>OZ018395.1:49348855-49778985 GCA_963969525.1 Ontholestes murinus
CCCTTCAGTCCTCATCAAACGCTATCTTCATCTCATCATCCTCCTCCGTGCAGTCCTCCGTCATTCCGCTGTCTTCTCTTATCCCTACTCCACACGGCTTTCCGATCCCTCGTCTGCATTTCTCCGCCCATTCTTCCAGTGTCACTTCCGCTTGCTTCCGTACTCCCCCACTCCTTAATACCCTCCATATAACCACTTCGCTCGCACACATCCTTAACTCCTCTTCTTTTCACCACCACCGCTTTCTTCTCCTCACATACCTTGCTATATTTCTTTCTTGCCTCCCGGCACTGCGGCTCATTTTCTCTACCCTTAAGATACTCTTTCCTCGCCCTCCTCATCCCTCTCTTTGCTCGTCTGCATTCCTTATCAAACCATCCGTTCGCTCCTAACATCTCTCATCCCACTATCACCTCTACTAATTCCTCTATCGTCCCCACTTTCTCCCACTTCACTTCCTACAGCTTTGTCCTCATCTATCTCATCGCCTTTTCTCCTCTCTCCAGTTACTCCCCTTCCCTATCTCTATCTTTATCTTCATCGGCAAGTGGTTCAATCCCTCCACCTCTTCCACCACCACCCTCTTCACCTCGCTTTACCTACACCCCTTTATAACCACATAGTCAATCACCGATCCTCCACTCGATCGAACATACGTTTTGTTCCCTTCCCAATCTCTTTCAGTGCATCCGTTCAGAATCATTCACCCCTTATCTATCACCCTCTCCTGCATCCTCCTCCCCTCCGTATTTACACTTTTAACCTGTGATTTGTCTTAGAATTTTTGATATTTTGAGTTGACATTGTGGATCAAAACAATTTTTGCCAGAGAGAAGTAGTTTTAAAAGGTGATTTGTTTTCTAGACTTAATAAGACTAACTCTTTGTAGATTTAGATTTAGATTTTTTTAGATAAAAGGATGAATGTTGTATGGAATTGCGGGTTGCGGTGGTGAATAATTGAGGGAAATTATCATGTGCAACTTGACCTATATTCCATATATATCATGGATCCGGACATTCTTCCTTAGAAAAATCCATCGGCCGACTGGGATTCGAACCCAAGCCCGTGGAGATTTACCAAATGTTTTCGTATTTTAAAATTATTAAATCCCAAAGGTTTTAGACACTTAAAAAACCATCTTTCAGATAATTAGGGTTTTTGACATCTGACAGCGCCAACTTCGTTTATTAACTTTGCTAATCCTTCCTTCCAAAAGATGATTACAGGCAAAAACTTAAGCTTGTTATCACCTTTTTGACAAAAAAAGATAGAGGAAATGTACCAACTCCAAAATTTAGGATATAGGTACGTACCTCAAACGGATATTGAAAGCTATATATAAAAACAGCTGAAACTAAGAGCTAAAAAGCGTAGGTGTCTTCTAAGTAGCATTGATGGGGTACAATCATGGGTTTGAGTGGAAGATCTTTTGATGAAAAGAACTCCGCCCGTCCTCGTTTCGACAAAAATAGTGTGTATATTTTTATTTATTATAATATAAATTTTGTATTATTTTGTGAGAAAGGAGTACACAAATATTAATAACATCTGCCTTTTCATCATGTCTACATACAAGAGAATTCCGAATTATATGTAGCTTTCTCTATTAGAAAATAATACACGAACTTCTAGCATCAGATGTGCTGGATAAAACTAGAAAAAACAATAGTGTTCTGTTTAATAAATCTATCGGAATAACTTTTTTGATCAACATATCTAGTTAAATGTAAAAAAAAGATAGAATCTCATCCTTGTAATCAGAATCTAGTAGCGAATTAAAAAAACGTCTTTAGATATATTAGTTGTTGAAAAATTACTGTATAAAGTTGTTAGTAAAAACTAGCAAAAAATACAAACATTTCAAAAATTTCTTGGAAACGAATTCTTCATTCTAGCGAGAAATTCTAGCTGTTAGTTCTAAAAGTAGTAAATGATTGTCCTAAAAGTGAAGTAACACGGACTTCCAAGCTTCCTTATAATGAATGACGAAGAAACTATTCATTTTATGATGAGTTATAAAGAAAGATCAGCATAACTGTCCTATTGCTAATAAATCTAGCTTCTTTTAAGAAACATACTCCACTTAGCTGGAACTCATCATTCTGGCCACAGCGGTCACATAAATATAGACGTTGTTTTAGTTGTGTACGAATCATAAAGTAGACAAACCGCCAAATTTATGATCGAGCGTATCAATTTACCCTTTCTTGAAATATATACGCACGAGGAATTATTTCATGAGAAATGTGGCATAAACAATAATATCCATTTATATTGGATTAAATCTACTCATTGTATTATATCTACCGGAATGTTTAAAAGGTCACCTTAATAAATTAAAAATAATAGAAATTATATATAATTAAAATTAAATTTCTTCCTGTTTCTTCCTTATTTTAATGAATTACAATCCAATATTATTAAAAAATAGTGCAAATAACTTAAATTTTTTAGTTTGTATACATTAATTTAATGTTGAATTTTTATTATATTTAATAGAGTATATTAAATGTATATGTGAATAATAATTATAATAAGAAAAATAATATCTTTATTTTAAGGTTAGGTCAGGTTAGGTTAGGTTTAGGTTTAGGTGTAGGTTAGGTTAGGTTAGGTTAGGTTAGATTAGATTAGATAAGGTCAGCATATGTGAATAATAACAATAATTATAGTATATTTTTATTTTAACTTTTTGCAGGTATAATTACATGTTCATCACAGTAAAATATAAATTTGCCTTTAACGCTTCCTCCTTAAAGTTAGTTAAAATAACTTCTTTACATTAAGCAGTTGGGGACGGTTTGATACCGTTGTTATTGCATCATTATTTTTATTTATTTAAAATATCTGACAAAAATTGATTTAGTTTATTAGTTAAACACGTTATTAATTGTGTTTGACTACAAAAATTAAAAACATGTATTTTGCATTTTGTAGCAGTGTTATAGCAGCCTTGTTTCATTTCTTTAATTAAGTATGTTATTACATTATCATTTGGTGCTTTTTCAAAACCATTGTTTATTTACATCTAAATATGGCCTGAAAAAGAAAAAAAGAAACACGAAAGAGCTAGAATCAAGCTCTTGATGATAAGCTCAATATTGAAAGAATTTTATGGGAGCTTAATATTTCGTTATTCATTTAATCATCTTTCGCTTCCTTATTAAATTTAATACTGGTTATATACCTGTTTAGGTGTTTAAATAATTCAGTAGGATATTATTATTCTACTATTCTATAAGGAAAAATAGTAATTCAACAGTAGGTAAATTGTTTTCACATAAAAAATGCTGACAATATTTGTTGATTGATTTTGTATACTAATTTATTTATTTATAAAATTTACCAGTTCCGATTTTTTCTCATACAGCATAAGTAATAAAATTGATTTATACTGAATTACTGCGGAACTATATTAATACATTGTTTTAGGTTTATTTAACAAATATTTAAAAAAACTGTGTTGCAGAAACTCAAAGCAATTAATTCTCATTATTACTTTTATTTTCTATTATTTTCTTTACTTTATTCGCATTATTCGTTTAGTTTACAAAAAGAAAACGAAATGCTTTGTGAATAAATCTTGAGTTCTTTAGAAAGATATAACAAGCAGTTATTTCCATGAATGTTCCCACATAACAGTTATGAAAATTGATGGATCAAACGTCTGCCTCAGGTAAATGGCAACGATCGAAAGTTCAAGTTCCTGTTGATACTGCTTTTTCATACGGCTGAGTGGTAGCAAATAAATATAATCAAAAAGCGAAACATAATTTATGATGTAAAATAATTTCGAAAAGAATTTCATCCGGCCGCATCGCTCCCAATATAATCCGTGTAAAACTGCAACGATAAATCATAACACGCTGCAGAAAATTGCATTGCATACACATAATTTCTCAGCACCGACATTTATTGTATCGGAAAAATGTAAATTTGAACGTCAAACATTATGGAAATGCATGGCTAGTGTTTTGTTATACGCAAACAAAACTGTTTGTACAATTACTTTCCGTCGAATAAATATGGTAATATATAACGGAATACACAAAATGTATTGACGCTAGTAAAGTTATACTTCATTTATCTTTAATTTTTCAAGGTCTATGTAATATATAATATAATTAGATAATTATTAATTTATCGTGGAAGTAACAATTTGGGATTAAGAGAAAATATATTTATGATTTAGCAATAAGCAAAGTAGATTTAAATATTTTCTTCCGCTCAATCCCTTCGTACACCATGATGTTGAGAAGACTGCAATCCAAAGCAATGAAATTTTGTATTAAATCAATATTTTGAGTATGTAAAATATGTCCTAGAGGAGCTCTGGTACATTTGTAATAGTTTGAAAAAAGTCACAAGTAGGAAAACTGGTTTAAGAAAAATTTCTATAAATTTAGGGTTAGATTTAAATCAATAAAACAAGTACTAAAAAATTGAATTAAGGTGTAGGTAACGAGATTTGATTAAGAAAAATTCTGATTTTAACTTATATAATTTTTAATTTAGTCTCAATATATAAAATTTGTTCTAAAATTCTTTAGATTAAAATCTGAGGAACATGTTTGAATCAATAAAATTTTTGACTAAATTTTAGGGAACAAAATTTTGTATTAAAAATACTGATGAATAATTTTAGAGTAAAGTCTGAATCTATTAATTTTGTTATGTAACACTGTTATATAATTTTATCTCGATGGGTCACATTTTATAAATTATTACATAAATTATAAGCTATTTAATAAAAAAATAATCTGCGATTAGAGAGTTAATTTCCAAGATTTCTTTGGAGGAAATTTGAATGATATTTACATCGCAATTAATATATCATTAAGAGAAATGAAATTAATTTAAGCGATTAGTTATCCTAATTATTCTTTTCTGTAGCACTCAGCGAGAAAATTGTCATGTTTCGTAGTTTATTGATTGGCTCTAATTGCGTTCCAATTCCAATGTCTTGGGACCAATTGATGTGTTGTGATGTTAACGTTTCCCGCTGACGTCTGTGCCGGAAATGAGGAGTGAAACCCCGCGGCGATCATTAGAGGAAGTTGATGAAGAAAAAAATAAGTTCGTGACTCCTGTCCAATGCACCGACAATGAAATTATGTTAGAAAAATACTAATCAAAAACATATATTATACACTTTAATAATAATAATAATACATGATTAAATACCTTAAAAAAATTATAAAAATTGCTGGCATGTTACAATAAAGTGAAGTATGAAAAAAATACATAATTTGGATTTGTATTTCTGGCAGTATAAAAGAAGAGAAATAAGTGCGTTTAAATTTCAATTTTAAAATAAATTTATTAGTATTTTTAAATAAGAATTTTAATGAATATATGTTTAGTAGGGTTTCTAAAAACTTTTAATGAAATGCATGGTGTTGCATTAATAAAATAAATAATAGTAAGCTTTGAAAAAGTATTAAAAAATTGTGATGAGGCCATCATAATACTTTCCGTTTATTTTTCTCGAAAAAACAATAAAACATTATATGTAATGGTAGAAAAACAATCAACGATTAGTACTTAGAGTTATCATGTATATGAAGAGTGGGTGGGTGTTCTCTATTCCATCCTCCTATTAAAAGTTGTAAAATGTAATGAAACATATAAAATGGGGATGTGGCCATCATAGTATCTTCCTTGTATTTTCTCGAAAACTATGAGGTTGACGCAAAAGGGCTATTCTTAATAATTTGCTCAATTTTGAATTCTTTATGATTAGTTGTTATATAAATTTCATTTAACTCCTATAGTTTATTATCAATAAGCAAAAAATGTCAAAATTATTAATTTTTTCTCGCTAGTTAAGAACTTTATGAAAAACATGTTTTAATAAAACTTGTTCAATTTCTCATTCCTTTTAACTTTTGTTTGAAAAGTTAAATAATAATTTTCAAATTTAGAAAAATATCGAAAAAAAACAAAAAAAAACGCCTCAAATAAACATCCATTACCGGTTTATGAACGTTCACCACAAGCTTTTCAGTTCTAGTTTTTAATGATAATTTAGAGATACAGCGCCCACAGACATTATTATTCACTAAAAGTAAAAATATTAATTATTTACTTATTTATTTATGCTTTATGTTATAATTAGGGTCGCTAAAGAGTTTAAACTGAATGTATTCAAGGTTTGTCAGTTTAGCAATCAAGTACAGTGTTGTTCCTAACTATGTCGGATCTTTTTTTAAAGAAAACATCCAAATTTATTCTACTTTTTAAATAAATAAAAAACTTTTTAACTTTGTATAACACTGACTTTATTTATTTATCGAATTTCTAGTTTAATAATGACAAGTTAAAATTGTCGAAACTATAGTCACTAAATAAAGTCAGTGTTATACGAACAAAGTTAAAAAAAAATTATTTATGAAGAATAATTTATAACGGAGTAGAAGCCTCCACTGTTTTTTTTTAATAATCAACTCACTGAATGTAACTAATTTTTAATATGGTAATTATGTATTATAAAATTTTTATGTTATTTCAGTTTTTGGATTTGCTTTACTATAAAAGTTAGATTTACGAATATTAACATCTATTTTTGTCAACAATATTATTCCATGTCATAAAACGGCCATTCTTTGTTGTTCAAGATCATCTAAATATAATCCAAAGGTTATTTTAGATCATTAAAGTCTATCAAGAACATTAAAAGTTAATTTCACTATTATCCATGGTTTCTTATGATCATCCACTAAATCTAAGTCTTTTTATAATTATGAACTCCCTTAATGTAATAAATTGCTTTGAAAGCGAATCATAAAAAGCGGAAAGTTATTTTTATGTTTATGCCTTAATTATAAGTTTTTTTTGTGTTGCTTGATTTCTAGTTACATAAAATAGATTTATTTATGGCATGCCTCTCTTTATCAATAATATTATTTAAGGTTCTGAAACGACTATTCTTGGTTCTACAAGGTCATACTAAGATCTATAGGTCATTTGTCCACTGAGATTATTTAAAGCTAATTCAATTATTATCCATTGTTATATATACCTAACGTTCATTCATGACCATTTAAGATCATTAAAGATCATCTAATAACAGTTTATTACCGATTTTAGTCAATTAATTTCTTTCTTGGTTAGAACTATAATTTTGTTTGTTTAAAAGATAATTTTTTAATTGAAGCATTCACTTCATGATACCTCTTGAATATTAAAAAAAATAAAACTCACTTTGTTACTACGATATCACACTATTTATTTGAAAATGTGATTCGAGTTTCGATCGACAGTATTAAAAATACGCAACATTCTAAAAACACAGGGCATTTATGTAGCGTTCAAAACAAATAATATTTGTATCTCTATTTTTAACGCAAAAACACTTATTGACAAGTTAAATAAATCAGGTATCTATAAGTTAATATGCAAAGATTATGAAGGAATTTACGTAGGGAAAACTGGCCGTAACTTCAAAATTAGATTAAACGAACATAAAACAACATTTTGATTAAATAAAGCAAATTCGACATTCGTGAACCATTTTATTGAAAACCGACATACCTCTGATGAAGATGCACTCGAGGTAATCCATTTCGCCAAGAATTAAAATGGATTTACTTGAGTCTGTGGAAATACACAAAGCACAATCTAATCGGGACTTCCACATAAATAACCAGTTGGACCTAGTATCCTCCTCTTCATTTAACTGTATATAAATAAGTTTGAAAATGATCAACTGTTGATCGAAACTCAAGTGACATTTTAGAATTAAGCAAATTGAGCGCCATGATTACAAACCTAATACTGCTGAAATTACTTTACAATATCATTCAGTGCCTTGATACATTTATTGCTGAATGTTGTCAAACAAACAATATGGTTAGTTTAAAGATTTTTAAATATCATTTAAGATCATTTTAACTCATCATTTAATGGATATTGAAGTCCGTCAAAGACTATCCAAGGAACAGTACAAATTATGTAATGCTATCATATGATCATTTAAAGTCTTATATTCACGAACATTTTATCACTCAATAATATAATCATTCAAGGTCATAAAAGACTATTTTTAGTTATCTAAGGTGATCCGATAATTAAAGTATCATTTTAGGTCATATAAGTCTTGACAGACCTAACCATTACAAGTTAATTCAGCTATTACCCATTCTAAACACTGCCGACATTATTTTTTAATTAAGTACAATGCCATAAAATGATCATTTAAATGTATTGAGGGTTCTGTAAAGTTATTTAAGGAGATTTAATGGTTATTTAAGATTCTCTGAGGTCTCAGATGATAATTAAAAAAAAAAATAAGATCATTCAACAGTCTTACAGATATGGAAAATAACAAACCATATATACTTTAATAGAGAATGCCTAAAATTTAATCAATCCCCAAAATACATGAAAATTAGTTGTAATAACAAATCGACGGAAGCAAAAAGATCAGTACAACAAGCAACACAACACTGGTTACAATTAGAAAACAGGAAATGGTACGCAAGACGTTTTTTCTGGGAGAACATCTTAAAGTCATGCACATGGAGCTAACGAAGAGACTAGACGACATAACATTTGATTATTTTAAAAATATGGAACATAACAAGCGCTTTTCTTGACCAAACTTACATTTAACAGTCATTTGAGATCATTATCTGACAATCGTTGAACATCTCTCTTTTTGTCAAAAAATATCACTCATCAAATAACCATTCATGGTTATTTTGGGTCATACAATTATTATTCAAACCTTTAAAGATTAAGATTATCAAAACTTAAATAATCTAACATGATATTTAAGTTTTGATAATCTTAATCTTTAAAAGTTCATTTATATTATCCATTTAAAATACTGCTCAAATTATTTTAATAACATACAATACCATAAATTGAGATCAAAAGATATGCACGGTTATACAAATTTATTTAAGGTCATCCTATGGTTATTCGATTATTTGAAATCATGATCATTAAAAATAACTTATGAATCATTTGAGATCATTTAAATGGTCGCTGCATCTACAAAAAATGGATTTTCAACTAAGTGCCATGACAATCAGTTCAAAGAAGAGATGCTTAACGATTGTTGGAGAACCATAAATTACCTCAAGTAACTTTTAATGATCTTAAGTTATATTGAAACATCATCTGATGACCCCAAACAATCATGGATAATCATCGGTTGCCTTAAATAACTTTACAAAAATCGCCAGTACCTTTAAATTATCATTTTGTAACATTGTATGTTATTAAGAAAATAATTGCAGCAGTATTTATAATGGATAATAGTTGAATTAACTTTTAATAATTATTCTTAGAGTCGAATCAAATTTTAATGATTAAGTCTATCAACACTTAAATGATTTAAAATTATCCTTTGACTATCGTTGAAATACTTGAGGTAAAGAAGAGCAACAAACATTTAAAATGATTAGTATACAAATATAGTGGTTGAACAAAGTTATACAGTGGCTTATTTAAATTTGTTATCAAAATGTACAATCAAGTAGATGCCGCTACCATAGATAGATAGATAGATACATAGATGTTATATGGGTGGCACCAGATCCTGTTAGACCGCGATCCTTTCAGATCTTTTGTGGATCCCTAGTTATCTCAGATGACCAGCTCTTTGATTAGTCCTACTAGCTCTGCCGGAGGAGCTTGGTTATAGTTTGCCGCGCTTGGATTTGTAGTGCCTAGCTTTCTAATACTTGCTAGGCGCTCGCAATGGTGCAGGATGTGGAAGGAGTCCTCTTCTTCCTCTAAGTAGAATCTGCATGGTGCTTCTTCCACCTGGCCTATTTTGCACATGTATGTATGTATTACAGTGTCCTGTCATCAAACTTATTATTGTTTTGATTATTTTCCTGTCTTGGTTCAGAAGTTCGGTCGAGAATTTTGGCGATTGTTTCTTAAGGAACTGTTTTGCCTGTCTCTGTCCTGGTTTGAGCCTGTGTCTGCACCCATTTTATATGGCGCCATACCATATAAGAATGCGGTCAACTCGCTAATAATGTAAGCGAGTACCTTCTTATAATATTAGGCAGCTACCTCGAGAATAGGACTATCGCCAGTACCTGACAGGTGGCATCCCTCAAGGATCAGGAGGCAGCCTCGCTGATTGCCGGATGGCTCAGCGACATGGGCCTAGAGGTAGCTGCCCAGAAAACAGTAGCCGCCTAGCTATCTAGAAGGAGGGCTGGTAGGAGAAAAGGGGATATACTAGAGCTACTAGGGCACCTGTTAGAGATAGAAAGTAACCTGAGGTACCTGGGAGTCATAATTGAAACCAACTCCCCATACTCGCAGAAGCTGCGGCAGGGAGGGCGAACAGGGCTACAAAGGGTGATCTACTGGCTCACATGGGAGGTCTCAGTGAGGGAACAACGAGGCTGCTGGTGGCGGTAAGAGCTGCGAAGTTGCTCTGCGCCTCCCCAGCATGGGCAACGTCGGTCAAATCTAAGAGGAACGCGGACAGACTGTGCGGTGTAAAATGTATGGGTACCCTTAGAGTAACAAGATGGATGAAGCCAAAGAGACGGTCATGGCTGAGGGGCAAAAGAGATAGGTTGAGGGAACGAAGGGCAGGATACTAATCCCACAGCTGGGCTCATGAGTTAATAGTAGGCAGGGGGAATTGGACTACCATACGACACAGCTCCTATCCGGACATGGGTAAAGTACCTATGCCTGATTGAGAAGATAAAAGAAGGGGGTTTTAGGTGGTGTGGGGCCCCAAAGGATGATGTCATATACCCACTACTGGAATGTTCGAGGTGGGAGGAAGGAAGAAACGAGTTAGCAGGCCTCCTTGCTTGCCCAAATGACAAGGGACGAAGAGGCATAAGAGGCAGTCTTTAGAGTCGCCATGATTTTCCGGAAGAAAGAGGACTTGGGGTCAGGGTGGGTCCCAATCGTAGGGGAAAAGTAGTATAATTAACAGGATTTTAAGTTATAATTTGTATTCTAAAAATTTAAGATAAATAGAAGCAAAGCGGGGGCACCGTGTAAGGTTGATAATTCTGCCAGTGCACCATAGTTCAGGGGGGGGGGGGCACTGTTGGCCGTGCGCGGCCATCACGTCTCAGGGATAAAAACAAAAAAAAAAGTCATCTGGTATGATCATATAATGGTCATCAGGGATTGTTAATGGTCACTAAAAGCCATTCAAAGATAAATTAAGGGCATTTGATGTCATTTAAAGACCATTTAATATCTTTTAGGGTAAACAACAATCATTTTCAAAAATATACAAATAAGTTTGACTTATTTTACAAAATCAAAAAAAAACGTTTCTTCTGTGAAATATTTCTTTTAGATCATTCATTAATAGTCATTTGGTAATTATTCAAACATATTTAATGTTATCCACAGATCTTTTAATATGATTTAAGATTCGAGATCGTTTGAGTGCATTTTTAATCAACCACGATCCGGTCGACCTAGAACAACAAGAGATCCCGCAAACGTCGAGCGTGTAAGAGCGTCAATTCGTGAAAATCATGGACTCTCTCTCAGAAGCGGTGTAACGCCTTAGGTGTGCCCAAAATATCTTTGATTCGTATTCTTCATAAAGATTTAAATTTAAATCAGTACAAAATTCAAATGGTACAGGAATTAAAGCCTCTAGATCAAATTTTTGGTCAAAAAGTGATATCCAAAAGAGGTGCCATTAACTGGCCACCTCGTAGCCCGGATCTTTGGGGATCTTAAAATTAAAGTTTTCAACAGCAACCCAGTGTCCCTAGAGGAATCAAAGGAAAATATTCGAGAGAAAATGCAAAATATTTCATGAAACACTTGTGAGGCCGTCATTGAAAATTTCCGCTCCAGGTTGCAGCAGTATCAATATAGTCAAGGATCACATATGGATGATGTAATTAAAAAAAAAATCCCGATTTGTGTACATCATCATTTGAAATGTAAACGAACTTTGGTCCACTCTGTACTTTTGTGAAATATTTCTCTAGAATCATTTAATGTTTTCTAATAATCATTGAAGGTCGTCCATTGTTCATTTAAAATTGTTTAAAGTCATCTAAAGATAATTTATGATTTAATCAAATTCCTTCTGTTCCATTCACATTAGAGATTAAAGTTCATTTATACTTCTTTACTAACACTGCCTCTTATCAAATCAATTAAAGCTCTTAGAGAATATCTGAAAATATTTCAAGTTTGTTAAGATCATTTAAGGCCACATAATGATCATAAAAATCAACTAATAATTATTTATGGTTGTTAAAACCAACCAAATAAGGACAGAAAATGGTCATTTAAGGTCCTTCAACGATTATTCAATTTTATTTAAGGAAGAAATTTCAAGGGGAATTCAAAATTATTCAACGGTTAACCAATACAACTAGAATTACAAACTCGGGTATTTTGACAAATACAAATCTGAACTATATTTATTTGTCAAAATGCAAAAAATTAATATGGTCACTTTCCGTAACTGACATTTTACTAAACATTTCTGATATACCTCATTTAAATAACTTTAAATGGCATTATCTGATAAAGGTTCACCATTATCTATTTAATACTTCTTACGCTAATTATGGAACAAAACAAGTGTTTTACTTTACATCATTCAAAGATCGTTTAAGATCATCTTAAAATATAATTAAATTAAATGGTCAATTGACTGAGTTTCAATAATCATTCTAGATAATGATAATGGTTATTCAAAGTCAATGAATTTGGATATTTGAGTTCATTTATATTTAGTAACTAGTGCTACAGATATTGCCTCATTTAATATCATCAAGGCCATTTGAGGTAATTAAATATCTTTTAATATAAGAACATCTGTCATTTAATCTTGTTAAGTACTATTTTAAAGTCATTCAGCGATTAATGACATCTGATGATTATTTAAGGCTATTTAAAGTCAATCAATTATTATTCCAATGCAGAAAGATTATGTATAAGATCCTTCGATGATTTTTATTGATATTTAAGTAATTTTAACTTCCATTTAAGGTTATTCAAGGGTTAATTGATTTGTATTATTATATCTCGCGTAAATAGTCACGTTTGGTTAATGAAATATTACTAAGTTATTCTAGGTAATATAACGGTTATTCAGGATTTTTTAAATTATATATTTAAACTAATGCGTATTACTTAAGTAGATTGAAAAACAAAACTAAACAATTTGCTAGTATCACATTTAAGGGCATAAGTTATTAGGTACTATTTAATTTATCCAACATGCTTAAATATATAATACATTTTTATAAAAATTACGATCGCATTTGAAAATGGTTGAATTAACAAAATATGTATTCTTCAATTCTCGTCATCTATTAATCTGGGGGATGTTCAGCCCTAGAAAGATTTTCTTTATGAAAACTTGTTAAATATGGCCGTTTTGCAATAAAATAGATTATAATCTAACACTATGATATATACATTATTTGATTGATCATTCAAGATTGTTGAGTCATTTATTCAACGGCCTTTTTAGCTTTCCAACGGCCATTTTGTGGTACTTAAAATCATATCATCAATTAAAGTTATCTTACCACCATTATAGGTTACACAAAGTCATCTTATAATCATATAACGATTTAACCTTAAAATCACTCATTAAACGAATTGTTTGGGCATTTGTTGTTGCCCTCATCTTTTGCGGTTAGTATGAATAATTTCGATTTATTTTAAAATATTGAAGTAAAAATGAATTTTCAATGAATTATCATCAATTTGTTGGATTGAAATATATTCAGCGAATTCACGAAAAAATATTTCCATACATTTGAAAATAATACGTCTTCAGGGGAATGAATGATATTTCCGGGCCACCCACCCCAAGATCAGTATCTCAAAAGCTACACTCACACGCCAGAATAAAATACGAATGAGCCGGCCGATCAATCTTCCAGGATGTGAATATTTATTATACACTACATCTATGAGTGTATGTCGGTGAAATATAAAACAGCAAGAAGCGGAACTTCTAAGAAAGCTTCTTTAATCAATAAAGGACATGTGCATGTGATCAAAAGAGCGACTAGGTAACGAAGTCATGTCATTACGAATTCAAAGCCAGACTTTGCAATATCCTCACCTATTCAGGTATTGTTGTTGCAACAATCTATTAACGTGCGCGTAATTATTAACACGTTTAATTGTTCCTATTAGCACACAATGCGGAATAATTTTATTTGGAACGGTTACTCGCCTATATGTAATAGATTTAGATTGAATATTTGATTGTTATTGTGATTGACAATAATAATAAAAATCTTTATCATTTAATAAAATTTACAGGGTCGCTGATATGTTTGGAAACGGTCGGATATCTCCTAAAGTAAGATAGCTAGAGAAAAATGTTAAAATAAAAGTAAAAGTATTAGGGTTTTTTTTTTTAAACTATTACAATAAGCAAATCTGCTTTTTCTTTAATGGAATACCCCGTATATTATTCCATATTCCAATTCAATAAAGCTAAACTTGACCGTTTTAGAGATATCGAACTTTGAAAATCTTTTTTTATTAATTATACAAACATAGACAACAAGTTACCTTTCAAAGGTAGGTATGTGCGTCATTACACACAAAAGTACATTTAGTTTGAACAATATTCGGGTTGTTATGGAGATAGAAATTTTGAAAGGTAACTTGATAACTAACTATTTTTCTATGATTTATAAAAAAAATGATTTTCAGAAAACAATATCAAATTCTTATAATATTTAATTTTAAAATGTAATGCTTAATTCTATTTTAATTTATAACTTTGCTATATTGATTGCTTTCAAAGATTACTCTTTGTGCCAAATTTCTTCTCTAATCCTTGTATCATTTTGCCAAATTAAACACATTTTATTATTTTATAAACTAGCGAATATTTACAATCCGTTTATGATTAAAATTTTTACTTACTTGCCAATAATCCCAGGGCTAGTTTTAATATCACCACCACACTGTACTTCATCACAACCTTTTCCTTCGACGTCAACATGGCCAGCTGCAGGACACTGAGGAAGCAAAAAACGCCCAAAACCGCTACGCCGATCGCTGCCACTAGTCCGGCGACCCATACCGCAACTGAAACGAAACAAATAAGAACGATGTGAACATGGTTACCAAAGATGCCAATGATGTGAACATTAGTTTGAAAAGTAAATTGTTGCAGATTTAGAAAGTCTTCCTCCTCGTTAATTACGCAAATAAGTGTGAACCGTCTAACGGCGGTTCCCATCTTTTTTTTTCCTGCGAATTCGGCTTGAATGGGAATTTTTTGAAACGAGAAATGCTCGTGTTTGTTTGACAAATGAGCGACTCCAATAGTAGACTTAATGAGCTTGTTCATTCAAAGAAGATTGATGATGGAAAAATTTTTGTACATAACATACTTGTAAATTAATATGTTATATTACTAAAGAACATATAAATATGTGATTTATCTAAAATAATACAGCTTAAGGTTTAAAAAGTATAACTAAATGTTTAAACATATTTTAAACTCTCATACATCACATATTTATATTCATAATAATACAGATGTTTGTTGATAAACTGTAAACATATTTACATTTGAATAAATTTGTTTTAGGAATGGTTGGGTTTATAAAAAGAATACATGAGGAAAAATTGTGTGTTGCGAAGGTGGGAGGGAAGTGCTTGGAAAGGTTAAGGACGTGGAAGGGTCTGAGGCAGGACTGTCCGATGAGCCCGGTACTCTTTAATATATACATCGGGGATTTGGAAGAAGTACTGAGAAAAGGCCAGGGTGGAGGGATGGTAATAGAGAAGAGAAAGGTGTTGACGCTAAGGTATGCGGACGGCATGATGCTAATGGCGAGGGAATGGGAAGGTATGAAAGGGATGTTAAAGAGAGTGGAAAGATACATGGACAAGAGAGATTTGCAAGTGAATTTTAGAAAAACGAAATAGATGAGATTTAGGAATAAGGGAAAAGAGAGAAGATTAAAATAATTAGAATGGAAGGGAGAAATGATTGATAGAGATAGTAAAAGTGTTTAAGTATTTGGGCTTTATGTTTAAGAGGACGGGAGGACATGAGAAGCAAAACTATTTTGTTAAACGGAGTCGAAGTATGGGGGGTAAGAATATATGAAAGGATGGATAGTGAACAGTGGTGTTTGATGAGGCAGATATTAGGGGTGAAAATATCGACTCCGGGTTAGGACACGCATAGAGAGAGTGTGTGGAGTGAGGCGATAAAGCGAGTGGCTGTGTATGATATGAAAGTAAGTGGACTGGAGGGAAGGCTAGTGTGGGAGCTTTGAGGGAGATATATGGGAGCAGAGCAAGATATCTGCAGGAGGACAAACTGAGGACAGAGGAGAAAGTAATCAAGGCGAGAGCGAGATGCAAGTCGGAGAGGAAGAAAAAGTTGATTGTTTAAAAGTTACAGGGAATGTGTGTTATGCAAGGAAGGGAAGGATACATGAGTACACTTGGCAGAGGAATGTAAGGGACTGGATGTGAGATGGGTGGAAGAGTGTAGAAGGGTAGTGGAATGGATGAGAGAATATGAGGCCAGGTTGGGGTAGGAGAAGAGAAGGAAATAGGAGTGAAGAAACGGAGAAAGAAATGTATTATAATGTATTATAAAGATAAAGAAAGTGATTGTTAGTTTATTTCAATATCAATCTTTTTGACATAACGCGATAAGTTATAAAGTTTGCCGTTTGGAGATATAAAAGCCATATTTGGCAAAGTAAATGATGAAAATCATTAAACAGAGCTTCAGTTACAAAAGTCTCAACGAAACTTAATTGGGCAACAGTGGAAGTTCATCTAAACGTGAACTCAAGCCTTTCCCTGTACGTTCCAAATTGTTCTAAATATTTATTGTTGTTAATTTTTTATTTTGGAAAGATTATGTAAGCATATTGGATAAATAAATACTACTACTACTACCACTAAAGGTCTTTTTTTTCAAAAACGAGAAAAAAATAAATATTTTTTTTACATGTTCTAATTGCATGAAAATTATATTTAATTATTATATTTAAAAATTGCGTTTTTCGAAGAAAAGTACGGCAAAAGTAAAATTATTTACAAGTGGTGAATGGAATTAATGGGGGTTTTACCCAACTTAATTTTAATAAAGAGTTCCTTTAAGCCATAACTCCGGATTAATATAACATGCCTCGAAGTAGGGTGAGTAACAGGTTTTCCTTCCATCCTTTTTACAATTTTTTTGGTATGTATTTTACAATTCCTACGCCTTTAGAAATAAAACTATTTTTAAATAATTCTTTAAATTTAGACTTTTCTTAACTTTTAGAAGACTTGAAAAGTATTTAATTGAACGCCAATTACCAGCTTTTTTTATTTCAATTGTTTCTTATTCATTTTATTATTTGTAAACAAAAGTTAAAAATGATATTTGTTTGAATCGATTTACTTTAAAAAGAGTTTTCATCTATCCCAATAAGAGTAAAGTCATTAGATTTCTTGGTGGGATAAGTTTTTGAAGTACTACTTCCCTAGATTATTAGAAGTTTTGTTTTATTTTGGATCTTATTAGAGAAGCGCAGTTGAAAACAAGGACACGGGATTGTACTTGTTAAAGTTAAACCTCCAGGCAGCGATCAAAATAAATATACAATTGATTTATAACGTAAAGCTCTATGCTATTGCAATTCAAATAAGTCGAAACCAATAAGTGGCTGTTGTTGACAGGAAGCAATAATTCAAAGTTTTCATTTGATTATTGTTTAAAGTTTGCAAAAACCGTACAAGATATCAAGAA
The DNA here is from genome assembly GCA_963969525.1 of Ontholestes murinus. NCBI lineage: Eukaryota > Metazoa > Arthropoda > Insecta > Coleoptera > Staphylinidae > Ontholestes > Ontholestes murinus. The sequence goes on from OZ018395.1 coordinate 49,366,578, forward strand.
GAAGTAAGAGTCAAAAAAGTTTTTAAATCTAATTCCCTTTCAAGCATATTTTTTTGGATTTTATTGGATGCACCAATAAAAAAATATTTTAGTTTTTAAGTGGTGGTACTACTGTTTTTTTATACTTCCTGTCAATCACGAATCGCCAAAATAACTAAAATGATGTATGATATTATAGTACTTATTACTAATAAATTTCATTCAAATCAAATAAAGCGTTCATTGTTATAAACAAAAGAATTAAAAAAATTTGAAACTTTGAAGATAAATTCCGGCTTAACCTTAAATTTTTGGATATAGTTAAGTTGCGTTAAATCGTCAAATTTTGACCTCAGGAATCTATGGTCCAGCCATTTCCCCGCATTATTGGGACACCCTGTATATTTATATGTAAAATACTTTGGATTTTTCTTTTTCTTTAAACTAATCTAATTTTAATACTGGAGTATAAGTTACTTATAAATTAAGTCTGTTAAAACAATGTAATAGTTTGAAGCAAAATTGTTGGGTAGGTTAACTCTGTCCTGTAGTCAATGCTTACATAAATAATTACAAAATTTTAATAGCAAATTAGAAAGGTAGTTTTCACAATTTAGTCATTTTTTACTCTTACCTTCAATAATTCTTACATAATTATATGCTAAGAACTAAAAACTTGCAATGGTTTTTTATAAGCAAATATCGCTAATACTGTTTTCAACAAATGCTTCAATGTTATAGAATGACTTTTTATGGTCGATACTTGTTCTGCTACTGTCTTGATGGAACCAAATTTTCAAGTTAGGAAAAGTGAAACTCTTGTTACACTCCATTTCTTTATTTTCAGATAACTGACACGTGTTTCGGTCCTTACGGATCATCATGGGTTCTTACTTTCCATTAAATATTGTTTTGTATGTAGATCTTTTATCCAGTTTGGAAATAAATTATAGAAATCTACAGCTTAGTAATTTACACTAATTTGTGAGTTTGATAAACGAAGGAAATGAGAACAAACATGATTTCTACTTCTTTCTTGATAATTATTTCGATTACTATAGGTAGTAGTATTAATATAGTTAGGCTATAAATAAATGCTTCAGTGAGAATTGTATTTGTCTGCAATTATCACAATATATAAATATGGCTAGAATATTTACTGCACTTCTTTATACTGAAAAAAATTCGCTGTCTCATACTACAATATCATACAAATAGTTATTATACTGCTATCTGTAAATAAAGTGAATTAACAATTATCTAAATTATAAGGGAGATAATTTATATATAGGAGGAACAGTATAGGCCCTAAAACTGAACCCTGTGGTACACTCTTTTGAATAATTTATATCGGTGATACTATTTTCCATTTTTACGAGTTGCTGTCTGCAAAAAAGTTAAAATAACCACAGCCTGTATAAAATTAATAAGGACTAAAAGATAAGATTACTAGACCGAGAAATGTGAAAATATACATCAAAATGGAAGAAAAAACAATACAACGAGAAATTATAAACATAGCAAAAAAGCAAGGCAATAAAATAAGGGTTGGAAAAATATTACAAAGAAGGTACTGCATCTAGAATAACTAATAAAAAAATAATGAAGTGTAGATAAATATTACAAGCGGAAAAGTTACAAAGACAAACAAGGGAAACATGTAAAAATAGAGCAACTACTATTATAAAGTAGAGATTAAGGAAAAATATTTGTTATAAATAAAAATAGTACAATGATAGAATAAATACAAAATAACGCCACGTACAAATAATGATGAAAGAAGAACATTAAAAATGAAAACTTGTATTAATGGAAGGTTACCTTGAAAGAAAAAACAACTGGGAGAAACTACAATATAATTCCGATATATGGAAAAGTACTACAGATGAGAAAACATAGGAAATATGAAAAATAGTTCTTATTATTATTATTATTATTATCAATAAAATAAATAAAACAACATTTATTGGATACTGACATTTAGATTAACAAAATTTTGGCAACAAAGTTATCATAAAATAAACAAAAAGAAATAAAGTCCCAAAACACAGTCCAAAGAGAGCTAAATATAAATTAAATAATAAAAAAAATAATTAGCATATAAAAATGAGTGTTCCAGACTATATTAAAGGAATTACAATAAACTGGACTGACCTAAAACTAGGAAAACATGGCAAGAAATAGAAAATAAAGTTAATTAGCTTAAGGAAACTATAATTATGAACCAAAGGAAATCTTATGGGATAGCACGATGAAAAGAGTAAAAAAAAGTAGCAAAGCAAATTTGTTCAACAATAATAACGTAATAATGAAACACAAAAGATTATAAATCGAAAAATAAAACTAAATCAGAACCAACATTCTGCGTCGAACAAATATATAAATAGTTATAAAGGTAATATCCAAGGAATCTATGGTCCAGCCATTTCCCCGCATTAACGGGACACCCTGTATATAAAATCAAAATTATTATTTTCTTAATGAAATTAATATAAATATCTCTTTAAACAATCAAAGCTATTTTTTAAGAATCAATTTGTTGATTAAAAAACCATATACTTACTTGAAGGTCTAAACCTAGAATCATCTTTCCCACACCGTTCTCTGTGATATAGGAGAAGTTTGCATGTCTTCCACGGCCCGAAGTATCCTTTTTCATCTCCCGGTATTCCTGAAATAAAGATAATTAAATTAAATATACAGATTTAATAATGTATTAAAAAACTTCTTTTTTACACTATTATTGTATTCTATGTTATAGTATAATAAAGCTATTTGGTTTTATTAATGCACTTAAATATGTTATTTAATTACAATTTGAAAATTGACAGATGATAGTTTAGGGTTAGAAAAATGTAGGGTTATGCAATAGAACAATAAATTTTCATTGTTACATAATATTTAAATACTAATCAACGTTTGGCGGCCATATTTCAAAAATGTCGTACAAAATATGGTTGCAATAATAACGTCAACTGTTTAGAAGGTAATTGAAAGCTTCAGATAGACTGGTTCAGTGCTAAATATACTAGTCGTCCAAAACTATTATTATCGAAGCAGTCTATGAGAGTGTAGGTAAAAGTCCAGGAAAATTAATTTAGCGTCATAGATAAGGATTGCAAAATTCTTTGTTTTTGTTTTTATGTTCGAGTTATATGAATAGAGTAATATAACATTCGTTAGAATTCACTCTCTTCACAATTATTTTATATGATAGATGTGCATTTCAACTGCTCATTATCAATGCCTGCTATAATAAATTCTTCCAAAAGTATACGAAAATTTAGCTAATAAGTGCGGACACAAAAATCAAAATGAAAAGCAATAAACACAATAACGACATCACATCTTTAACTTGAAATTTCTGCCTAGGAACTACACTTGAATTTAAGCAAATTATACACATATCAACCAACTGGGCACTTCACTCAAGAAGATTCAAAGTAATATTTGATTAAAAATTTAGAAAAAACACAAAATTGTTAATTTAACAAAAAAATCCACAATAAACCGCAACTCATAGAAGGTCTAAAACATGCAAGCCATTTCAAACACTTTCTAATTAACAACATCGCCAATGACATAGAAGTACGAGGGCGCCCTGAAATGTTTCCGGAATCGACAAGAAAAATACGGTATGGAAGAGGTTTTTTATTTTTGATGTAGTCTCTTTGAAGATCAATACACTTTTTCAAACGGTGCTCTAGTCTCTTCAAGCCGTCGAAAAGGTAGGATGTTTCGAGGCCTGTAAAATAACTATCTGTAGCGGCTATATTGAAGCAAATCTCTTTCCTTAAAGCGATTTTGTCAGGTTTGGGAATAGGAAAAAGTCGCTGGGGGCTAGATCCGGTAAATATGGAGGATGAGAGACTAATTCATAGCGCAACTCATTCGATGTGGACACCACGATGCTACAAGTTTGTGATTTAAAAAAATTAATAGTAAAATCCAGACCTATAAACCCATGTCTTTCATAAGATTTCCAGCGATGACTAACCCTTAAATTTTAAAGGCTCCTACATACATTTCTGTAATTCTTGTCTTTCTGTAATGCGTTTCAGCAGACGTGCCCGAAGGATATCCCATTCCTTCAAAAATGTGTATGCTTCACTGACAGCCAGTTTGGGTACTGCAGTTTCTTTAGTGTGATTTTTTTAGCCGAGCAACCCTCCATGTGAATAATCTGACCGGCATAAGTTGCAAAGCCTTATCACCTCATCCGTTTTGGATAATTTGAAGTATAGTAAGTGGCTTTTTGAGGCAAATTCAATACATTTCAGTGATGCTTAAGTCATTCTTAAAGGACTTGAGTGAATACCTATTTTACCTGTACATATATTCATCATTGAAATTTTAAAGCTTTCGCTTGGTTTACCAAAAATGTTATATAATATAATATAATTTTACCTAATTTATTTTCGTTTCTTGTTAAATTTTAAGCTTTAATTAAAACTATTATTTTTTATATTCATCTGAGCTTATCTCTTGCGGCAAACAACATTGCAGATTTAGCCTTAAATCTATTCATGATGCAGCACTTTGATCTATTATGAAAAAATTTGAACCATCTGATTTAGCAGTTGTAGAATCTGTTTCTGGCTTAGAAAAAAACAAAACAACTAATCTTAACACCCTTTCTGAACAGTGTTATATATTTCTTGTCTTGTTAGTATTACTAATGTAGTTTACTGGTCCTAGATACATCAAGGACAAAATTTGAACTAGCTGATTTAGCTATTGTAGAAGCTCCCCGCCCCATCATTATTTCCGTTTCTTTTCTTAGAAAGTACAAATTAACCAACCTTGTGATCGGTGTGATATATATCTCCTTTTATATTGTATTATCAATAGTATATTGTTCAACGAGTGACGAAAGTAACATTTTTTTAAGCGAGAGAACAGTTTACCAAACGAGGCGAAGCCGAGTTTGGTAATGTTCGCGAGCTTAAAAAAATGCTTTCGACGAGTTAAACACTATACTTTTTCTACTACCTTACCTATGAGACTAACAAACTTTTATTATTATATAAACAAATACTTTATTTTGAATTAAAAATTACAAAACTAAAGATCATATTTAAATTACTTACGATTTAAATATCAAATTTTCCGACAATTTTTCAAAATATGCAAACAGCACATATGAATTTACGCGATTATCTGTCTTAAATTCCATGAATTTTGCATATATTTCTTCATATATCTTTTTCGATTTTTCTGATAATAAATCCACATAGGTTTTCACAGCTTGATTTACTATTTCTGGTGCAGTATTGGAAAGATCTAAATCACTTACTTAATCAGAAATCATGATATGATGAAGTTACGAACAGTACAAATTCAAAAACTGACGTTTAATAATGACACGATATAGTGACAGTAGGCAACTAGACGGAGGTGAAAATTTGTAGGTAACTTTCGTCCCTAGTGACGAAAGTTAGCGTTATGGGATTTTCTCTCACTAGTGACGGAACTCAAATTTTCGCTGGAGTATTCGGTGACGAAATAGTATATTGTTCAACGAGTGACGAAAGTAACATTTTTTTAAGCGAGAGAACAGTTTACCAAACGAGGCGAAGCCGAGTTTGGTAATGATCGCGAGCTTAAAAAAATGCTTTCGACGAGTTAAACACTATACTTTTTCTACTACCTTATCAATGATACTAACAAACTTTTATTATATAAACAAATACTTTATTTTGAATTAAAAATTACAAAACTACAGATCATATTTAAATTACTTACCGACAACTTTGCAAAATATGCAAACAGCACAGTGAATATGAATTTACGCGATTATCTGCCTTAAATTCCATGAATTTTGCATATATTTTTTCATACCTCTTTTTCGATTTTTCTGATAATAAATCCACATAGGTTTTCTCAGCTTGATTTACTATTTCTGGTGCAGTATTGGAAAGATCTAAATCACTTACTGAATCAGAAATCATGATATGATGAAGTTACGAACAGTACAAATTCAAAAACTGACGTTTAATAATGACACGATATAGTGACAGCAGGCAACTAGACGGAGGTGAAAATTTGTAGGTAACTTTCGTCCCTAGTGACGAAAGTTAGCGTTATGGGATTTTCTCTCACTAGTGACGGAACTCAAATTTTCGCTGGAGTATTCGGTGACGAAAAGTGTCTTTTTATAAAGGGTAGTAGAAAATAGTATATTACACTACAAGTGGAGAAAGTACGTGTTTTGCTCACGCGTGTACCAATTTGCACACGAGGCGACAGCCGAGTGTGCGAAGGTACACAAGTGAGCGAATTCGTAACTCCACGAGTGGTGTATTACGTTTTGTTCAATCCTGCCGAAAATTCATTTTAAAACGTAGGTTCAAATAAAATAATAATGTGTATTTATAAAAGCGTGAGCGAAAGTGACATAAGAGTGGGCGAAAGTGACACAAGAGTGGGCGAAAGTAAATCTCCATAGCAACCATTTTGCGTGAGGTAAACTGTAACTTTCTAACCACAAAACAACGTATGAAAGTTCTATTTTCTACTGCAGGATTGAACAAAATGTCTTTTTATAAAGGGTAGTAGAAAAAATGTCTTTTTATAAAGGGTAGTAGAAAAAATATTTTACTGGTCCTAGACATAAACTATCATTATCAGACAGCTGATGCACATTGTTTACTGACTTCTTCCATGGCTATAATATATCATTTATAGTCCAAACCAATGCCTTCTAGTTCTTCACTTACTCCAATTGACTTAAATTCTAATTCACCAATTTTAAACCTAGAAACATTTGAATTAAAACACTTGTTATTTTCCATATTAATATATTCAGTTTCCTGATACATGATACAGTGAATTCACTGTATCATCCTTTGAAAATGGTTGTAATTAACCGAAACACGTGTCAGGAAACTGAATATATTAATATGGAAAATAACAAGTGTTTTAATTCAAATGTTTCTATTATACTTTTCCATCAAGTGTGTAGCAGAGAAAGTGTGAACTTTATAATTTTAAATCTGTTCACCAGATAAGTCTTTGAAAAAGCATTTAACGTAGCAATATTCCTTTACCTCAAAAACAAACCATTTTTTTCAACTGTGACTTAAAAAAAAAAACATGATTGTGCAGTGAATAAGGTATTGCAAGTCTTTGAACTTTGAATGGCGATGGATCCAAAAATCAACTTTTCAGATCGAAAATTTACTATATAAGAATATCAAATAAATATAATCAGTGATTATATTAAAACTATTAATAATACCAAACATCTTAAATTAAAAAGAATATTGGATACCAACAAAAAAATCTATTCTTCAGATATTCATGCCAAAATTCATTACAGGAGACATTGCAGCAGCCCTAGTAATACCCACGAAGAAAGGCAAGAGGCAGGTTGTCATGGCCTACCACCAGAGCAGTAGATTAATGAAGTTGTGCATAAGGGGCACATATCTCCTTCTGGAATTGGAACTTTTTGAATTAATTATCTATAACAATTTAAATATTATTAATAGAGGTAGCGAGATTACTTTTTCGTGGAAGAACCCTCTTAGTCGGACCATCAGCAGTTTGGGTTCGACAAAGGAAGAAACAGTGGAGTGTAGAAATTCAAAGAACACAGACTGGACTCTATAGAGAGTGCTGAAATATGAGAAATGCAGATCACTACCTCAATATACAGACTACAAAAAATCTAGGAACAGTAGCCTCTGCTAAGAAATAGAATCCTAAGGGCGTATAAATCCAGTCTACAGAGACGTTTCCTGGTGGAACAAAGATTTAGGTCACCATAAGATGAAAGCCAGGAAAACTTTCAACAGTGCACAGAAAATAGGCAAAAGGGATGCCCACAGACAGGCACTGTCGAAATATAACAAAAAAATCTCAAAGGAATAAAATTTTTCTAATTACACAGGCCGACATGATTTTTGGTGTTTTGCATTTGATAAGTGTCCTTAGCTAATATGGGTACGTTTATTCTGAATTTGAATTTGGTTTGAGCCCATCAGGTCAAATTTTTTTACAAAATTAAGATAACCTTGTGAGATATTTTGTACTAGAGCAAAGAAGTACCTTTATGATATTTCCTAAATTGCATTAAAATGATTTCTTTAAAATACTTGATACATCGATAGAAAATATTTTAGTATAATATTATGTTTATTTCATTTCAATGTGGAGACCTCAAAATAATATCCATGCTTTTGGATCAGCAGTCTGTTTTTTGTGAGAGTGGGATAGTCGAGCACGAAATTTACATTACGTTAAGAAAGAATGGCCACTCAGAGAAAGACTTGTACCGGGACAAAAAAAATGTGCTGCGTGATGCATTAGTTGACCCAAAATTAATTCTTTTGCCTGCACTTCACATAAAGTTAGGAATGATGTAGCAGTTTGTCAAAGCTTTAAATAAACAAGGTGACTGCTTTAAATACCTGTGTGACAAATTTCCTGCACTTTCTGAAGCTAAACTTAAAGAAGGAATTTTTGCAGGCCCTGAAATTCTAACCTTAAAATCGGACAGATTGTTCCAGAATACAAGACCCAGGATGAATCTGAAGCATGGAGTTCTTTCGTAGAAGTCATAGACGGTTTCCTTGAAAACAACAAGTCTCCAAACTACAAAGAAATTGTAGCCAACGTGGTCGAAAATTATAAAAAAAAACTGGGGTGCAATATGAGCGTCAAACTTTATTTTCTGTATTCCCACGTTGACCCTTTTCCCAAAAATCTTGGAGCTGTCAGCGAGGAACAGGGATAGAGGTTCCATCAAGACATAAAGGAGGTGGAGAGACGTTACCAAGGAAGATGGGATATTAGAATGATGGTTGTTTACTGCTGAACCTTGAAGAGGGACTCGCTCACACAAATTCAGTAAAAGAAAACTACAAAACGCAGTTTTGAGGGAAAAAGAGAACGATTTTATTCAAAAAATCCAACGATTGTCTAACGTTGATTATACTGCATTGTTTTTTAATGAACAACTCAATTTTGCAGTGTAATTTTTTTATTAAATATAGTTTAAATAAATATTTTCTCAATATTTTTGGCAGTTTCTATAAAAATTTTGATACACACTTTTCCTGAAAACCTGACGTGCTGAAAAAAAAACTAAGCACAGATTCATTAAAAATATGTAATCCTGAGTAATTAATCCACAAAAACGTAATATTTTTATTCATAATAATTTATTACAAAATATTTGAACAAATTGTCTAAAATGCAGTAACCTAGAGACTCATTTTTTCCTAATATTTAAATATTCAATCGATTCAGATAGTTGTTTTTAACATATCATAACATGAACCACCGAATTAACAGTGTATGAATATTTTGTACGAACATCGTAATATTTTTAAAGTTATGGAAACGCATTTTCTTACCAATACAATGAATCATAAAATATAATGATCATAAATTATATTGGCGAATACTTATTCCCCGGAATTCCTCAAGGATTATTATGGTCGACGACGAGTAAACAAGTCAATTGTTTTATACAAACTGCACGTGGGCTGACCAGTTTAAACAATCGCAGTGTTATCGCGGAATTGTTGTTATTAGCATCATGTTCCGAACGTATTATTCACTTAGTGTTTTATTCAATTATTTACTAATGACTGTATATTAAGCGGTGCTTATGTAATAAAACAATGGGCAGAAGAAATATTGCGATTAATTATCTAGTGGCTTGGTAATGAAATGAAAATACGGGGTCATGAAAGTCAATGAAAGTTACTTCCGACATAACGTTCGTTGATTTAATTCAATAATTAATTGCTATTAAAGACTGAATATGTGCACTTGTTTCCCCATCTTTATCTATTTAATATGATCTACTGTTGCAATGAATTTCTCATTCGATAAAATAGAGAAACTCACCTCTAATAGAAATTTTAAAGTTTTAAATCTCTTCAATAATATTTCGTTACCTTGTCTTTAACTGCAACACACTGACGAGATTCAAATGGGTCAAAACTAGTCTATAGTTAATGCTGAAACAACAATGTTTATTGTCTAGAACAGTGTCTATTGCCGGAATTACCGAAGGTGATATTTCCTGACTCCGACCTAATAAACTTCGGATTGAGATTTAAACTCTTGCGGAACTCACGCGCAAGAACAAACACCGGCCTTGAGACAGACGGTCTCACGGCATATTTACGATATGTCTCTGCTTTTCTAAATAGTGAGTAGTTAATGTGCCTTGGGTTGCTACGTATAGACGTTTCACATCGCAAAGCGAATCGAAGACGCCTGTATTTCAATGTTTGCAACCCAGCCTCGCAGCAGAGACTGTTGGATGATGTGGTTCTAAAAGCTCCTGTAGCGTATTGAATGCCTATATAATGTATAGAGTCTAGGACTTTTAACCACGATCTACCAGCAGCGGAATATACTGCGCACCCGTAATCAAGTACGGACAGAACCAGTGCTTGATTCAGCCGCAGCAGAACCTCTCTGATCGCAACCCAATTAATGTTAGAGAGGCACCTAATTGAATTAAGTGCCTTCTTACACCATATGGCGTAAGAGAGACCTGTCAAATATAAGTCCTAGAAATCTATATGTGTCGACGCATTAAATAACAGAACCATTAATTTGTAGACTAGGCTCCCTGTGTGGTTTACTCAGACGACAAAAATGGACACAAGCCACAAGCGAAAACCACACGAGCCAGCGTATCTGACGATGTTATTAATTCTCCTCTGTAGCTCTCTACATATAGCCGGGATGGTATCTCCGGCCATTAAGATTGCGAGGTCGTCGACGTACAGGCATGTATTTACGTGGGTACTGACGGAAGTTTCAATTACCGAAAAAGAGGGTTACACTAATGTTAGAGCCCTGTGGTATACCGTTTTCTTGTACGTGGAGAGAGGATAGTGAATCTCCTACTCGCAACACGAAAACTCCCGTGTGACAAGAAGGACTAGATGACTAAAGGCAGATGGCCTCTCATTTCCCACGGATGCAACTTCTGTAAAATATTATATCGCCTTTTTTGTTTATTAAAAAAACAGCGACGACGTGTTTTGTCTCCAGAAAGGCATTATGAATGACATTCTCTAAACGGACCAGATGGTCAACACTGGAATAACGTTTCCCAAACTCTGACTGGTGACTCGAGAATCCACATCAGCCGGTTGTTGCCCATTTTTTCAAAAACCTTACCCAAGCAGCATGTTAACGACACTAGGTGATAACTAGAAGTTAGACTCCGGATCCTTTTCTGGTTTGTGAAGAGGCACTATAGTAGCTTCTCGCCATACATATACGGATATTCCCCTCTTTTCCATATCAAAATATATAACTCCAATACACTGGCTTTACAGGCCAGTATTAAGTTTTGGATAAACTTGTATGGGATATTATCCGGACCGGTGGAGGAGTTACTACTAGAATTAAGTGCTTCTTCAAATTCTTCCATTGTAAGTGGGAGATTATAGTCTGTCATAAAGTCTACTGGGGTTTCTAGTTCGCCTCACCTAGGCAAGTAGTTGGGAGAACTACTAACGCCAGAAAATGCCACGCTAGCGTTTCCGCAACCTGGCAAGGGTCACGTATGTTGGTCGATTCATCGCCAAGTGTTATTACTGGCGATGACCTTTGTCCGCGGATGGCATGCACCTTTTTCCATACGTCAGTTATGGGCGTATCATTAGACATCGAGTTGATGTAGTTCTTCCATGACTCATTTTTAGATTGCAGAATTTTCGGGTGGGAAATGAGATTCTCTTGCGTAGGGTTTCTTTTAAATACGTTAAATGCTCGCTTCTTCAACCAACCAATATCATCAATACTTTCAGCAAGTATAACGTTCTGACGGAACTTCTCCCACTCTGCAACGTCTAGACGCCATCGCCTAGGTATTCGTTGCTCTACTCTTGGGACACTTGTCGAAATTAGAATCCGGAAATGGTCACTTCAACCTTAAATATTTTAACATTATTCGTGCATTTTATACCTTTGGGGCAAATTGAATAGCGTACACTACATTCCTACAACTATACCGTTGAGTAGGCTGTTGGCGTACGCGTTAGGTTAACGTTTACAACGTTGACCTAACGCGTGTAATAGCACAGGTTCGATACCCGTGAACCGCGTTACTCTTTTATATACTTGAAACTACTTTTTTAATCATTCATTTTTACTACTTTTAAACAAGAATTATTTTAATCAATTCAAATTAGTTAATTCATTCATCCATTTGTATTTCTTAATTCTTATCTTATTCCCAGTTTATGATTAATAGAAAACTAACTATACAACCGTCATATTTAGTGCAAATGTAATTGTAATTATAATTAGTTAAAATAATTAATAGCATTTATCCCGTCCTCTGTATAACACTGTGTTTTCCCACCCGTGGCCCATTTTTGTTTGTCAATTTTAAAGTCCACATGATAGGCCCCTTGTGGTGAATCGTGTCTTCTGTTTAATTATTCTTCTTTGTTTTTAACAACTATTTAACCTTAACTATTTTATACATACTTCTGTGTTATTACAATGTCTAAATGTAAGGTCTGCGATTTGTCAGTCACCCCTAATGATACTTTTTTCATGGTACTAAATGCATAAATCTCAACAAAACGGTTTGCAAAGCTCTAATTGAAAACAAAAGTTTATCTTGGACATGCAAAATATGCACAGACGCTGAAAATAGTGCAAATAATCAAATACAAGATGTTCTTATTAAAGTAGAACACTCACTGCTGCTTAATTCCATCCTAAACATTCTCAATGCCAACAGAGATAATTCAAATTCAACGTTTGATTTATCGAAGCTCAGTCCGTGTCCAATGGAATGCAATCCAGTCGAGCCTTCAAAAAGTAAGCAGCCAACTACAACAGCTAATAAAATAGATATCAAAAAAATTAAAAAAAGGTACTGATAAATCTAACTCTGTAATCAGTAACAGAACTAGGTCTAAATCTTCGTCAGACAACACCGTAGTTGAACACAACATTACCCAAACTCAAACTCAAAATACAATAATTATTGGTAGTAGACATATTGCTAGTGCCGGCATGGATACGAGCACATTTATATCTGCGGAGAGGCGCCAATGGATTTATATCGGAAGGTGTAGTCTAGTTTCAACTGTAGACTCGGTCCCGGCCTATGTTCATAATGTTCTGGATATAAAAGACGTGAAATGCTTCGAACTTATGAGAAATGAAGACATCTGTTCCTACAAATTAGGTGTTAAAGAATCACTTGTTAGGACATTATTAGACTCTACTTTATGGCCTGCTGGTCTTGCTGTCAAAGAATTTTTTCCAAGGCGGGCTAATAAACCACCCATGACAGGAAATTTCTCCAAGGCGATGCCACCAAAACCAAATGTCTGAACAATTTTACTATCTACTATCAAAACGTGAGCGGGCTTAGAACTAAATTAAGTGATTTTTATTGTTCGGTAGCCTCTGAAGATTATCCTATCATATTACTTACAGAGACTTGGTTGGAGCCGGGGATTTCTAACTCTGAGATTTTTGATAGTAGATATAGTGTATATCGTACAGATCGTTCTTCGATAAATAGTTCTAAACTTTGTGGTGGTGGTGTGATCATCGCTGTAATGAACACATTTAAATCATTTCCCGTTATTACAAATTCCAACGCGAAGGAAGTTTGGGTAAAGGTATTTGTCAATATGTTTTGGGATGTGTATACATACCGTCAAGCTCAGGAGTTGAGGTTTATCAATCACATTTGCATTCTCTATCAGAAATCTGTGATGGCAATAGTGAATCAAATATCATAGTGATGGGTGATTTCAATATGCCTGATCTTCAATGGAAGGAAGTTGATGACTTCGAGGGACTGTTTCCAGTTAACGCTAGAAGTAGCTCGAGTGCTAAAAGTGCAAATAAAAGTGTTGTGTGTGATGGTTATGCGCTGTATGGTCTTTCTCAATATAACAATATTATAAACGATAAGGGCGGTATATTGGATTTGTTTTTCCTAACGAACTCGGTTAAAACCATTTCAAAATGTGATCCCTTAATTACTTGCGATACATATCATCCCTCTCTTAATATTGTCTATTCAACTATTACCACCGACTACGTAACATCAGATTTTACTGTTGTATATGATTTTAAACATGCTTCTTATTCTCTTATTAATAACTACATTTTATCTATTAATTGGAATCAGGTATTTTTAGATATAACGGATGTTGATACTGCTACACATTTACTTTACAATATTCTGTTTGATTGTTTTGAACAATTTGTTCCATCAAAAGTTATATATGAACCTCCTCATTGGTTTCCTCATTGGTTTAGTTCTGAACTTCGTAATCTTGTACGTCAAAAACGTGCAGCTCATAAAAGATTTAAAGTATCAAATCTACAAACTGATTATAAAGAATTCAGATCTTAGGAAAGCATGTTGAGCTCTTACTAAACTCTGTTATCACAACTACATTACAGAAGCAGAGGAATCTATACTTGGAAATCCAAGTTATTTCTGGAAATTTGTCAAATCTAAATCGGCAGCAGGTAAACTACCTTTGTCTATGTTTCATGATGAAAAGAATGTGAACGACGGCAAAAGCATTGCTAATGAATTTGCAATATATTTCTCATCAGTATATAATAAAAATTGTCCAACTTCATGTCAAAATAATATTGAATCAAACTTAAATATATCTGAAATAAGTGTTTCTCCATCAGAAATCCAGACGGCGTTGCAAAATGTTGATATTAAGGGTAGTGCTGGGCCTGATGGTATACCTCCGCTCTTACTTAATATGTGTAATCCTCGTTATTTATGCCATTGTACATTTTATTTTCTATGTCATTATCTCAAGGGGTATTTCCTTCACTATGGAAGTCTTCATTTGTTCAACCTATTTTTAAAGCAGGAGACAAAAACAACATTAAACATTACGGAGCGGTCTGAATTCTTTCAGTGATACCAAAAGTCTTTGAATCTATAATTGTTAAAGACATATCTAATTCTTTTAAAAACATCATTATCCCTCAACAGCATGGATTTATGAGTGATAGATCAGCTGACACGAATCTTTTTTATATACTAACTTTATATTGAAATCTTTTGAAGAGGGGGCTGAAATTCATTCAGTATATATGGACTTTAGTAAAGCATTGAACTTTTGTTAGTTAAACTTGAAAAGTATGGCATTTGTGGTTCCTTAAATGGCTCGGATCCTATTTAAAGAATCGCACTCAGCAAGTTCGCATTCATGGTTTTTTATCAGATCCATTTTACGCAACATCTGGTGTACCTCAAGGGTCTCACTTGGGTCCCCTTTTGTTTAATATTTTTATAAACGATATATGTGTTGGAATAAGATCGCCTCTATTACTATATATATTTGCAGATGACGTTAAAATATTCAAGAAAATTTCCTCGAATATTGACTCTGCAATACTTCAAAAAGATTTGGATACTATAAATACTTGGTGTGTCATTAATGATATGACATTAAATATAGACAAATGCCACGTAATGTTGTTCTCTCGGAAAGTAAATAGTTCCCCTGTCATTTACAATTTAGATAATATTAACCTAGATCATATAGACACGATTAAAGATCTAGGCGTATTTTTGGATAAAAAGCGTTCGTTCTCTTATCATATAGAAACCGTAATAACTAAAGCCAATAAAATGATTGGCTTTTTTAAACGCATAACAAAGGATTTTACAAATGTACGTAGCTTAACTATTTTATTTGTCACATTAGTGCGCTCAGTTTTAGAGTATTGCAGTATTATTTGGTCACCACATTTTAGACGTTTTGTCGACAGGCTGGAAATGGTACAAATTGAATTTTTTAAATATCGAAGACATAAATTGTATACTCAAGGTATAATTTTAAATTTAGATCATGTAGGGGATTTTGTCAACTTAATTAGCCTTGCAAAACGGCGACAATTTTATGACCTATGTTTTACTTTTAAGGTTATTAACAATCTAATTACTTCTGGAGATTGCCTCGAAGGTTTTTCTTTTAATGTGCGTAGTTATAACACTAGATATTGTCCACTATTATATATTCCATATAGTCGCACATCATATATGTTATTCAGTCCACTTGTGAGGATGTCGAATACAGTCAATAAATACTGTAATATTCTCGATTTTAATTGTCCGTCTTTAGCACAGTTCAAACTTAACGCGCGTCGTGCTATATGTTAAACTTAATTTAGTTTTAATTTTAGTTTTATTGTATTATTTACTTGTAAAATGTTTGTATGACGTCAATATACGTAAATAAATAATTAAATAAGTATAGGTCGCGGAGAGTTTGCCACTGAAGACGTGTGGGTGATGATATTGTTAGATCTATTGCTGAGCATAATCTGTTAGAGGAATTAAAATGTGTTGATTGTTTGGTGTTTAGGAGTACTCCTCCTATGATATCGAGTATACCTTAGATATCCGCCTGGCTATCCAGAAGAAGGGCCGGTAGGAGAAAAGGGGGAGACACTAGAGCTACTAGGGCCCATGGTACTTGCGGTATGGTCTTGGGGCGGTAGCGAGGGCGGACAGGACTACAAAGGGTGGTCTACTGGCTAACATGTGAGGGCCGAGTGAGAGAATGGCAAGGCTGGTAGGAGCGGCGAAGTTGCTCTACGTGATGGGCTCTAATCTAAAAGGAATGCGGACAGTCTACGCGGTGCAATATGTATGGGTAACCTTAGAGTAACAAGAGGGTCTCCAGGCATGAAGCCAAAGAGATGGCCAGAAGGTGGGTCATGACCGAGTGGCTTAGGAGGAGGGGACGAAGGGCTCTTGGACCAGAATACTAATTCCACAGTTGGGCCCTTGAGTACACATATGACACAGCTCCTAACCGGACATGGGTACTTTTCCGAGTACCTGTGCCGGATTGGGAAGATAAAAGAAGGGGGTTGTAGGTGGTGTGGGGCCCCAAAGGATGATGTCAGATACCCGCTGCTGGAGTGTTCGAGGTGGCAGGAAGAAATAAACGAGTTGGTAGGCTTCCTTGGTTGCTCGACAAGGGACGAAGAACATGGGATGCAATCTCAACATTCATCACTACCAGGAAGTAAAAACAAAAAGAAAGGTCATCTGATATGATCATATAATGGTCACCAGGGCTTGCTTAGGATTACTAAAAGCCATTCAACGAAAAATTAAGGGCATTTGGTGTCATTTAAAGACCATTTAAGACAACATTTTCAAAAATAAACAAATAATTTTGATAAATATTACAATATTACAAAAAAACGGTTCTTCCGTAAAATATTTCTTTCAGATCATTCAAGGTTGTCCGAAAATTATTAAAGGTCATTTAATAATTATACAAACCTATTTAAAGAAATCCAAAGATGTTTTAATATTATCTAAGATTTGAAATCATTCAAGTGCATCTTTAAGAAACCAATCAGGTCAATCAAAATCATTTAACTAGAGATTTGAGCTTTTTACTAATACTTCTTTAGTGAAATGTTTCTTTAGAATCATCTAAGGTTATCTGATAATCATTGGAGGGCATCCATTGTTCATTTAAAATTGTTTAATGTCACCTAAAGATTATTTAAGATTTAATCAACATTAGAGATTTGAGTTAATTTATATTTCTTTACTAACACTACTTCTTATCAAACCAATTAAAGCTTTTAGAGAATATCTGAAAATATTTCAAGTTTGTTAGGATCGTTTAAGGCCACAAAATCATTTAAGATCCTTCACCGATTATTCAATTTTATTTAAGGAAGAAATTTCAATGGTCATTCAAGATTATTCAATGTTTAACCAATATAAGTAGGATTACCTATTAAATCAATAAAGTTTCTTATTGTTAGTTGTTTAAAAATAGGAAGAAGTGAGATCTAACAATGTATTTTATTATTTATAGTTATATGTATGCAATTTAATTGAAACGTCTATTAATAACTGAAATAAACTTTTTAGTTATATTATTACCACAATAAGTAACAACTACAACAGAATAAATTTATATTTTCCCTCTTCAATGCGAAATTTTCGTGATTTGCATATAATAATATATAAATGGAAATATGGAATTGATCCCAAATTAAATTAGGGACTGACGTTTATGGAAATATATACAAATTAGGTATTTGAATTCTGATTTCATAACGTTGCAAAATATATGCATGTTGTTAAAATATGGACGGTGTCACGAAATATTGAATACATTAATGAACACACGCATTAATTATGAAACTTTCAATATGTAGGCTGTCTGTTGCATAAGTAAAAATATATTGAATTTTAATTTTAATAAAACACCCTTCACTGACTGCTGGTAAATATTTAACGACGCAGTAATAATATTTTGCAAAGTTAAATATTATAATAATTATTAATTGTAAATCACAATAAGTACAAAGTAACTAGTTTATTCAATAGAAATAATTTTATTCAAATTAGTGTTAGTTATACTATTGTAACAAGCAAATTTCTTTTGTACAGAGTACAAAGTAATGTTTTTTGTGCTGATATATTTTTTTAAATGAGTTGCAAAAGTTATAGAGCATTAGCAATCTTCAAACATGCGTTTCGGTGTATCACAGCTCGTCAGTAAAGTTACGCTATAATTAACGGGCTACCGACCGTAGGTTTTCTATCCAAATTTCCATCATTTTTATAGCATTTTTAAAATTTTTATGTTTAGTTTTCAGTGTTACAATATTAACAGTTTTATGTTTTGTAAAAAATGACTTCTTTATATTAACAATGATCACTATTTTTTATAATAATATTATTAACATTTTTTCAATATTTGATTATAGAGACGTTTACTTTAAAATATAGCGAAAAATCAAAATTATATCGTTTAATTTCACATTATTTTATGTACGCTAGTTACATTACAATTTTAGAATTTCATAGTTCTGAATTTATAAACGTATCGGCTATGAAAATGTAATTTCTGATTTTGATTCGATTCCGTGTAATACTTACTTTTCTTGTGTTTTAATATAACGACTTCCCCCTATCCGTGACTTATTACATTTCTGAAATGCATGCATAATTGAAGGCCCTCTGGAAGATGGTGAATTTTCATTTAAAAATCTCTAATGTCACTCTCGCGAATTTCCTTCGCCGAGGAGACGCACTTTGCATTTATATTATCTTTGCGGGATAGGAAAAATAGAACGGTATTAAAAAAAGATTCTATTATCCGTTTATTATATTTTTTTCATTTCATATTTCAGGTTTAATTTTAATATCAGGGCAGTGCAACAAATTGAACGGAATTATTTGAAAGAAAATGTTTTACCTTGTAGAATTAATCATTTTACAAGTGTTAGCACTGTAAATTTAAATTAATTAAATATTAAATATTTTAATAATTATGAATGATTAAATGATAGATTACTTCATTGTGAGTTTTAATGTAAATTTTTACTATAGGAAATATTATCAATATACTGGAACAAAACATTTTAGAAAATTGGATTGAAATTGTACTTGTGACCTGATTTTCTAGGTGGTTTATAAAATATTTGATGTAATTTTAATCACAGAATCCTGGCTTAAATCATCACTAAATTTTAGTGTTCCCGGTTATAACTGCTTCCGTAAAGATAAATGAAGTGCAAACAGTGGCGTACTTGCTCTCATATCACACTACATTCAGCTTAAGACCTTCTCTATTGACAGAACTATTCATAGTAGCCCTCAAATTATATGCCTCAAAATAAACATCTCTAGTTCAAAGTATATTAATATTGTCAATGTTTACAAACCACCTGCTATTAAAATCAGTAATTTAGACTGGGAGCTTTTTTTTCCGGCTTAACAGCAAATTCTATTATCTGCGGAGACTTCAACTTCCACCACCCACTCTATGATTCTTCATTCTTCGACTCGGAGAGCTCCAATTTCATGTCGGTTCTGAAGGAGTTAAGCCTTTGCATTATTAATGATGGTAGTCCAACGAGAAATTCCGCAAGTAATCGCCCATCAGTGGTTAATCTCACCATAATCTCGGCTGATCTAGCCTTGAAGACATCCTGGGAAGTGCTCGATGATACATTGGGATCCGATCACTACCCTATTGTAAAAAATATCTCACTCGATAACTGTAGTTCATAAAGCGCTAACGGCCCAGCTCTAAGTCTTAGAATTTGTTTAGGAGCAATGCGCTCCTCACCATTTAACATACTATTGGCAGAGGCTCAAGAATCGCCATTATATCTACGAAGGAATTACTTGGCTCTCAAATTTGTTCTGAAACTCCGAGCACTCAACAACGGAAATCTTCTTAGCAGGATTTGCTCAGTTAGTATATTTTGATTGACCACCAACTGCAAAAACAAGTCCAATATGCTAATTTGTCCAATTCAACAAATTGAACAGAAGCGATTATCAACACAAGCGGCTCGGCGTACGACAGATAAGCGTTATCGATCGTCCAAAGGCGCACTCACCGGATGTGATGCACCAGCGATAACGGAGCTCGTCAGCAACAGCGCATTGTCTCTTATTTAGATACTATGTAAATTAGGCATTTATGTAAATAAGAATTCTATATATCTAGTGTAAAATTTAGGAAATAAATCGGAGTTAATCAACTTTCACTACGAGCTATTTGTATCTCACGAAGAGCCTAAAAACCTCAGAGTGCAATTCTCCTTTAAAATAAGTAAACTCTCCGCTGCCTTACAACCAGCGTAAACCATCATTAACAGCAACCAGTACCTAGGAGCCACCCAGAAGCTCCACTTGTGCCGAGCGCCCGTTCTCATGGTCCTTCGAACCGGATTGCTATCAACTTCACCACGTCCAACCTAGACGATGAAACCTACTCCGCTCCAACCAAAGGATACAGATTGGCATCTTAGCACTTGGGGATCGAGTACCGAGTGTTTTGACTGACAAACAAACAAAAAAAAACGACCCGGCGTGACGGCACTCCCAGTATTACCACTCCAAGCCAGGTCATCACAAATCCGACCGTCCCCAACCAATCACATCTGCGTCCTCTCCAACGAAGACAATACCAAATATATAGGTCCTGCAGCGTATAAGTTTGAAAATGGAAATAAACTGAGCTAGCCAAACAGCATTAGGCAACCAATTACGAGCGATTCTGGTGGAGGTTAAGAAGCCAGCGACTGCTCGCCTTTGAAGTAAATTCGCTTTCGATGCCAAGAAAATTTAGGATCAAGTGAAACAATTGGATGAAAAGTGCCAAACGTTCAAAATACCAGACGACCTGTATCACCAAGGTAAATACCTAGGCAAACTGCGTGCAAAATTCCACGAGGTAATCACAAATGCCGTCGTGGACAGTATATCTCAAGAAGAGAAAACAACGGGACAAACATCAGAGCCAACATCAGTGTCAATACCAGATCCTGAAGTCATCAAGTTCCGACAGAAGATGCAATTATTTGAAACAACGTTAAACAACGCTCTCCAGATATCAAATATAAGCCAAGACGGGATGGAAATGTAGATCACGAGTATAGAGCAGTTCTGGAATGAAATATTCAGAATGTATCTTTCTGTCCTTAATGTAATGACCATCGAAGCGAAGGCTCATTTGCGTAGTTTTTCAACAAGGTTTCCCACGACGGACTCAGTGAGGCCCAACGCCCAATTACCAATAAAAAAACATACCGACATTTGAAGGTGGATACGACAAATGGACCAGTTTCAAAGCTTATATGAACAAGCTATTCACAATAATCTCCAGTTATCGGATATTGAAAAACTAGAATATCTGAATGGTTACGTACGTGGAGAAGCTTCGAAATTCATATCTCACCTACCGATGACCAGTGCCAACTACACGACAGCCTGGGATACACTTAAACGGCGGTACGATAACAAACGGCTGTTATTGGCACAGGAAATCGATACACTGACAGATCAGCCAATATGTGAGTCAAACTCTGCCGCACAACTAAAACAGTTACATGACAGCCTCTGGAGTAGGAAACATTACAGGCCAAATTTCCAGTTCAATGATAGAGGCAGTCCACATCCACACAAAAGCAATGAGTTTGAGCTAGTAACACAATTATACGTTTTACCTCGAATCACTAACCAGCAACCAGCATATCCAATCGCACACACCGTTAAGGACCAGTTTAAGGAAATTGATCTGGCCGACGACACATTCAAGCTGACATTCAAGTTGACATCTTACTCGGAACACGCCACTACAGCCAAATCCTTCTGGAGGGTATGAAAAAAATGTAATAGATTCCTTCTTCAGAACACCGAGTTCAGATGGATAATATCAGGCGGAGATACCAAAACACATCCGGAAATAGTACGCTTATCTACACAATCTGGTGATGATCAAGATCTCTCACGATTCTGGGAAATGGAAGAGGTAGCATTCCCAACAGAACCAACAGCTGAAGACGAGTTATGTAACATACACTACAACTTAACAACAATAAGAAGTTTCGATGGACGCTACACGGTTTCCGTACCTTTTATCGAACGCCCACCTAAACTCGGGGAGTCAAGAGATAAACCAGTAGCAAGATTCCTCCAACAAGAACAACGACTGCAAAAAGATGGACATCTAAACAAAGAATACGGTAATTTTATGACAGAGTATCTGGACCTAGGACATATGGTCCCATTAAAAAACACTGAAAGTCGATCACCGGGATATTACATTCTGTATCATGCCGAATTCAAGACAGAGAGTACTACCACCGAACTCCGAGTGGTGTTTGATGTGTCGTGTAAAATATCAAACAATCGCAGTTTAAATGAAGAAATGTACTCAGGCCCACAACTTCAGAACAACATCACTGACATCCTTCTTCGTTGGCGGTTCAATGAAGTCGTATTTATGGCAGATATAGAAAAAATGTACCGACAAATTCAAATAGCAGAGGAGCAACGTTACCAAAGGATGCTATGGAGACATAGCCCATCAGAGCCTATACGAGAATTTCAACTCTCCACAGTCACCTATGGAACCAAGGCAGCACCTTACTTAGCAATTCGAATACTCAATCAACTTGCTTACGACGAAGGATCTGGTAACCCAAACATAGCTCAAATTATCATGAAGGACACTTACGTGGACGACGTGCTTTACGGGGCCAAGGATATAGAATCTGCATTAGAGATTCAAACTAGCCTAATTAACATCCTTAAAAGAGGAGGGTTCAATCTACGGAAATGGTCCAGCAACAACATCAATCTTCTGAAGTGGTTACCGGAATACATGGTAGACCAAAGCGACTATGAGATTTTATGCCCAGAAAAAAAATCTCTAGGAGTAATATGGAACCCTACCCAAGATACATTCACATTCAATCCACCAGTACTCCAAAAGACAATTATAACAAAGAGAGTAATATTATCTGACATTTCCAAGATATATGATCCGCTGGGTTGGCTCGCTCCAATAATTATAACAGCAAAGACATTAATCCAGCAACTTTGGATCGCTGGAGTGAAATGGGACGAGGAAGTATCACCATAGCATCAAAAGCAGTGGGTGCAGCTGACAGATCAACTACACAACATACAACATCTAGAAATCAAGAGATGCATATACTACACTAATAAAATAGAACTGCACGGATTCAGTGACGCATCAGAAAAGGCGTATGGTGCCTTTGTCTACGCTCGCACCATGTTTAAGGGAAAACCTGTGATCACTCTGCTACAAGCCAAATCGAAAGCCACTCCTGTGAAACAGAAGATATCGATCCCTCATCTAGAATGGTGTGCCGCACTGCTACTTGCCAAACTATTAACAAACGTTCACTCATGTTTGAAACATAACATTCATGCAACACACGCCTGTCCAGACTCATGAATCACTATGTCCTGGATACATGGAAATAGCAGCAAATTAGACACATTTTTTGCAAACCGAGTGGTCAATATCCAACGCTTGTCAGCCAACGTTTCCTGGCATAATGTACGAAGTCAAGAACCCAGCTGATTTAGTTTCGAGAGGAATAGAACCAACAAATAATAAAAAACGTGTTGTGGTGGAAAGGACCTGAATGGCTGGGAGAGGAGAACAAATCCTGGTCGACTCAGCTCATTACTCCAGAAATGATATAAATGCAATCAAACACATACAAACAAATACAGAAGATCATTTCTTCGCCTGGAGAAGACACAGTGTGTCGAAACAATTGTCGCGAACGGCAAAATAAATACTTGAAAGTTTTATCGTATTTCATTTACGAAAATTTGCCAAAGTGATTAAAATACAGAAGAATTAATTTCAAGATTCTCAACATTTTCTCGGATGATACAAGTGTTAACATACTGTCGCCAAATTGGAAATCACACCGATGCCATCTAACCGTGCCAGAGATGGAGAATACATTCTTGAAATTAATCAAGACTATTTAGCGACAGGAGTACATAGAATAATGTAAAAACCTTACAAACGGAAGAGCGATTGCCGGTTCAAGTTCCATCAAAACACTAAATCCGATCATCGATCAAGATGGAATCCTTAGAGTGGGAGGCAGATTGGAACTTTCAGCATTAACGTATATGCAGAAACACCCAGTTATATTACAAGCAAGACATCATTTTTTCAAACTCATTATCAGGGATGGTCATAAAGTTACACTAGATGGAGGAATTGAGGCAGATCAGAGGGCGTTCTTGGATATCGTGCCACCCACGCAAATTTCTGACGCTGTTAACAAAACAGGCACTTTACCTCCCCATCTCCATATAAGGCACACATCTTTAGAAAGAGCAACAGTGACCAAGAATATAACACACATAAAGCTACAGGGATTTTTTCCAATCATCAATCTCACGCCGTATAATCTGATGTAGCTCACAAGTACACCATTCAACATTTCAATAGTTCGAACAATCACAGGGTTTACAACAGTACAGTTACATCACGGACGATGCCCAAATATGCAACCCATCGCCTCTTCGCAAGCTAGATGCCAAGAAGAATTTCGCCATCGAGATTGTTCATCAAAACATGGAACCATGTTCACACAAGAGCATCAGACACGCTTTGAACACTCTTATCTGGAAGCAAATGTTAACACATAATATATGGATGTTCATCACAAATGAACCCAAGACAGTGGCCGTCATCTACGCAGGTTAGAGAACGAACATACTATTAAATTATTACAGATCACAGACAAATGTTCGGTTGACATCAAGGACCACCGACTACTTCCAACTCAAAACAGGAGGTCAACTGTCAATTCAAGCAGTTACCATGATGGAAATGGACATCAATAATCAACAGGCAATCCAGCAAGAGGCGGTGTATGTCTCATCTCATTCGGTCAGCCAGATCCTTGCCCGGGAAACTCAGTTCGGATCCAATCAGACAACAGGATGGCGTACCGTCTGCCACCATGAAACAAGGAACTACATCCTTATGATAACCGCTATCCTTCTCAGATTGCTAGATTTGACTGGTGGAGCTTGGTATCTGAAACATAATCGCACCCAGAGGAAGGTACCAGCCATCGAACTTATGGCACCCTAATCCCGAGGCCCCCAACATAATTTGTGATGCCGCCCTAGACACAGCTCACTTAAACATAATGAACAACCCATACGGCATGAACCAACTCGACTATAAATGTATTATTACCAAACCCGTTATAATCATTCCCAAATACTGTTCGAATCCAATCAATAATTTGATGATATATACGGAACACTCTGAGAACCATGAAGAGTTTGATATCATTTTTACAGATGGCTCCAAATCCAGCAACGGTGTTGGGTTGGCATACTATATACAATCGACTAATTCCACACTAAGGAAACGACGGCCAATTACTACATCGATATATACCGCAGAAGCACTTGCCATCATTGAAACCTTGGAGTGGTCTATTAGTAACTCCAAGAAGCGGTCACTCATTCTCACTGACTGCCTATCAATATTGAACACGTACCAGAAACTCAATCCACCTAGAATTAAAAAGGCCCTCCTCATTAAAATTATCAAGTGCGTTAGTGAACTGCAAGAACTAAATCGAAAGTCATATTTTATGTGGGTTAAAGCTCATCATGGCATTCATGGAAATGAAGTAGTCGATGGACTAGCGAAAATCGCCTCAACCTCATCAGATATAGAATTTATCCAAGCCATCCCTTATATGATTATAACTCTATGTTTAGAATATCCCTGAGGCACAAATGGAACAGCTACTGTGAATCTCAAGTCTCTTCACGTACCAACTATAAAATTCTGCACAATAAGCTGCCCAATGAAATTGGGTATATTAAATGCCACAGCGTTAGTTAGTTATAATCTGGAATACCCTATCAATGTAAACTACCTACTAAGTAAGAACGATATGTCAATACTGGAAGTTTTAGTTCGGTATTTGATCAGATCTGTAAACTCATTTAAATCTAAATTGGTTTTGTGTGCATCACATCTGCAAAAGAAGTCACTCGTGCATTTTCCTAATATGGAAAAAAGGTAGGCTACTGTGACACTGACTTTTCCTCATTTGTTATTAACCCTTATTTACTTCAAGACCAGTTTGAAAATCGATTTCAACAGTTTAATATCATCTTTTTATCAATCCTTTTACATGCCAAGTAAAAGTAAGCGAAATAGCTACATACATTGCATAGTTTATTCAAGAAAGGACAGAAAAAAATTGGAGCTAGACATTTTCGACCTTCAGAACAACATTAATAGTGTTCAATTTTATGAGATATCAACTGATTTTCTTTTTTTTGGCGTGAACTGAATGATATTGATTTAACTACAAACTCTAGTCTGGTCTGGTTTTGCTAATGAAACGATTACTTTATTAAAGCAAAAATGTTCCACACGAATAGGTAGTTAATTCATTATTAGGTAATTTCAAATTAAAACACTTGTTTAGTTTCATATTGTAATATTCAATTTCCTGACACGTGTTTCGGTAATGGCGACCATTATCAAAGGAATTACAAAAATAACTAATTAAAAAAGAAGATGTTACAATGTATATATTATGGGGTTAATTGTGGGAAAGTCCAGAGATTAAGAGATTCGAACTTGTTAATAGTTCGTTCTGGTTGTTTAGGAGATTATCACCATTCCTAATTGCTCTCTTAATCTCCAGACCTTCAAGGAGATTTAATGATCGCCCTTTTTCTGCAAAGCGGATTGGTTTAATGCCGGCTAATTGATGTCCTGTTGTGACGCAAGGCTCGGATAACCCTGTTCCCGTGGTTTGTTTTTCTATTGCCTTCTTGTGTTCATTGTACCTGATCTTAAAATTTCTTCCAGTCTGTCCTATATATTTCCCGTCACAATTTTCACATTGTACTTGATAAATGCCGGATTTTTCGAGTGGGTCTATTGTCTCTATTTTGTTGTTAACAAAGTGCTTTTTCAAATTTTCCCTGTTGACTTCTATTCTTTTGCAATCTTCTGGCTCACATATTTGATGTATGGAATGGCTGCGAACTTACTATCTTCTTTGGTTCCTACTCCATTGAACAAGAGTTTTTAGACTACTTTTCTTCTTTTCCGTTTCAGGATCCTGTCTACCTTGTTTTTCTTGTATCCGTTTTTGTTGGCAATTTGGTAACTTGTACGCAGTTCTAGGTTAAAATCTTCTTCGCTTAGTGGGATGTTGATCAGACGATGAATATATGAATTTAATGCGGAGGATTTGATGTGTTCAGATTATAGTGATGTTGTTGGGATGAGTGTGTCTATGGCAGTTGGTTTTCTATATATGGCATATTTTAGTTTATTTCTTTCTATTGAAATACTCAGGTCTAAAAAGTTGAGTATACCGTCGACTTGTTTCTCTATCGTGAATAGAATTTTTCTATTAATTGAATTTAGGGTTGTTAAAAAGTATCCAACTGTCTATCTGTGCCATTCCATATGCAGAAAATATCATCAACATATCTGCACCAGAATTGTATGTTTCTTGCTGATGTGTTGTTCTTAAATACTTGGTCTTCGAAATCACTCATGAATATTTCCGCGAAGAGTGGTGAAATAGGCGATCCCATGGGCAGTTCTTCATGCTGGATGTAGAAGGTGTCGTTAAAACGGAAGTAATTTTGGTTGAGGCAAGCATTTATCAAACTGGTAATTTCTGACGTGTTGTAATTCGATGATTGTTCTTGGCACTTTTTATGCAAAATTTCCTTGAGCTCAGGAACTGAAATTGACGTGAAGAGTTTTTGGTTTTCGTCACAAAATCGATGGAGTTTTTTTATTCCGTATTTGGATGTGCAGGGAATTATTTCTGGAAGTATTTTGTTGACCAGGGAACAAACTTTATATAAAGGAGCATTGATGTATGTTTGGTTTGTGTATTTTGGGCAGGCCGTATAGTGTGGGTGCCCTCGGATTCATGATTCTATATTTGTAGATTTCATTATCTGGGATTATGGAATTTGCTGTTTTAATTGCTTTAACAATCAGCTTCTGGAACTTCGCAGTAGGGTCTTTTTTGATGTTATGGAAGTTATTTTTATCGATAAATGTGTTCACTTTTTCAATATATGTTTCCTTGTCCAGAATAGTAATAGTATTACCCTTGTCTGCTTTGCAAATAATTAAGTTGTTATTCTTGCATTTCGTTATTATTCCTCGTATGATGTTTGTTTCTAGATGGATATTACTAGAATGTTTAGCAGATTTTTTAACTCCTTTCTTGATAATGTTGGTGAATTGGATTTTATCCAGATCTGATTTTAAATTTATCCGGTTGAGTGCTAGTTCAGTTTCAAGCGCTAAAGTTTCCAGGTTTTCTTTTGGATTCCGTGGGGTTGGAGAATATTTTAGTCCCTTATTCAGGAGTTCCATTTCACTGTTGTTGAAGTCGGTCTTAGATAAGTTCTTAACTCGTGGGTAGAGTATGAAGTTTTTTCCGCTCTTGCTCCTTGGGGTACGTCTGATGTTTGCCTTTGTTTTAGGTTATTTAATTTTTTGAGCTGGTTGATGTAATGCTCGTGTGTTTTGATGCTAACGATTTCATTGGCTTCAGCAAGACAGATATCCAATGATATATTGTCCAGACGTTTAGTCAATTCCATGTGTATAATCTTTTGGTGTTCTCCCAAGTGGAATCTTCTTGTGTGTCCAAAAACTCTTGTTCAATGGAGTAGGAACCAAAGAAGATAGCAAGTTCGCAGCCATTCCATACATCCCATATGTGAGCCAGAAGATTGCAAAAGAACTTACTAAACACAATATCCGAGTAATAGAAGTCAACAGGGAAAATATGAAAAAGCACTTTGTTAACAACAAAATAGAGACAATAGACCCAGTCGAAAAATCCGGCGTTTATCAAGTACAATGCGAAAATTGTGACGGGAAATATATAGGACAGACTGGAAGAAATTTCAAGATCAGGTACAATGAACACAAGAAGGCAATAGAAAAACAAACCACGGAAACAGGGTTATCCGAGCATTGCGTCACAACAGGACATCAATTAGCCGACATCAAACCAATCCGTTTTGCAGAAAAAGGCCGAAAATTAAATCTCCTTGAAGGTTGGGAGATTAAGAGAGCAATTAGGAATAGTGATAATCACCTAAACAACCAGAACGAACTATTAACAAGTTCGAATCTCTTAATCTCTGGACTTTCCCACAATTAACACCATAATATATACATTGTAACATCTTCTTTTTTAATTAGTTATTATTGTAATTCCTTTGAGAATGGTCGTCATTGACCGAAACACGTGTCAGGACATTGAATATTACAATATGAAACTAAACAAGTGTTTTAATTTGAAATTACCTAATATTATAATTTCGTTTCATCAAGAGTGCAATGAAGAAAGTATATACCGTAGTTAATTCATTGGCCATCCAATCATTTTTTGGGATCATGTAAAAAGTCAGGTTTTTAAAAATTAATCCATAATAGATTTCAGACCTAAACTTTTGTGTCATCAGTAAGGTGGAGCCAACTATGACAAAATATCTTTCAAAGTAAAAATATGAGGAGCAGATTGTGGAGGGAACAAGAGGTAACAATTTGTGAAATATTATTTTAACTGATACTTGAATTAGTACTAAAAACTTTATATATTGTAATATATATTGTATAGTTTTGAAAAAAATACGGTTTAATCTGAATGATCTTTAAAATGTACTCAAGTATTTGTTTCTGCATCGTTTCATTGTCAATTCATATTTATTTGTAAGAAATATTGTTATCGTCCATATTTCACTAATATTTTTTATACAATAAAATTAAATACGTATTTCAAATACTCTTTATTATTGTTTATAAAGATAATTTATTGCTCGCGAAGTATTGTTATTATTTTTAAAATATAATACATTATAAAATGTATGCAAATTAGACCAACCCTCGCCCACTTGTTGATGAAAAAATACAACACACCTTAATATAATAAAAACAGTCTGGCATGAATATTAAATGTTCCATATGTTGAGGAGGCAAACAAGCAAATAAAGCAAAATGAAACTAAAGCATTGTGCCACGTCTGAATACTTGTAAATATGACGAGACAGTTATTTTACATTCAATGATTTTTTTATAAACGACTCCTCATATGTAACTTCTGCCAGAAATTCTATCCAAACAATTAAATTTATATGAAGAGTCTATGCTCGTCTGGAATTCATATTTTTTGTTAATCAATAAATATTAGAAGATATAATTATTAACAATTACACTTGCAAATACATTTAGATACAGCTAATTAAAATCATCATTAATTTATGATTGAGTAGAAACGAATTAATTTTTTTTTGGTTAAGGCTATTATTTTGAAATGTTTATGCATTTAAATGTCTCAAGGTATGTGTGTATATATAAATAGAAACTGTTTATGCAAGCAGGTAAATAACTGTTGATTCCTCATCTACATATCGTCGGATTGCTCAAGAGGTTCAAGAACCTGATGGACTTTACCACGGCACAGAAGTGGAGGCGTGCAGAATAAAAGTTGAACGAACTTTGGCTGCAAGAACAACTGACATTCACTTCTATTTCTTATTATCTTGTCTTACTCCTCACGTAACACACAATGAGGTTTTACTGTCATGGAAGTTTATGTTATCAGTGCTTAGCGTAGAAAGTTACAACTGTTAAACTAATTTTATTTTTTGTTTGTTTATTCAGATGAGATGATGATAAGTTTGAAAAATAAATAATACATGCTTTTACTTCATTATAATATTTATTTATTAATATCTTTGTACTCCTTTCTTACAAAATAATACAAAACTTATAATTTATAATACGTAAATATACTATATATTATTTATTTCACACAGTAAATTCTGCTTAAACCAAAAATATAAATTTAATATGTTGCTCAAATTATATTAGTAATTAAGTACTATGTAAGTTATATCTTGTATTTGATTCTCATTTTTCACTTGGTGAAACATTGTGTTAATAATAGGTTGTTGAAAAAATTCACTAAATTTAGTGAAACAAACCAAGTGAATTTTTTTAACAACCTACTATGTAAGTTAGCATAAGCACTGTCACAATTTCATTTTGTTGTAATGACACTCTGAAATAAAGATTATTATTATTACAAAAATTATTATTAAGTTTCAAAAAATTATCTAGAAGATTTAATTTTAACCATAAAGTAGATATAAAGCCAATAATATATTTATTTCGATTGATATATGTAATTCTATTTCATCAGGAATATATTATATAACCTACTTATCGAAGTTGAAAATCAAGATGGATATTTAGATAGAAATCCCCTCGAACGTGAATTCAGATGAATTTCATTTAAAGTCCATTATATTTTATTGAATAGAAGGAATTCAGCATGGAATATACGTGACCAATACATTGTAAACTAATCGTGATTTCGCATAGGAAGCAATGTTTTAAATAATAACTTTTTTTTACGTATTACGTAAATTTAAATAAAATCACACTAACAAAAAAAATTACCGCATTTTAGAAAAGAAAGGAAATTTCTCTCCCTGACAATAAGGGGGCATTATGCAAATGCGCACCGGCAGAAACAATGTCGCAATAGGAAACGACTCTCTAAAAATCCAGTTATGGAGATGTGTGAATGAAGTAACGAAAGCGTGCTGCAAAGAAATAAATTATGCTCTTTCAATTCATCTGGAGTCAACCTCGGGGCACTTTTTACGATGCACGGAGTGTTTCGTAAAGGTAACAGCGATCTTATTGCATAACTTCAGAGTGCAGTGCATGTTTCAAGCGTAAGTTGCGATTATCTTGAAGATAATGAAGGAGGTAATTAGGTAATTATTTCAGTGAATACCTATGCAATTAATCTTCATCGATAACCGTTCACGCAATAGCGTGCTTGAATATTTTTTTAAATATACTAAAAATTACATGTATAAGTTTTTCTTTATCTTAGTGGAGCAGTAATAAAACCACGATTTACAAATTTGTAAAATGGTTAGTCGAATTAAATTTGATTTAGGCATTTTTTAGCTATTAGTGACATGCTGTATTTGAGTAAATAACTAATTCCGAGTGTTTACTTAAGGTTAAGAAAATTTTCAAGATTTTTTTGCCTACACTTTTGCATTAGAAATAAATCATATATTTTTTATCAAACTTTTATACAAAGTGTAACGAACATTCATCAATTGTAAGGTTTTTCGTCGTTATGACCGATTACTTTAATGCAGAATTAACTAACTTATATTCCTGAAGGAATTAGTACCGAAACATGGCGTATTCATAAATCACATTCAAATCGCTAAACACCCTCTCTTTGTATGTTTAGAAGAAATCAGCAGAGCTTATGCGTAACCAGTTAATTTGATATAATATAGGCTAGCTAACTTTGGTGTTTACTTCAAGTGCAAAATAAGAAATTTTAGTTTGGAGACTTTTTACCAAAAAAGAGTTAGTGCTTCACTTTTATTTTGTTGCATAATTCTCAATGAGTAACTGAAGTAGCCATATGTAGTAAAATGAGTAAAAGTTTT
This sequence comes from Ontholestes murinus, assembly GCA_963969525.1. Lineage (NCBI taxonomy): Eukaryota > Metazoa > Arthropoda > Insecta > Coleoptera > Staphylinidae > Ontholestes > Ontholestes murinus. The sequence goes on from OZ018395.1 coordinate 49,399,414, forward strand.
AAATCTCTTTAATCATCTAGAATGAATTCTTATGTACAAGATGGGAATGGCGAAAAGTGACCGATCAGCAAACAAGTATAGTCAAAATAAAAATATTAAGAAGAAAAAATGTGAAGTAATATTCAGACATTTTAACACATACAGTTGTTATACCAAAACTATCTCAAATTTGATTCATACACTTTTTACGAACACAAATTAACTAAACTAAATAATAAATAAATAATAAACGCCGGTGATTGGCTCATTAAATGCAGCTGATCTAGCAGTAATACAAAAAAACCAAAGTGAAGCATTTTTGAGCTCTGAGAACTACAATATCATGAAATATCATGTAATCCTTGGCCAATCTCTAGTCACTACTAAAAATCATAGATTATTGAGGTATCAAATTAATTCAACATATGGGCAATTTGAAAAATTACATATTAGTATTACTTAATAAAACACTGGCGTAGTGTAAGATTGCAAATTGTTTTTATTATTCTACAAGAAGTATTTTGCCACACAGGCTTCATCAGTTAGATAAAAATAGCGGGATGAGGGATTAGCAATGTACTTAGTAGATAAAAAGGGGAAGCCACAGCGGAATAGATGTAATAATATAGTTAGGTCAAGCTTATAGCTATATATGTACTACTACCATATTTTTTATCGAAGGATATATATAGCAGCTACAAATAAAAATTTGCACTAAATATACAAACAACTAAACTTTTATCAAGTTTCTTTGATCAAATATTTGCAAGAAGTACGAATTACGAAACATTAGAGATATACATTAAAGAATACTGCTAGTTTATTGAAATACGTTTCAAATTGAATTCAGAAATTAGATAAAATGTACAAATTAAATGATAATAATAATAATAATAATAACTTTATTGGCGGAAATTAACCATTTTACAAGAAAACTATAATATAAATATGTACGATAAAGAAACAAAATATTGCATTATATATTAACTAAATAACAACCCTAAATTACAAAATAAGAAATTATTACACAATACATAGAGTGAGAATTAGCAATCAAAGAAAAATTATATTCATAAAATCAAAGTATCATTAAATAAAAACAGTATATAGTGCTGGATCAATATATTTACGATGTCGCTTAAAGAAACTATAAGAGGTGCCATACAACATAAAACTTGGAGACACACAAACCAGGTTGCATGCCCTAATCATTCTACAAAATGCACTATTTATACAAAAATTAGTTTTATAAAAAGATTCCTTAAAAATTAAACTGCTTCTTGTCCTAAAATGTATATTAAAATTTAAACATGCAAGAAGTTCATCACAATTTATTAAACCATTTACTAATTTAAAAACTATACACAAATCTGCATGTATTCGCCATCACGTAAGGATGGTAGTTTTAGAAAAGCAAGCATACTGCTGCGACTATATTCAATTCTATTAATTCCACTTTTGAAAGAAATTGACATTAAAAATTTATTTTGAACACGTTCTATCTAGCAAATCTTATTATTGTATGCCTGGGACCATATACAAGAAGTATATTCAACTTGAGGTCTTACTAAGGATGTATATAGTATTTTTGTGTATGAATTGAAAAGTTTCTACCAAATCGATTAATGAAGCCAAGCGTCTGTAAAGCCTTCGAGCAAATGCAGTCAATGTGTAATATGTACTAATATCATTAATGAATAATAAAAATAACACTGTTCCACAATGTGACCCTTGTGGAACACCAGGAAACACGGATATTGGTTCAGAGATGAAATTGTTAATTTTTACAAATTGTTGTCTATCAGTTAAAAAACTACGAATCCATTTCGTTTTACAGTCACCAAAGCCCATCGCGCGTAATTTGTTCACTAAAATACTATGAGAGACACGATCGATAGCTTTGGAGAAATCTGTATACACTGCATCCACTTGGCCATTTTTATCAAGAGCATTAATAATATAAGACTGATAAACAAGCAAGTTTGAAACAGTAGATCTTCCGTCGTAAAAACCGTATTGCTCGTTACAAAGCATTATTTGTTACATGAAAAAAATAATTGATCTGTAATGAGTTTATCAAATAATTTCGGAAAACTGGATTGAATTGAAATAGCTCTATAGTCTTCGATGTTACTTCTACTACCATTTTTAAATATAGGTTGAATAAAACTAGTTTTCCAGATTAAAGGGAATTCACTTTTTTGCAGAGAGACGTTAAAGAGTTTATTGCTTCAAAGATATCAGCACTATCAATGTTAAAATTACATCGGTTAACTGAGTCAGAGTCAGAAAATTTCGGAATTGGGTTATTTGATTGAGTATCATCATTAATATAAACGCTTGAAAAATGTTTAGCAAATAAGTTAACACAGCTTTCCCCCGATTTGCAAGATATACCTTTATAGTACATGGACTTCGGAAAGCCTAATGTTTTCCTCGACTCATTTATGTAATTCCAGAATGAATTAGTGTTGGTGCAAATCCTAGATTCTATTTTTGCCATATAATGTGAATATAGTTCTTCACTTAGAATTTTACATTAAGATCGAAGGAATTTAAATTGTTCATAATCTGAAAAATTATCACTATATTTGTATTGGATATGAGCTTTCTTTTTTAATTTAATTAATTTTATCAGCCGAGAATTGAACCATTTTGGATATGACGATGACTTTACAATTTTAATTGGTACAAACTTTTCTATGGCCTACATACATACATAATAAAATTTATCCACAATAACATTAATATCATCATGTTCAAGATATTCCTGCCATGATATATTGGATAAAAATGCATTAATACTAGAATAATCAGCAGCTTTAAAGTTATAAACAATAACACTATAATATAAAGAATCTTGGTTATCGCAGGTATTAACGGATAACGTATAAGGCACGTGGTGAAAACTGTCTTTAAAAAGAGGATCATCTGATTTAGATAGGGTAATGTTAGATACATTAGAGAAAACTAAATCAAGATATACGTCACGATTATTTGGAACATCGTTAACTTGTCGAAGGTTATGAAACTCAAACGATTCTGCTAAAATTAAGTCTCATTATGTTTCTTATATAGATGTAGTGTTACCTAGCATAAATGAAATATAGTTTTATTACGAACTTTTCCAGTCCAATAAGAATTTCCTTGAGGCATTTAAGTATGCCTTTCTGACTTAGATATGTTAGATTGCAGATAAGATACCATATATACTATGTTCTATAAATCTGTGAAACGTAAATGATATTACTCTAATGCTTCGATGAACAAGAGGCCTATGACTTAAACCAACACAAAGTGCTACTCCTCTATCAACTCCTACGTAGGAACAACTGATTCATATCAGTGAAGTTGCAAAATTAAGTGGAAAAATTTAATTCGTTAGAATATAAAGTGTACAAATCTAACTAAATGCAAAATTTATTCTCTTATCCATTTATTCACCTTTTAATTTCTTCGCACCCACTTCTCTTACACTCTTTCTGTCAAATACCTCGAGATATACTTTCCACTCATACATAGCACATATTTTGTATATATTCACTATATCCAGTTTTTCCCTCTGCTTACCCGGGCCCTCCACTTTCAAACAAATGCACCTTGTCTTGGTATCTTGCCACCGATGACTAGGATGACCCCAATAGGATGTAAATCACTTTGGTATTATCCTGGGGCAAAGATATGTTTCCGTTCAATAGAGTCACTATTTGCTTCGTCTGTGATCCGTCGTCCATCCGTGCACAAACCAATCGGCCTTATTTGCCTTATTTGGGCCCGATTAATGTGGAGAGGAAACCAAAACACAAATACCTTAATCCAAGGTGAAAAAACATAAGGTCGATGGGTACAATCTGACTCCCAGTTTTAATAGGCTTAATATAGTTGATGCTTGAAGCCATTACTTTGTGATACATTTTGAAAATTAGGACGATAAATAAAATTCACTTTGTTGTTATCACACACGGTTTTTATTATTAGTGACCGGTTTCAATTTTAATAGGCTTATTATGACATGCGGGACTCTGCTGTGATGGACCATTTCCCTAGATACTTACATACATGGTCCAAAACTTCAAACATGGAGTAGATTACTTCTAAACGTCCAAAAACGTTGGACAGAAACCAAAAGGCAAAACTTGCAGCAAAATAGCTGATGATGTGTTACCGGCATTAGTTGACAAGCTCCGCTTTTTTAAAAAATTATGTATCAAATGAGTAAACTTCGCGACAATAACAAATACGAGTACTTAGGGTTACAAACGAAATCTCTCACGCTTCATATCACGACACAAAGGATATCTAGGACCAAAACTCGGTACTTCATTTCAATCCATCCAAACGAAGGGAGAAGCAGTTACCTGTTTTAAAAGGTTCTGCACCGACGATCGGGAAACGGAAAAATTCCACCAAAACACCCCTCTTTTCTCCTCCTCTGAAGTCACGGTTTTACAACCTCGGCCAACGAAAACAATGGAAGATTGATCAGATGGGAAAAACCGAAGCGTTTTCGCGGATTACAAGAAAATCGTGAGTCAAAGAACAAGCAAATCATTTTAATTTTTCCCAAGGAAACTTTCGTCTGCAACACAGGACCAAAATAATGACCAGATAAAATATTATTCCTGGATAACCTGACATCAGCCAGGCAAGACGATCAATCAATAATATAATATATAATAATATTTATCTTGTTTATATTAGGTTAGCAAAGTTCCACAAGTATATCAAAGTATGCAAAATTTAATTCTGCATCCTTTGATATGCATCACACGAGATTTACTCGAACCGAATCAATCAGATTTTTTAAAATTATATCCACATTCAGCCGGCGATCAACGTATGTGATATATGTACAGATGCGAATTTTCAATCTACACACGTTGACTCCTCGCGGTAAATTAGATTAGATTACATTTAGTTGAGTTTTATCTATGTTTTGCCTAAATTGTTCCGGTGTAAATGGTATAGCCCTCCTATACTCATCCTCTTCATTCTTAGCGATCAATTAACTTGAGACCAGACTAGAGAAGACCTTTTGGTCCTAGACTAGTCAAAGAACAGTGATCGCGGAGGAGAAGTTTTAGTCGGTAAGAGTCCGACACTACCTTACTATAAGGGTGTGCAGGATTTCCTCTCCTCTTACAAAAAACATCATCCTCAGTCGTCTTCTGCTGGCCAAGGAGTAAGTTGCCCCTATGTTGTTATAATTACTGTAATTTATTTTATACATTACCTTTTTTCTGTGCATATATGTATATTTTCTTCCTTTGTTTGTTTCGTTGAAAATTTATATGCAAAATAAAACGCGATAATTTCTAAACGTTTTCGTCGCTTTTCTTTGTGAATAAATTTTTACATCTGTATATGTTATATTGTTCAAAATTAGCCTCCACTTAATTTCCTTTGTTGATTGTGTATTTTTGACGAGCTAGTTATTTCCTATCTAGGGTAATTTAACGGGGAAGCGAACAAACCCCTCGTTAATAGATGATCTGCAAAAAGGTTTTAAGAGATTGTAGGTGGCCCTAAATGTTTATCAATGACGACAAGGGCCACACAAGGCCCTATTCTATCGATGAAGATGGATCGAAGGGAAATCCTAAAGACCCAAAACACAAAGTTTAGGATCTGGTACTAGTGGGGTATAAACTACACTAATGGCAAACATACGCTTTATTCAATTGAATTTCCATCAATAAGCATTTAATAAAGCCAAATTTGAAATAGGATTCTGGCAGGAGCCTTTTATTAGGGATAGGTAATAAGACTATTATAGGCTGGTGTATAATACAGACTACATTGCTCTGAAGGCAGTTATAATGCTTTAGAAAGACATTCATTATACAGCAACCTAAGTAGAAGTTCCCACGAAGTGAGGCAAGAAGCAGGTTCTTATTACCTCTGCCTACTTTCTAGCAGAACAAAGCAATAAACCACCAGAGGACGTAAATAGACTAGTGGAGTGGTGCAGAAGAGGCAATAAACTTTTCCTGCGCTATGACGCCAACGCCCAAAATATTTTATAGAGATGCACGGATACCAATAATGAAGGTAAAGAAATACTTGAATTCATTATCTGTAGCAATTTAAATATTATTAATAGAGGTAGCGAGCCTACCTTTATGAATGCGATCAGACAGGAGGTGTTAAACACCAATCTAGCTGATACCTTCACAGCATGCACAATTCAAATTTCGAATGTTATGTAAAAACCCTCTTTGTTGGACTATAAGATTGAGTTCAACATAGAGGCACAAAAGAAAACGCAATGGAGTGTAGAAATCCGAGAAACACAGACTGCAGCTTATAGAGAGTGCTTAAGTATGGGAACCGACCATCTCTACCTCAACATCAAGACCACATAGGCGCTAAAAACAGCAGCGGTTCTGTTCACAAATAGCATTCTTATGGCGTATGAATCCAGATGTCCGCTAAAAAGATCTTCCAGAGATGTGCCCTGGTGGAACAAGGCATTAGGTCGCCTCAGGATGCAAGCCAGGAAAACTTTCAATAATGCAAATAAAACAGCAACTGGGATGCCTACAGACAGACACTGTCAAAATATAATAAGTAGCTGAGAAAATTGAAATGGAAAACATAGAGAACATATGAGTTATCAGTAAAACATTTTAACTTTGTTTTGTAAAACACTTGATTTTTATTAATAACATATTAACTACAGTTTCGGCCATTCAGCATACCATTATCAAAATAAAAGTAACTTAAAACTAGGAAATCCACAAATATTTATACAGAGGATTATTTACAAATTTCATCGAAAATCAGAGAGTACACCAGATCAACCTGGTCGATAATTAATGGAATTCCCGGATTAGCACGACCTTTATGTATTTCTAGCAATTCTAGGAGGTTCATTTTGCGCCCCTTTTCGGCGAAATGGATAATCGAGAGTACATCCTCTCCAAAAGAATGTTTTTCCTCAATAATATGTTTAGCAAAAGTTGATTTATCCACTTGTATTGACCGAAAAGATGACAAAAGTTCTTTTAAACCTTGTCCTGAAAATCCAACCAGTTTCACCTATATAAATTCCTTAGCAATTGGAACAAGTTAATCTATAAATTCTAGATTTTTCTAAATCAATTTGTTTTGTTTTTGAGTTAAAAATACTGTTATCTTACAAATTAGTTTAAATGCTATGTTGATATTATTAATTTTTGAGCAAAATTTGATTTTAACAATGCAGTTGCCAATATAAGTAACATATTTAAACAAATTAGGGTTGGTTAGTTTCCTGTAAATTATATATATTTTTTTAAATGGATTCATTTGTAGACTAACTTGTGCCAATTTTCAAATAATTTGCATACATCAATCTGGTCGGAATTTTTTGATAAGTTAAAGGAATTGAATTGACGAGGCGGATACATGATGAAACTCCATAATATATTGAAATAAAACAACACAGTTCGGAGGGTTTCACTTTATTGTTGAACACTGCAACATGTTTTAGTATTCATCTACCTGATGAAGCCATTGCGTGGCGAAACATGTTGTAGTATTCAACAATAAAGTGAAACCCTCCCAACTGTGTTGTTTTATTTCAAGTTAAAAGAACAATTGATATCTTTTTATTCAAAACAAGTGGATAAATCAACGTTTGCTAAACATACAACTCCAGAAATCATTCTTTTGGGGAGGATGTACTCACGATTATCTATTTCGCCCAAAAGGGGGGCAAAATTAACCTTCTAGAATCACTAGAAATACTTCGCTAATTCGATAATTCCATTAATTAACTTATGTAGTCTCCGATTTTTGATGCAGTTTGTAAAAACTCTTCTGTATAACGATTTGTGCATTTCCTATTTGTAAGTTACTTTTGTTTCGATAATGGTAAGCGGAGTATCCAAACTATAGTCAACATATTAAAAAAAATAAGTATTATACAACAAAAAGTTAAATTGTTTTACTGTTTATTAAACATGTATACCCAAGTATAAGAAGCTTCATATTCAAAATATAATTCTGTGAAGGAGTTACTGATATAACCCGAACAGCCAGGCTCCACCAAGTCTTATTCAAAAACTAGTATAACAGCTGATATCCAAAATAATATATTGGCAGCATAATTTAATAGTAAGAAGCATTATTATATGTGGTATGGGCGCGTAAAGGTGCGTAACAGGCAACAGCACATAGGAAGCTTTAAACCCGTCAGAGAACAGCTGGTCTTGGCATTACAAACCAGAAAAAAAGGTCTAATGAGAGTGTTGAGATTTGACTTGACCGTCGGGCGTAATGCCGACCAAATTTTTTTCTGTATTGCGCTTAGAAAAGATTTTGACAACATAACATTTGGTATACAGATGTATCAAAAATGGAAGCTGGCTCCGGCATAGGCATATACGGGCTAAAATAATAGCCTTGGAAAGATGTGGTCTAAAAGTGGGAAGAATAAGAAGAAGAAGTGCAAAACAGGGTATTGGATAAACACAGTAGGTCAAGAGCAGTCCAAAATATTTATTGACCTTTCGCCAAGCAGAGTTAAACTGCTCTTGCGCCTCACTAAAAGCAAGATAAGACTGGACACGAGTCACCTTACAGGACATTGCCCAGTGAAATACCATCTTTACAAGATAGGTAAAGTGGATTACATCACTTGTAGACTATTTGGATTGGCAGAGGAAACGCCCATACACATCATATGCCAGAAGGATCAGAACATGGCCTCCTAGGAAGTTAATTGACCTTACCAAGAAAATTGAATTCCTTGGAACATACTAGTAGTAGGATATTAGTACAGTGTCTAAGGCACCTCGTCTAATCGACCTTAGCCCTCACCTAACTCTTGCTAAAGTGACAGTTTCTTTCCTACTTAGGATTTCATTAATTTCTACTTCTTTCATATTGTCTTTCATCCAAACCACGATACTTTAATGATTTACTTATTGTATACTCCGACAAGCACTTTCCTTCGCTCTTTTCTTCACTTAAATTCATCTACCCATACATTTTTTATCACTTTTAACGTTTCCAATTCTCAAACTTTTGTCTGATAAATTGTCATTCTATTAATATACTATGTTTGTTTCAGATAATAGAAAAAATATGTTATACAAGTTTAATTTAGATATTTTTTACATTATAGCTACTGTAAAAACATTTATATTTAACTTTTATAACTGTATTTGAAAGAAACGTGTAAAGTACTTAATTTTATTAATCTATTTACGAAGACATCCTCAAAATAAACTAGTAGCGCTCGTTATTAAATGCGAACTGGATAATCCCGTTAATTAACACCGCCCTTGTAAAATATGCAAAATATGCAAACCGGAGCATACACATAATGTGGGTTCCGGTTTATGGTGGAAAACTTTATCCTAGTGCAATTTGAATGGAATGCCGAGTGATTACACTCGTAATATTAATGGAGTGGCTTGAAATACTCTGTCTACGAATAAATTACTGTCGACGGGAAATCAGATTGAGGGTATCCGGTCGTTAGCGAATCGCGGCAAAAAATTATAAGAAATTTTCCGACCCAAGGAAGGAACATTTAATTAAAATCCAAAACTTTCCACGCACAGCACGTACTTTTTTTTCTTTATTAATATTTATATTAAAGTAAAATGCGAATCTCTCTCGCGCTAAATTACTTATTTGTTTAGTTTGAGCGGTGAAATTGCGGGAATTTGTAAATCCAGTGCAAACAGTAAAGAGGGAAAGCATTAATGGAAACGATTGGAAAATCACGTAGACGCAATTAGACAAAATCCGCTGGCGATCCAATCGAATTCTATTACCACTGTGAGCAGAATATAAATTACAGATTATTTCAGCGTTTGCCTGTAGGTAAAAAGGAAAATAGGGCAGTGTAAAAGAGTAATTAGTGGACTGAAGAGTTTTTAATTATTTAATAAAGTATATGTGTTTATTTTCTTACAGTATCAGCAATTAACATGGGTTTTATGATTATATTATTATTTTAGAAAATGTATAAAACAGTTGGGCAATATAAGAGAAAATTGTTAATGCAAATTTTGAGAAAAATATTTAAATATATAATAATATATATAATTAAATTATATTTAAAAAAATCCGTATACTAGACTTAATACTTCTAATTTAATTCACAAAAACGACAAGAAATAAAAATAAAAACCATATGGTAAACTAAAGAAGACACAAAAAGGAATCGTATAAGAGATTTATGATAATGTCTTATAGATATTAAAGCGCGGAAGCACCTCTTTTGTCACCTCTCTACCCTCGCTGCATATTTATTTATCCTGAGACCTTAAAATCGCCACAACTACACCTTTCTCCTTCGCCAGATCTATAATCTATTGCATTTCTCGTTTCATTATAGTTTATATTCATAATAATACTCCCACAGTATACTCTCTGCTGATATTTTATTCAGATCTTCTCCAACCTTCATCAATTCCACCTTGTATTCTTTCATGGTTTCTCTCAGCCCCACTATTATACCACCCTTCCCTCTTCCCTTTGATGCAGACTTCGTTGTCTCTTTCATTGACCACCTAAAGCCACCTGACAGCTAGTCTATTATTTACTTCTACACAGAAGCACAAAATAGAAAAAGAAATGAGAAAGCAAACAATAAAACTAAAATCAAAAACTGATAACGCATGCGAGATAATATTTGACATAGTAAAAAAGGACATATAAAAAGATAACAAGATAACAGGATAAAACAAAATAAAACAGAAAAGGAAAAACAGAAAATATAATTGCTAAAAGTTAAAAGTATAACATAAAACAGGTAATATTTGACAGCTAACAGGTAAAATAAATTACAGTTAATAGATTACTAATAGTAGATTTTTACATAGTCTAGTTGATTTAGGAAATTACAAAATAAATATCTATTTATTTACTTATTCTTTTACGGAGGACCAAAACAAAATCAAATATATGAAAATTATAATTGTAAAATTTACTGATGATCAGAACTATAATTAACTGTATAAATAAATTTCATCATATTACGTAACAAAAAAAGTAACTTGGCAATGATGACGATTCAAATTTTGTAATATTAGTGCTTTACATTATCTGTTGAATAATATTGTTTTTCAAATAATGGAAACGAATTTAGCTCTCTTTTGGTAATATGAATATTTAGTAAATTATTAAATATGCTGAATCTAATTATTTCCTTTCCAACGAATCAATATTAAACCGTTTACATATGTATAGCATAGTTTCAGAATTTTACATGTATAAGTTTTAATTTTTCAGTTTCAGATTTATAAGGAGGGCTCTAAATTTTGAAACAATAATATGTGGGAGCATAGGTTTTAGTGTTGCTTTGAAACCATATTTAGATAATGCGATGTAATACAGTTCTTTAAGTTAAGTAGAAAATTAACTAATAATTATAAACATTTCGTAAATCTACAACAATGAGTCTTAATAAGACTAAAAAACACATCTCTTATTGAAACATTTACATATCTGGCTAATACCTCGACAGATATTGAATTATACAAAAGTAATGTGCAAATTTAAGTAAGTCCCTCTATGATAAAGATATTAACAATGTAGAATTGAATGTTAAACGTAATCCTAAGGTTTTTTGGAAATATGTTAATGATTGCAGCAGGAAGTAACTGAATGTGTTGAGTCTCTCTGCCTTGAGTTGCTTTCAGTTAATTCCGTTGATATTTTTACTTATCTAAGTAATTTAAATTATTCTTTATTTCCTGGTCCTGATAGTTTGCCTCCTTATTTTTTAAAAAGATGTGTGTTTTCTCTTACATTACCTATTCTTACTTTATTTAAATGTTCTTTATCTAGAGGTTTATTTCCGAACATATGGAAGGAATCGTTTATAAATCCTTTGTTTAAAGATGGGGTTAGAGATAATGTTTGCAATTACAGAGGTATTACCCTACAGTCGAATATTCCTAAAATGCTGGACTATTTAGTTTCGAAGCAAGTGATGTGGACAAACGCAGTATTTATAAAGAGCAGCATGGTTTTGTTGAAGGTAGATCTACTATAACTAATTTGTCATCATATCAGTATTTTATTCTACGTGCTTTCGAGAGTGGATATCAGGTTGATGCAATTTACACTGATTTCTCGAAAGCTTTTGATCGTGTTAACCATAGTGCGTCGTTATCTAGGCTTACTGCGTATGGCTTCAATGATATAGTTGTATGTTGGTTTCTTAGTTTTTTATGTCATCGCAAACAATATGTAAAAATTGATAATTATATTTCTGATTCAATAAATGTAACCTCTGACGTCCCGCAAGGTTCTCATTGTGGACCTATTCGATTTTTATTGTTCATAAATCAGATAGGCAAATGTTTTAATTCTTCAAAATTCCTGATGTTCGCCGATGATTTAAAGTTATTTTCAATAATTCGCAATGAGAATGATCGTAATGCTTTACAAGATGACATTATTAATCTTTCAAGGTGGTGCACAAATAATAATCTTGACCTTAATATTAATAAGTGCTGTTCTATTTATTTTTCTCGTGGTAATTTGCTAAAATTTTCATACTTTATTAATGGTTCTAAATTGAAATCGGTAACAGAAGTTAAAGATTTAGGTATTAGTTTTGATACTCGGCTAACTTTTATATCACATCACATATCAATATTATTTGTAATAAAGCTCTTAAAGCTCTTGGTTGTATTTTCGCTGGTTTTAGTATTCACACATTGAAAATTTTATATCTTACATTAGTACGTTCTAAATTAGAATAGTTTTCCATAGTATGAAATCCTTATTATAAAAATACATCTAATAAAATAAAGATGGTCCAAAGTAAATTTTTAATTTTGATATCTTTCAGGCTTGGAAAATTACGATCTGAATTTAGCCATTCCGAAATATTAATAACTTTAAATTTAAAATCTCTGCATTATAGAAGAGTTATGCTTGATTTATGCTTCGGTTTTAAATTAATAAATGGTATAATAGATTGTCCATACTTGCTTTCGGTGCTAGATTTTAATTTTTCCCTGATAAGAATAACCCGTAATAGTTTTCCGTTTCGAATTCCTGTCCATACTACAAACTATGGAAGTAATAATCCAATTAGTAGGATAAAGAAATTTCACAATAAATTATGCACCAATCCTAACTTTCTTATTTATAGTTCGTCTTTTGAATCGTTTAAATATAGCCTTAAGTTTGTTGATTTGTCTATTTGTACTTAATTCTAGATAAATTACTATTATTGTATGTGTGAATATATAGTATTGTTTATTTGAGTATATGTATGTATCAACAACATGTTATTTTAGGATTCTCGCCTCATTTGGATTATTGTACATATTTATTTCTTGTTGATAATAATTTTTGCTTTTCTGTATCTTTAAGTATATTTACTGTAAATTGTATTTTTTTAAATTATATTTTGTAAAAAGGTGTCATCCATTAAATAAATAAATTAAATAAATAAATAAATAATTTGCTTGTTAAAAATAGTAAGTATCACTTACAAAGTTTCAATTTTATTTAAATTATCACGAAGTAAAAGCCTGTAAAATTGAGTATTTAAGACTGTACAGTTTTAGATAACCTTTCTAGACTTTTAGTGTCAATAGATAGGATTTTTAACAGTGAACACTCAAGTAGTTTTATTATTACTGAGTAAGGATTTATGTCATCTCTATTATTTTTATCTTTTTAGAAGCATCATTATACTGCATTTACTGTATATTAAACCTTTCCACAACTTGTTGAAGCAATACAAACAAGTCTGTATTCATGGTACTTTATGACATTCTATATCATCAGTAATAAACAATATACAACATAATTTACAAATATGTCGAATTGTAAAAGTTCTAAGACCGAATCCCTAAAGTACCTTTGGTATATCTAAAACGAAATTAAACTACCCACTCAAAACAATTTGTGTTGTTCTGGTTAATATAATTTCAAAATATAATTAATTCAGATATGTTCAAGTTTCATAAGAAGTATATATTTCTCAACTATTTCAAAGGGGTATTGATAAGTTACATATACTGTATTAAAAACATAAATGGAAGATAACAACAAATCAAGAGTGATAAATAAGAGAAAACTGCAATGGTTTTACTTTTTATCTTTTTGATGGCTTACTTTTTTAAAATTTATAATAAAACTTAAAATGATTGTAACTCATCTATTTTTATAAATAGCTATGTCATATGTCATATCGAATTAAAAAGAAAAAATAATCTATCGAATAAGGCTATAGCCAACTATGGTTTGAAAAATACTTAGAACCTTTCTTCAATATTTTATTTTGATCCAGATGTACATTTCGGACACAAAGTCCAGCCAACTATGGTATCAAAAATAATGGCGATAGAAATTTTCTGAATATATTTTATCAATCTGCGTAAAATTATCTACAACTTTGTCTAGTTACCCTTGACTTTTTTGAAAACTATGAAAGTGCAATTTTATTCGTCTTGTCAATCTACACTTCTTTATCCATTTAACCGTTTTTCTATCTATTATAGTTTCCGAGAACATCTAAACAACTCTTTCTGTATACAAACATTTTTATTAACAAATAGGTATATATACCATATATAAAATACAGATAATAACTGAAGAATTATAATTATTTTTGTACATTCACCAACTGGCTATCAACCAGTAGCTTTTCAACCTGACTTTTTATTTTATTTTACATATAGTCTTTGTGATCGTTTGAGAGATCTGTAATTGTAGAATCCTTCTCTTAAATTAGTTCTTTATTAAAGCGTTGTTAAGGTAATGAAGAGATTATGAAATGATAAAATGAATTTGTGAAGTGTTACGGAAGAAAATTTGTGTTTAAGGTTTGTTTGTTTCAGTACAGCTTTATTATAAAATAAAAATAAAATAAAATCAGTTGCCGTACATACCTTATTAAGTTATTTATATCTCATTATATTTATTTTAGTAAAGGTTTTTACTTGTATTTAAAGTCAATTTTTTAATAAAGCTGTACTGAAGAGATCGAAAGTTCGAAACACGTGTCTGAAGATGGTTATAAACTTGAGTGTTAATTACATCAACCTAAATTCATTTCTTGTTCGAAATTTGTCATACCATAGTCACTCAAAAACTATTTAACGTAAATTCAACCATTTTAGTTTATTTTACAGAAACAAATACGTTCAAACTAGCTTGCTTTGATAGCCTTGCTATTTGTAACACGCAAATTACTTTTGTATCATTCAATGTCTGTCGAGGTATTAGCCAGAGAAGTAGTTGTTTCAGCAAGTGAT
Organism: Ontholestes murinus; assembly: GCA_963969525.1. Lineage (NCBI taxonomy): Eukaryota > Metazoa > Arthropoda > Insecta > Coleoptera > Staphylinidae > Ontholestes > Ontholestes murinus. The sequence continues at coordinate 49,414,617 of OZ018395.1, forward strand.
TTGTCTTTTGTAGTCTTAAAATGACTCATTTGTTGTGGATTTTACGAAATATTTTCATGTTTTTTCTAATTATTAGTTTAAGGATAATGTTTTTTTTCTGGAAATGCATAGCTAATCTAAAATTTGGGAGTAGCTAGAATTTTTCGGCCAGAGAAGATAGCGTTTTTTCATGGATATTACCTTTGTGTATTCGTATAGAAAGTAATTTAATGGATTATGGAGAAGATTTTGGGAAAGTCTAAAATTGGTTAGCATCCTAAGGGATGATCTTCCTGCGACTTGAAAATTACGTAAAGATATAGGATGTGGATTGTAGAAGAGGATAACCGAATAGTCAATTAAATGGCAAATCATTTCACATTTATTTGTATTTTATACCTTGCTTTTTGTATGTTAGGCCTCTGAAATATTCTGACATTGTCTTGACTTTTGCTTTAAAGGAAGTGGAGTGATTTTTAAAAGTTAATATGTTTAATGCTTGAAGCCATCACTTTGTGATACATCTTGAATCAGGAAAAGAAAATACACTTTGATATCACACACATTTTTTTTTAGTGATATCAACGAAGTGTATTTTCATTTAAGTTCCTGATTTAAAAGTTAGTTTAGTATCATCTACTATTCCTAGATACCATGCACATGCAATCCTTTTATACTAGATCCCATAAACTTCCTGCATTCAATGTCATTATATACCGGTTAATAAATATCCCCCTTTCGGAAACTAATTTTAATTTCACTTCATAAAATACTGACATAGTATATGGTTTCAAAAACGTTTAATTACTCTATACAGTGGCTTCATCAGGTAGATGAAATATATGATCATAGTTTTCATCTACCTGATGAAGCCACTGTGTGGTGAAATATAGTTGTAGAGTAATAAAAACGTTTTTGTGTCAGTATTTTATGAAGTTTCAACAAGTAACAGCCTCGCCAATCCAGTAATTTTAATTTGTAATTGAACCGTATTGTCGATATCGCCAAAAAACAACGATTTTCAAGATTCCTCTATTAGGAATCTATTATTCAAGAAATAACAAAAACAAATAATTTCACTGATTTTTCGCATACATCAATAGAATATCTAAGAAACATATCTTAAAGTATGACAAATATTTTAAATAAATTAAATATAACATCATTCAAAACTACCAGCGCCCTCCCAAAATGTATTAATAATTCAAAAGATAAAGTAAATAACAACAAAGAATCTGGTCTATTTATTAACTTGTGGAGATTGTCCAAATATTTAAGAAGGGCGAACAGGAAGAAGTTTCTAACAAGAAATAAAGGAACGCGGAACACTTGACAGAATTGGGCCACTCATTTAATTATAATTTTAAAATTTTACACAAACAAAACAAAGGTATAAAACTAACTCGTTTAGAGTCGATGGAAATCAACAAGTTTCACAAACGCGGTGTTCTGCTAAATGATCAGATAGGTGTCAACAACTCATCATTAGTTCATATTTTTCAAATTTACATCTGTAGCTAATGTGTATTTGCATGTCTATATGTACTTATGCGTTGATATCTGTCAAATTGTAACCTGTACTATCCATATTATTAATATATACATTGTATGATGAATTTCTGTATTTATAATATACATTATTCTTATTATCTTGTAATAATTGCCACCAAATACATCCCCTCCCCTTCCAACTTCACTTGACCTAGTATATAAGTCATACATTTAATTGTCTATAATAATATTTTCATCTATCTGATGAAGCCACTATTTGGTTAAACACTGTTGTAATTACAATATTAAAAATATTCAGAAACCATATACTACATCAGAATTTCTTTAAGTGTTATTCCTACATATTTGCATGTTAAGGGGGAATTACTCTTTAGAAAATTCGACAATTTATTTTTTTTGCATTTTATTATAGTCTGGGGTTCTGAGGGTGTGTTTCGAAAATATTAATTTGAAATTCGTAGAACTCCCATAGTTACACAAGCTTAGGCTGCGGCGCGGTACTTATACTGTCCACTGTTAAACCTCGACCGTTTTTCTGTTTTATGGTCCCCCCTTGTCTCTATGGTCTCCCTTTGTATCTATGGCCCCAGTACAGCTGATTAAAAGTAAATTACTCAAATCAGTTGTTATCCACCGTAAGTTCAATCGTATCATTGCTAAATGTATTGCAAACTTTGAACGCGTTTTTCTCGGAACGACATTTTGAAAGACGGGCGCACGTTTTTCTCAAAAACTATTGAACCGATTGACTTGCGGTTTGGTACACATATTGATGGAACCTTCACTTATGGTTGGAACTAGGATTATTTTGATGGCTTGTATATTTCACTTCCAATCTGATGTTTTAATTGAAAATTTTTCGGAAAAATTGAACTTTGATTTTTAAACAGCTGCCGTTTCTATAAAAATATGTGTACTTATTTAGTTCTAGTTCGGACGATAACTACACTCTTATAGATTAAAAAAATAAATTGTTTTTTTTATTTTAGACGATTAGCATCGCCACAACCCGTGCGCCCGATTGGACGAGCGTCTCACGCCGCGACATACATAACAGCGCATAACTTGTATACATTTCGATTAAATAATTCAATAAAATTTATATTGTTAGTTTAAACATGTCTTAATATGAGTGGAAAATCCCAATACTGTAGGTTTGATAGTTTTTACAGAAATAATTCCTAAAAATTACTCTCAAAACGCGCTTCAGGAGAGTAATACCCCCTTAAGGATGGATTAATATTTTGGCCATTCATTAGCGGTTTTAGAGTTCACTACTCACTTCGGAAAAAAGGCCATCCTGCTTGGAGACCTTGCCTTTTTACTGAGACTAAAAGTCATTACAACATGTTGCAAATTGAATTTCTATACCAAAACATCAAGAACAAACATACTCCTCAACAATGCAAGCTCAAACCTACTAAGTGAAACAATAGGCAACATTTGATCAGATTAGCAGATACCTACTGAATAAACATTTACACCTTTCCGAACTTAATGTCGAACCTGAACAGCTGAAATAAACCAAACATCAAAAAGATAAATTCCAACAACTCCAAGGAAAATACAATAAAGCAACTAATACAAAAAAAAAAAACGTCTATAATATATAAGATTGTACCCTCGGCAGGGAATCAATAAGCGTTTTGGAAAAAGGGCGTAATTTTTGAATCGTAAAATTTAACCAGGACGATTCCGAGGTAATCCCTCAGGATATCGCACAAATCCTCACAAGGAGTAAACTTCCGAAAAATAATATTTCACGCGAAGATTTCAAGGTATTAAAATCACTCAGAAATAATAATAACATAATAATTCTACCTGCAGACAAAGGCATTGTGATCCGACTACTTATCTAAAAAAGACAACTAAAGCGAAGATAAATGTCTCTTTGCTGAATGAAGACACAAATTAAAGCTTATACTCCGGGAAAAATCATCGAAAAGCCCTAAACTTTACGGAATACCAGAAATATGCTCAGACCGGTTAGCAGCCCGAAAGACTCACCAACACAACTTCTGGCAAAATGATTATCTAATGACATACAACCATTAGAAGAATCTGCGTCTACATATGTAAAATATTCACAATATTTTATAGATATTATAGAGCCCCACAAATTAAACGAAACCGACCTAATCGTAAGTTTCAACGAAGTTTCTTTATTTACAAAGGTACCAATGGATGAAACACTACCCATCCTTAAAACAAAACATAAAGTTCCAAACTACAAACTAGATTTCATCAAGCATTGTATTTGAAACAGTTATTTTAATAATATTAACAAATAGAAGGAGCACCTAGAAGATCCCCAATATCGCCGCCCCTTGCTATTAATGGAGATTTCGAAACGCGGGCAATAAATTCATCACATTCGTAATCCGGCCTTATGACGAAATACGACTCATGGAATTTCTACATCTTAATATTATCCAAAAATCCAATTTACAATAGAAATAGAAAACAAAAAACAAGTCCCAATTCTTCACATCCTCTCAAAAAAATCTGAAAAACCTGATGGATCCCTGGAACACATTGTTTAACGAAAACCGACATCAAACAGATCTCTTTCAAGACTCTTATACCAAGGGCAAAACGTCTAGCAGATCTGACTCATAGACCTGAAGAAATAAAAACCGTTAGACAGGCACTAGCCCAGAATAGTTACAAAACCCACTATATCAACAAAACGATGAAATCAAAACCCGGTGAAAAATCTGATGAACCACCAACAACAATAGCATCCAGTAATTCTTTGGACCCTCAAATGAACTTTACAACTATGATAATCGTTTGCGAAAACCGAAATACGGATCAAGCAACTGAAAATAATAACATGATGGAACAATACAAGTGTTACTCTTCACCCAATATTAATCTGTTAGCATCAAGAGTGTAGCGTAACAAGCATCAAGCATATTTTTAACGTATGTCAGAGTCCAAATATCCCTCTTCCCTCCTGCTGGAAGACCTCTCGCGTGGTACCTATTTACAAATCAGGTGTTAAGAAAATGGTCATTAATTACCAACCCGTTGCTACTATTTCCAACATCTCTAAATATTTTGAAATAAGCATTTGTAACTTGTTAATGATAAACTTGTTTCAAAACAAAATAGTTTTAGAACCAAAACATCAACAATATCTAATTTGTTACTACAAACACAGTTATTGTGTAAGAATGTAGACAAAATAGTTTTAGAACCAAAATATCAACAATATCTAATTTGTTACTACAAACACAGTTATTGTGTAAGAATGTAGACAAAAACTCAGGCCGATGTTATTTACACTGGTAATGAAAAGCATTTGATGAGATTGATTATGGTATACTTGTAAATCAAGGATCAAGAAAAGATAATTATGTTGTTGGAACAACATCAAAATGTGAGTATGGATAAACATAAAAAAAATGTAAACAAATCGAACAACACCGCAACAAACCAACCGAAGTTTCCCAAGACCACGTTTGAGGATAGCCAACCAATCTCGCATAGTATCAATGAATTAAATGTAGAAAAATTATCCACCGAAAATATTCCGGAGAGTGCAAGTCAATGGCCTTTCGACACGACAAAATGTCGCAGAATCAGCTTCACCTCATCGTCGACCGAATATAATCAATGTAAGTTCAACAAAGGTGGTTTAAGAGGAGCAAAAATATAGAAACATTTTTACTTAAGTGGATTAGATGTTGATGTAAATATAGAATCTGTACATTCATATCTTGAAACCATTAATATTCAAGGAGTTAAATTAGAACGTATGACTTACAATAGACCTGACGAATATACATCAATGAAGCTATCAGTTCCAAAAAATTATGCAGATGTAGTAACTAATCCTGAATCCTGGCCAGTTGGTATTAAAATAAATTGTTTTTTATTTTACCTGAATAAAAGAAACAGCAAAAATTTAGACAAACAAAATTCAACAAATTAAAAAAGCATACTGATATAAACAGCGTATATTGTAAACAAAATGTAACTCATGATTTGCTATTAGTAAATGTTAGATCATTAAGGTCAAATAAAATTGATTAAATGTTTATTGATTACTCCAAACTTAATTTAAAAATAATGTGTTAAAAAAGATCATTTACCTACATTATACATTTCTTCCTATGTTCTAGGGGCAAGTTACAGCAGACGAGGTAGAGGAGGTGGTGTAGGGATTTGGATAAAAAATGGCCTTAATTTTAAAACCCTGGATATATCAAGTTATTGTCGGGATTTGATATTAGAGGCGTGTGCAGTAGAATGTATTATAAGCTAAAATAATACGGTAATAATTATCAATTGCTATAAACCACCATCTACGAACTGTGATCAATTTATATCGTATCTTTATAGTTTTTTGGTACATATTTTTAAAACTAATATCCTAATTATTTTAACAGGGAATTTTAACATTAATTCATTAATTAATACACACGAACATAATCTACTATGTGGCATTTTACAAACATTTAACTTAAAACAAATAAACACACAACCTACCCGGCTAACGCCAACCTGTGCAACATGTATTGATCACATCTAGATAAATCATTTCACAGGCATTTGTACTACTTTAGACAATGTTTTTTCAGATCATAAAACAATTTTGACGAAATTTTTCTTTGAAACGAAAAACTATACTATACCATTTAAATCTCTGTCAAGAATTTTTTGTGAAAGTAATTGTATTAAATTTTGGAATGATGTAGCATCCGAAACATGGGAGGGAATATATTCTGAAATTTCTTTAGATGCCAAGTTTGAACGTTTCCATACAATACTACTCAGCTTACTTTCATAAGCACTTTCCACTAAAATTGAAAACAAAAGAACAAACTAAAAAGTCATGGGTAAATGAAAATATTCGGGTATCAAGTAGCAGCTTACGAGATTTGTATATTTTGAAAAAGGAATTTCCTGCTTTAAATAACATCTATGCAGACGCTAAAGTAAAACATATATCTCTAGTTAAACTAACAAAGAAAGAATACTATAAAAATAAAATATTAACATCAAGTAATCTTTGCAAAACTACATGGAAAATGGTTAAAGATATATGTAATATTAGTAATAAATGCACTAAGAATATTAAATTAAATATTGATAGGGAATTAATCGATAATCCCAATCATGTTGCTGAAAAATTCAATAATAGTTTCAAGATATTAGATATTAGAAATTATTCAATATTTCTTTTATATTTTTAGCACCAACAACAGAAAGTGAAATCAGTATTTATATCAAAAAATTTAAAAATAATTTCTCTGCGGCTTCAGATGATATACCGGACTTAATTATAAAACTGATATCAAACTATATTACAGCCCCATTATCATATTTAATCAATTTATCGTTTGAACTAGGATATATTCACTCCTATATTTAAGAAAGGCCAAGAAGAGGACATAATGAATTATAGGCATGTCTGCGCTACGCAATTTATAACATGTATATAAAGATTACAGTGCATAATAAAAATATTAAATATAATATTCGGTGCTAAATTCAAATCGTGAAAAGCTGCGCAAATAATAAGTGATACATGCGTGAAATAAATGATACCGCGCCTGTCTGCTTTTTTTACCCCTATCCCGAAAACTCACAAGACGGAGAAGAAGCGTCACCAGTATTCGTATTGCTGTTATCGAAATCGCATAGTGATTATAGTAATCAGTATACAGTAATTGTTTCGTATTGCAGTCGGCTTCTTGTATTGTACATCACTCCCGGAAGCCCACGTATTTTAGTGCATCTTTGGACTAACGGTGAGTTTCACTTTTCTCATTTCCCTTCTACGTATTTACCACTCAGCGCCGTAGATCATCCCCGCTAGGACAAATTAAATTAAAAAATATACATTCCACCCATTTAGCTGTTTACGGACTTTTTGCTCACACATATAATTAATTATTGGATCGATCATGATCATAAAACCTCTCTGACCTTTTTGTTGAAATCATAAAAATGAAAACAAATGTAAGCAAATTTATCGGGATTTAAAACAACACGGCTACTCGCATTTAAATCGATATTCACCCCTTTATTGGGTTTGACGTTCGGTGAATTGAAACAGCCCATTCAATGTCTCCTGTGAAATTAAAATTGATCTGCCTGAGTGAATTTAGTAAATTAAATACACATTTTTCGTTATCATTTAAAAAATCTGTAAAATATCTAATATAAATCCTTGGTAATATACGAAGGCATGGAAGCTCCATTATAATTGGAAATATCCTTTACATATTTGTAAAATACTTCGCAATCCTTAAATAAAAAAGTGAATTCTTAACTTATAAAAGTTGCAAAAAGTAACTTCTTAGGTTTTAAAGGTATTGATACAGAATTACACATACTCTAAATAGTTGATATGATATGATATGATTTAGTACACATTTCTCAAAATCACTTGGTAAGTCTGCATAATATCTACTATACATTTTTGATTTATTACCTTAAATAACTTATATATTTACATCGAAAAATAATTACTTAACTTCAGGTGATACATGGAGACATACAATAAAAATCTGGAGGATAAAGATTCACCAAAAATGTACAAGAGTGGTATGTGTAATAATACAATTTTTAAATATGGATAATATTATAAAATTTATTCATTTATATTAACACACAAAATTAATAATAAACTTATGATAACAAATACCATATTTAAATACAATGTTGTATACTTTTTTCATAGCAAATAAAGTTGATGAACAAATTGAAACAATACAATACAATGTCAAAATGACATCCAGGTAGTATCATACAAAATAAACAAAATTAAGCCTGTAATGCCTAAAATATTGGCTAAAATGGCTGAAATATACTGCTGGTGAGGATATCATCATCTAGTAATATGGGTCTGAGTGGAAGAACACTACGTGAACTCGCATATTCTGCTCTAAAGGAGTTTGTAAATTTATTTTAATATTTTTAAGTGTACATGTAAAGTAAAATTAATAAATAAAATAAAAAACAGAAAATTAATTAGACACAAACTTGAGTACTATGCGCAATGAAAAATATAACATGCTGCAGAAACACTAATATGTCCTGTTTATAAATTAAAAATCAAAAATATACGTTAATCTTTTTTGGCTGCAAGGAATAAAAATCAAAAAAAATGTTATACTAGTCTCATCACTGTAGGCATTCAAGACCCGCGCAGCCGATAACAGGTTGTGATTATTCCCACACCACAACAGCCCGTGACCACCGAATCGGAAACGGTGCGTTCCCACCACGCAAACCGGAAATGGCGTTACAGTTACCTAGAGTTGAATCACCATTCATTTCTGACACACAAGAATTAATCCATTGCACCATACAATTCCGATGCAGGAATCCAAAAGTGAACCATTGTTTGGACGCAGGAAAAAATATGCCCATCCGAACGCAGATATCGATCCGACCCATTAAAGAGCCGAAACAATGCGACATTGTTATACCTGAACGGCGTTAAAAGTGAAGAGGAGGATGGTTCGGTAAGAGGTCCACCTTGAATTCGCAATGTTTCTTTTTTGCATTATTATTCTGGGCGATGCCCAAACGTTGGCCGAAAACTTGTTTTCACTTTTGGAATGCGTATTTGTTTACGGCGTCTGTTCGGTACCCGGCGGTCTCAATTTTTAAAAGGCCCACAATATTTTGATCTGTAAATGAAATACTATTATCTATTTTAATATTTGAAACCTAAGAAAAAACAAAATAAAAGTTTATTGAAAGACGACAGAGTACAACTAATTTCAAAGACGATAGAAGACAAATGCCACATAAGAGAGAACTGACAATAAAGTAATTGACGAATAAAGCACTAATTACCTTTCCTTGTACTTTTATTTGAATTTGGTTAAATTTGGACACGAAGTGATTATTATCAAAAATGTACATTCAAATAAAAGTGTGAAGAAGTGTCACAAGTGCCTTATTCGTCAAATTATTTTGATCTTCACGTATCTCAATTAATCAGTTTGACAATAGATTACAGAAAAATAACATAGAAAAGATAATAAAAAACAATTCTCAAATGACGACAAAAGATTGGCATACTGACGAAAAACCTTCTATGCTGTATCTCGCTTATTTTTGATCCGATTTGAATAAATAAAACATCAAATTAAATGATTTTTAAAAGACTTTAATATGAACTGTACTGATATTTTTCTTGCATCCAGTTTTTGACAAAAGACGATCAACTTTTTTTTTCAAATTTCACCGTATATATATTTTGTACTGATCCGCAAGGAGATTTTTTTCTGAATCTAAATTTGTAAACGATTTTATCCATTCATCAAACCAAAGTCGAAAAATTGAGGATTAAAAAAAAAAATTAAAAATCAAATACCCATAGTAAACAATATACAGAGCCTATTCCAAATGTCAAAAGTGACAGTGTCAGTCATTGGTACAATACTGCAATGATTTTTAATAATTTCATAATAAAAATGTTGCAAGATTTCAAAAACTGAAAAACGATTTCTGTAGAAGCACAAAATTCTAGTACAGTGTTTGAAATATTGCAACATTTTAATTATGAAATAATTAAAAATCGTTGCAGTATTGTATCAATGGCTGTCACTGTCACTTTTGACATTTAAAATAGGGTCTGTATATTGTTTACAATGGATACTTGACATTTTATTTATTTTTTTAATCCTCAATTTCTCGACTTAAGTTTGATGTATGGATAAATTTGTCTACATTTTTATATTCAGAAAAAAATTTCCTTGCGAATCAATAAAAATATATATACAGTGCAATTTAAAAAAAAATGTTGATCGTATTTTGTCAAAAACTGGGTGCGAGAAAAAATAACAGTTCAGATCCTATTAAAGTCTTTTAAAAATGGTTTAATTTAATGTTTTATTTATTAATATCGGATAAAAAATAAGTGAGATACAGCACCAAAGGTTTTTCGTCAGTCACCCTGTATAAGGATAACTCATAGAAGACTTAACACATTTAGCAGATGTCAAACAACATAATTCATTAAATATATCATAGAGGACTATAATAGAAGACAATAAACGGGTGAGAGGGGACAACTGGTATAACTTTGAAGACAGAAGACAAAACATTGACGACAATATGATATTTAACAAAAATAACTAAATAGATGACGTTTGATAATTGAAAAATGACAGAAAACAACTAAAATATGAGAAAAAACAACTGGCAGAATATTGTAGCCAATTGATATATAACAAATAATAGAAGGTTGTTGCAGATGACTGATGACAGAAATTAATAAATATATAATAGAAGACAATTGGCAGAATACAATTGACCTATGAGAGAAATAATTGATATATAACAGAGATCAACTGGCAAAATATTATTGACAGAAATATTTCTCAGATGAAAGATCACAGAAATCAATAGATAGATAAAAATTGACAAATGTAAATGACTGAGTTGACAGATAATAAATAAATATTGAATGATGAAAGATAACTGATAGCAGACAGAAGGCAATTGGCAAATAGGGGAGGAGAGCTGTTGGAAGGTAGAAAATAATTGTTTGATGACAGATGGGGAAAACAACTACCACTTGATAGAAAACCTTTAGTAGATGATAGAAGATAATTTGTGATATAAGAGAGAACTAACAGAAGATTGAAGATAATTTCTGGATATCAGAAGTAGATTAAAAGATAGTATATGACAACTGACGGAATATGCAATACAATCCGCAAATGACAGGCAACCAAAATTAATGGATAGATGAGAGATAACAATTGTAAGATAATATAATACTATTGATAAGTGATAGAGGACAACTGGCAGTATATTGTTACTTTTTCAAATAAATTATTGTGTATTTAAATATATATTAGGCTACACCAATAAGGAAACCTCCATTAAAGCCAGCTGTGAAAAATGTACTGTTTTTGGAGAAGTTTCTAACCGTGTCAAAAGTATTTGCTTCTTTGTTCTTTAATTGTTTCCATGTTAGATTTACTAGCCCATTTGATTGAGAATTGGCAGAAGATTGAACACAATTCACAAGTGAAATATAACAGAAATCACTACATGGGCGATAGATAATGTCGCATTAGACAGTTAAAATACATGCAAAAAAATTTAAAAAGTATACGAAAATTTATTTAAATTACATCATAAAGCTGTTTTCACAAAGAGCCTTAAAAATGTAGCAGTCTCTTCTATAATCCTTTAATCTTGAGTTTTTTTCTGTGTTTATTTTGTTAATTATCATCTATCTATTAATTGTCTTATATTACATATGTATTGATTTCTGTCATCAGTCATCTGCCATTTATTTTTAATTTTCATTGTGTATTCTCTCTTATTACTCAATGGTTTTAAAATCAACTGTTTGAGATTGATAAGTTACAAGATAATACGCCATGTTGAAGAAATGATTACAACTTTTGATTTAAAAAGTATCCCAGAGATTGATAGATTCCAATTTAATGCGTTTATTATTAGGTACAAATATTATAATAGGCATTGCTTTTGTATTTAATGATATCATTTTCTTCTGTCCATACTTCAGTATTTGGAAACACTGCATTTTCAAACGAAATGTTTAGTAGATGTGCTGAAGAATATATTCTTTCGATCTTTATTATGTATGCTTATCCTCCTTTCAACAAAATTATAAAAACTCAAATGGAATAGAAAAATAAATATTCAATTATTAGATCTGTGTAAGGTTTATGACATTATGAAAAAATCTACTATTTCACTAACTCCTTAGAATATCCGACATTTTAAATAGCGGTAAATACATAACACATATGTAAACAAGTGCGGCATGCATGTATATAAATACTATAAAGCGATAGAAATAGTGCAGACAACGCCTTAATGCATTCATAAATATTCATGTCATATTCACTTTACATTTCTGCATTCCATTGATAATGAAATAACAAATACGCAATCTAAAGTCTTCGTGGTTAGTTGTAATTTTACTTTTACTGTATTAAAATTATTATACCATTAATATTATTAATTATATTTTTCCAATCGTTAGCATTCAATGCGTAACAGAAAGTGAAGTAACTAATTTTTTAAACATTTTTAGAAGATTGTTAGTTCTTTTTGTTTAATCAAGATAAAATTACTATACATAACAGAACTAAACAAACACAGATGCATCAAGGAATATAAGCAAATATATTAAATGAATTATATAAATTGACATTAAGATAAAACTAAACATATAGATTAAAACTCAATAAGAATTACCTAAAAATAATAATAATAATAATCTTTATTCTCATTTAAATGAAATTAATTATAAAATGTATTAATACTAAGAGAAAAAACAATCAAATAAAGAGAACCATAAAGTGGGATTATGTTTCACTTCATGCTGAATCCAAACCTTCACAATAATAAAACAAAAATTGAAAAGGATTTATAATCAATTTTTAAAGAGCTCAATAAGTATTTATTAATGTGTGAAATCACGTACGCAAAAAATTTTGAATATAAATATTAAACTAAAAACATTATTACGCTTTGTGGCATGCTGTAAACATATAATACAAAACTATCGTATGCCATAAGATAGATCATTAACATCAAATAAAACACTAAAACTTTTTCAAATTGATTTCTGATTTTGTTTATAATGGAAGAAGCTACCAATAACACACTATTCATTTATTTCTATAACTTGGATTAAATTTTTTGTTACTAATAAAGTTTCATAATGGCAACATAATGTTGATGAAACTATATTCAAAGAAAATAAAATCCAGGTTAAACAAACGAAGTAAAAGTGTTTTATTTATACTTATGATTTATGATGTATATGAGTGCTATACACTTATAATCAATAGAAACAGATTAATAAATCATTACTTTATCACAATAAAAATAAATATTTTTGTTATAGTTATTACAATAACATTAATTATTATAAGAAGTAAACATTTCCTTATGTATTTTATTTGATCTTCAAGACTGTTTAGAATACTTTTAAACAGTCTTGAAGATCAAATAAAATACATAAGGATTTTCCTCGAAAATCAACAAATACTTACAAGATGTTGAGAGAAATATTAATATTAATAGTAAATCATTTTGGAAAATTGTTAATTATTGTAAAGAATTGAAGAGCTTTATGGTAAATATGTTTTTAAATGATTTTAAAATTGATAATTTAATGCACACTGTTGATTTATTTGCTGATTATTTCGCCGATGTTTATTGTCGTAATAGAGTTCAATTTTTTGATTTCAAATTTGAATAAAACTTTAATTCAACATATGTGATCTCTATTGATTGTATGGATATTTTCAAGTCAATTAGTCAATTAAAGCCTTCTGCTTCAGTGGGTCCTGATAATATCTCAAAAGTGTTCCTAATTAATTGTATTTTTACTATAACCCATCCGATTACTCTGATTGAGTTAATTATACCCTCAATGTGGGAATCTTCTTATATTACCCCCATTTTTAGAGCAGGCGATAGACCTGACATTAGTAATCATCGAGGAATCTGTATTCAATCGACAATTCCAAAAATGTTAGGTTGCATTTTAGCTAAACAATTGAATTGTAAGAGTTTTATAACGGTTAAACAGCATGGTTTTTAGTCAGGGAGATCTGTAATGCCCAATCTGTTAACTTGCAATAGATTTATCTTGGATGCCTTAGAGAATCAATATCAGAAAGATGCTGTCTATAGATTTCTTGAGGACCGTAAACAATTAGTCAGAATTAACGATTGTATTAAAAATAAATTCATTGAAATCTGTGGTCGCGCAAGGCTCCCATTTCAGTCCTATTTTATTTCTAATTTACGTGAACGATATTTCTCCAACTTAAAATTTTGTTTATCTTGGCTATATGCTGACGATTTAAAGATAACCGTCACAAATAGTAGTGATGTAGAAAAACTTCAAGAGTATCTTGACCTTTTAGACAATTGGTATTACTTAATCTTAATAAGTGTAAGTCAATCTCTTTGTGTCGTTAAAAATCAATTTAGACCTAATATACAAAAAAAATTTTTATATTATATTGTTGTTATCAGAGGAATCTACCAGTAAATAAATAAATTTTCCATGCAGATCAACTGTAAATATGTTATCAACTATCTTGTCTTGAAGCCTAATGATAATTGTGACTGAAAAAAATAATTTCTTATATAATTTTCATATATATACCGGGTGTCTCAGCGTGCGCGCCGAGTAGCTTTACGGCTAAACGGTTTATTTTTTTCAAAATCCGTTTTCGCAGGAGTATGTAGATGTATTAGGACCACATTTTAAAATTAGTTTTAAATATACAGGGTGTCGCATAAAAGCATGGCGTATCATAGTTATGTTTTTTCTTATGGAACACCCCATATTTGATATTTTTTTCAGATTCTACATCAAAAATAAGGGTAACTTTCATTATAAGATCATATGCCTAAACCTAATAATTTCTGAAATATTTAAACAATTTTGGAAAAATTGACGTTTCGAAAAAAAATCATATCTCCCAAATAGGTAAATGAAAACAAATGAAATTTTGTATCAGTACATTAGACTAATGGGGGAATATTTTAGACTATTTGTAGTAATTTAAAATTTTAAGATGTTTTGGTAATTTAATGTATCTCCAGAAACACATTCAAGGTCAAATTTCTTGCTTACTTTAAATGGCACACCCTATATCTAATAGGCCTATCTTGTAGCAAATTTTATTATCTTTCAAAAAGTATAAAGATATTCTACACCTAATACTAATAGTTTTCAATATATATCCATTTTTGTTAATTTTCGACATAATAATTATTAGTATCAATTATTGCAATAAGCTAGTGTGTAGCTTTTGTTTATAAACAAAGTCAGTTGACACATTCGAATCATTTGTAACGACCGCAAAAATGAAATATTCCTTAAACGAAAGAATTAACATGATCCTAATAATAGGGGAATGTTATGAAAATTGTCTCTTAGCGGAAAGAGTATATCGCGAAAGGTACCCTGATAGGAGACATCCTAATAAGAAGACATTGGAGGAAGTTTTAAATATATTTAAAACCACAGGCAGTGTCAAGTATCTGAAAAAAACGAACTTCAACACTGTAACTAAGGACGAGGAGACACAATTACAGGTACTTACTTGTGTAATAGATAATCCTAGCACGAGTACACGTATAGTAGCTCGTGAGACTGGGTTAAGCAAGGCGAGCATATCAAGGATATTAAAAAAACATGAATACCACCCATATCACTATGAAATTCACCAGCATCTGAATAATGCGGATTTCGAGAAGCGGTTAGATTTTTGTTTATGTGTTTTAAATAAAAGTGGCGATGATGAAGATTTTTTGAATAATATTTTATTTACGGATGAATCATCTTTTAATAATAACGGATCTTTTAATCGACGTAACTGCCATTATTACAGCACCGAAAATTGCCACAAATTTCAAATTACTGATCGACAACATCGTTGGAGTATTAATGTATTCGGAGGCATTTTGGGTAATTACGTCATTGGACCTCATTTTTTCGATGGATACTTGGATGGTCCCATATTTTTACAATTTCTCCAAGAAGAATTTCCATTATTATTAGAGAATATTCCACTGAATATTCGCCAAAACATGTGGTTACAGCTCGATGGTGCGCCACCTCATTTTTCATTGGCGGTTCGTCAATATTTAAATAGAATATTTAATAGGCGATGGATTGGAAGAGGAGGTCACGTAGCTTGGCCACCTAGATCCCCTGATTTAACCCCCATGGATTTCTTTTTATGGGGGTATATTAAAAATCAAGTATACACCACTCCTCCCACAACTGTTGAAGACATGAAGGACAGAATTAAGGATGCATTTAGATCAATAACACCCAATATGCTAAGAAATGTTAAACTATCGTTTCAAAAAAGAATTGAATTATGCATTCAGTGCGATGGTGGGATTTTTGAAAATTTGTTATAAAAAAATAATGTTGTTATTATTTTGTTAATTTCATTTGTTGTTTTTCGTTATGTTTTTTGAAATTCTAAGACGATATTACGTAATCATGTACATTTGTGTAAATAAATTATTCAATTAGAGTGTTAATTTGGAAATATCTCGAAAATCATTGGTTGTGTTAACTGACTTGCAATAATTGATACTAATAATTATTATGTCGAAAATTAACAAAAATGGATATATCTTGAAAACTATTAGTATTAGGTGTAGAATACCTTTATACTTTTTGAAAGATAATAAAATTTGCTACAAGATAGGCCTATTAGATATAGGGTGTGCCATTTAAAGTAAGCAAGAAATTTGACCTTGAATGTGTTTCTGGAGATACATTAAATTACCAAAACATCTTAAAATTTTAAATTACTACAAATAGTCTAAAATATTCCCCCATTAGTCTAATGTACTGATACAAAATTTCATTTGTTTTCATTCACCTATTTGAAAGATATAATTTTTTTTCGAAACGTCAATTTTTCCAAAATTGTTTAAATATTTCAGAAATTATTAGGTTTAGGCATATGATCTTATAATGAAAGTTACCCTTATTTCTGATGTTGAATCTGAAAAAAATATCAAATATGGGGTGTTCCATAAGAAAAAACATAACTATGATACGCCATGCTTTTATGGGACACCCTGTATATTTAAAACTAATTTTAAAATGTGGTCCCAATACACCTACATACTCCTGCGAAAACGGATTTTGAAAAAAATAAACCGTTTAGCCGTAAAGCTACTCGGCGCGCACGCTGAGACACCCGGTATATATATATATATATATATATATATATATATATATATATATATATATATTATATTTATTTTAAATAAGGATTATAGATTGCAATATATTTGAATGCAATAAGACACTTGGAAAATAAAAACACTAACAGTTTCTTCACAATTTGATTTTATTTTGCTAGATGTACATTTCGAGTACTATGTACTCATTATCAATAGCTTATAACTGACTATAAGACAATTTAAAATAATTAATAATAAATCAAATATTTAACCCCTTATATATGTATAAATTACAATATTTTTCTAATAGATATTTAAAGAGTTATTATTCTACTAATTAGAAAATTACATCTATATGTGTACAAAATTATTTATTTATTCACTAAATAGTATTCTTCGTTCTAAACCTCATACCATAAAAACATGTTTAAATACAGTGACGTCTATTCAATATAAACATTGTGGAAACAAAAGTAACTATCAAAAATTATGGACAAGTGTTGGTGAAGAGCGCCGAATCAGAATTTTTATGATTGAAGCTTATACACAAATTTTGGCTTTAATGCGATAACTTTTTTATACATACATATCCACAATGTTTTCTCACAACCCAAGCTAGGTCAAATGATAATTATTCAGTGAAATAAGCAGCTGCCCAAACTAAACCTAAAGAATATTTAAGATATAGTTAATAACAATCTCAAAATTATGTTTTCAGTAGATTATCTGTTTATTGACTGATAGGTTTAATATTTGTTAGTTTTCTTTCTAAACTTACTAAACTTTAGCATAACTTTTTTCTATATTTGTTTCCCCATAGCTCGAATATAATTTAGCTAGAGTAAAAATTGATTTAACAGCTAGATTACTAAGATGACAATAAATAATATGATAAAATGTATTAAAGTCCTTTAGATCGTGGAAGAAAAAAAGTAATAAATTTTAATTTATATAATTTTGATTTATAATAATAAGTCCTATGTAAAATTATGTGCAAGTACTACCATGTGCACCGACGGCTAACAAGACAGGCGAAGAAATAGAAGTGTCTACAATCAGATTGAACATTTAATGAATTCCTTGAAGTAGTAAGACATCACCTTCATTATGGGCGATTTTAACGCGAAAATAGGACAAGGAAGATTCGACGATTATGTCCTTCGGACTGGGCGAAAGGTACGAACTAGGAGACAGGTTAGGTCAATGCTGCCAAAAACAAAATATGACTATCGGTACCACATCCAAGTCCCATAAAGACGACTATACACGTGGAAATAGTATAGTATATTATAGTATAGTACTATACTACTATACTAAGTATAGTATACTTATTTTGTGCTAAAAACCATAATTCATAGTTTACACAAGTCAAGAAGTGATTGAAGTAAGTATTAGACTAAAATAACAAATACATATATAAATATAAAACTAGTAGAATAAATTAATATTACCACTAAAATAATAATTACTAAAAACATTACCTAAAAAATAGGAATAAATATTTTATTTATACAAGGATTTTATTTTTTATTGTATTGTTTCTATTTTTAACCTAAATAAATAAAACTTAAGAGCTAGGATTGCACAACGAGTTTAAAATTTATGTAAGTATAAAATATAATATACGTTTTTCAACACTAAGTACATATTAAAAATTACATTAGAAGCAATGCCATTCTGACGGATTACACATTAAAATAGCTGCTAGTTAAATAATCATCAAATTTCAATTTTAAAACCCTCTTTACTTTATTTTTGAAATGTTTAAGCTCTAAATTACATAAAATTATTGGAAGCTTATTAAAAAAATTATTTGATTGCATAGTAATTGGTACCAGCTTGACTCCTTGATAATCAAATATTTTGTTGATACAAATTATCTCGTTGTCTTGTATCATAAGTGTGTAAGTCATCATGCAATATATAATTGTGTATGTTCTTTTTAGCAAATAGGAGACATTATAAAATATATATAGATGGTGGCTTTAATATGTTTAATTTTACAAAATATTAATTATAATCGTCCCGGTATCCAATTTCTGCAATAATTCTGATTGATTGTCTCTGCAAGGAAAATAATCGGTGACGACTAGTTGAATATTCCCAGACTAAGATACCATAAGATAGATGAGCATGCACTAACGAAATATACGCTGTACGAATCATAGTTGGTGATAGATTATTTTTAAGGTTTCGAAGAAGAAACATTTATTTGTTTATCTAGATGGAAAATTCCCTTGGTCTGTCCATAATAATCTTTCATCTAATTTGATACCCAAAAACTTGATAGCAATAGAATCAGTATTAAACATTGCTTTGCTCAAGGTGAATATTTTTGTGACTGTCTTATCCACATTTAGATTTAGATGATTGCTGCGAAACCAAACAGAAGCATTAGCTAATGCTGATCTATTTATTTCACTCACTCTTTTAATATCCTTATCAGATATAATGAGTGTGGTATCGTCTGCAAACTGAATCACATGCAATCATCGATGTAATTTGAAAAGTCATTAATATAAATGAAAAATGAAAAAGAAGTGGTCCAAGAATTGAGTTTTGTGGAACACCGCAATCAATAGACAATGGCTCTGATAAAGTTTCATTGCAAAAAATCACCTGCTTTTTATTCGTCAAGTAACCATGCAAACGCTTTTGACTGGTTATACGAAAATTGTAAACGTATAGTTTTCTAATCATAATGGTGTGAGAAACACTATCAAACGCCTTGCTAAGATCTATGAAACATGCTATTGTAATATGCCCTGATTCAAAAGAATCAATAAAGACATTACCTTTTCTATAATTTTGGCAAAAATAGGGAGCAATGAAATGGGCCTATAATTATTCATATTATCTTTTTCCCCTTTATATGAATGGGAATTACTTTGACAAATTTTAATTCATCTGGAAATATACTAGTGGTTAAAACATTATTAATGAGATCTGTCGACTGTAACATCCGTCACTTACTTAATTAAACTCATATTTAACCTATGAATATCATAGCTTTTTTTCGTATTAAATAATTTTATGATGTTTAAAACACATATATACGAGACAGACATTTTTAAAACTAAAACTAGGTTTATGACACTTTATCACTGAATTTGCTAACATAATGGGATCAGTATCACAATTACTTGTAAAATCATTTGCTTGTATTTTGCACGTGAAGTTCCACAATGCTTTTGAAGGATTTGGCGATGAACGGATAGCAATGTCATTTTTCCCAATCCTAGCAGACTTTACAGCATTTCTATAGTGTAATGATAATTTCTTTTTGAGGTTAATATTCTCAGGTGAAGGGTCCCTGTCGCATATTTCTTTAATTAAGTGAATAGTTTCTCTCATTTGTTTAAACTCTTTAGTGAACCACCTTTTATTAATTTTACTATTACTATTGTTAACCGTTTTGTGGAAATGCTGTTTTATAATGTTTAATCACTGCATAGATAAAATTTCCTTCACATGGCACCAACATCAAAATAATCATTATACCAATTCTCATAGTATAACAAATTATAAAACATTTTAATACCTCTGAATGTAATTGATCTAAATAGGAGATATTGTTTAGTTAAAGGGGTATTTTTTTTGTGCGAAGTATAATGCCATCATAATCAGAGAAGTCCCTCTAGTAATTAATAGTCTTTTTAAAACCAAAAGTTGAAAAGTCAGATATCAGAAATCCCAGAAGACACGAGAAATCATATAATAAGAAACCAGATAAATTACATCAAGGTAAATACGATTCCGGAATATAATAAAGAACGTAAGAATATATCTCGGGGCAGATATCACCCCGGATTATAACCCGGTAGTTGCTACCATTCGATTATCTTTGAAAACAACACAAGTGAAACAAGAAGCAAAAAAGGTAGTCCTGGATAAACCCAAATATTTAGATTGTTAGTATATATTTGTGGAGTAATGGCACAAATATATGCTAACCAACTCTATAAAAAACATGGCAACAATTCAGGGATGCAATAAAGGATAATGCAGAACAAACCTAAGACTGGTGCCAATGACAAGGCAAGCAATAATGGATAAACGATAGCATCATACAATTAATAATAATAATAATAATAATAATTCTTTATTAATGCCAATACCGAGAGGTTTACATACGTCACATAATATATATATATAATACAACCTAGAACTTAAAATGAAAATATTCTTCCCAAGTATAGAATGCATTTTTTATAAAAATATTTTTTAAAGTAACTTTAAATTCTTTGCCAGACATCAGTCTTATGTTTTCAGGCAAATTATTATAGAAACGTATGCCATAATAATTAACACCATTTCTTGATTTTGTAAGCCGCAACGCTCTAGGACATAAATCGCCTTTACTTCTAGTATTATGACTATGCCTAGATTCATGATTTTCATAATCTGTCATATTATTTTTGACGTATACCAGACACTCTAACATATACAAACAAGGAAGTGTCAATATGTTTAAATCTACAAACGCATGTTTACAGTTAATGGAGGAACGAAGAAAACATAAGAATCATACGAGAGAACAACAAAAAATACATGGCTCAATGAAAAATGTTCCTAAATAGAAAAAAATCATGCAAAATTGACACCTTCACCCTTCACAAAAGAATTAAAGATATCACACAGATGAATAAAAGAAACTATATGGAAACTAATAGATATCAACAACAAACGAATAGTACAACATACATACCAAATAACAACGTGGAAAGAATTTGCAGATAAACTGTTTTCACATAACAGGCCATCTAACTCAGAAAGAAAAGATAGGCCCTAAGGAGTACGGAAAATTCTAAAGTAAGAACTCCAAAAGGCAATCAAAGACACAAAAAGCAGGAAGGCTATAGGATCAGATGAACTTAATGCAGAATTATTCTAAGAAATAAACAAAGCAACTTTAAAGTGGATGCTTCAGAAATATAACAATATCTATGATACAGGTCACATTCCTAAGGACTGGCTAAAATCCACATTAGCACACATAGTGAATACCGACTAAATATCAACATGAACCATTCGCTGAAAACATTTTTGAGAAGTATACACACCCGTATCTAGAAAAAGATCGACCAAGACATCGGAGATACGAAATTTGACTTCAGAAAAGGATGCTGAAACCGTTCCAGAAGTCAAATTTCGTATCTCCACTGACACTGTTCGCTATGGAGGTTTTAATTTTAATGCAGAAGTGCTTGGACCAACTTCGCACAGTCTTTGCCCATTTTGTAGACTTTTAGAAAGCATTAGACAACGTAAAACATCAAAAACTTGTCAAAATGCTTAAAAAACTAACGTTGGTGAGAAAAACATCCGCATTATTACGAACATATACTAGAACTAAATGGCCCAGGTTAGAGTCGAGCAAGAACAACCGGAAGAAATTTAAATTCTAAAAGGGGTCCGACAGGGGTGCATTTTGTTACCACTGCTGTTCTATACTCCGAGAACATATTTAGAATTGCACTAGATGTATGTACACAAGGAATAAAAGTAAATGGAAGAGCAATTAACATCCGATATGCAGACGACTCAGTGACCCTAGACAACACGATCGAAGAGTTCCAACACCTCATAGACCAAGTGCATCGAGCTAGCTCACAATACGGGCTTGATATCAACATCAGAAAAACATTATCACAAATGATGAACTAACCGTTAATGAAGAACCAATCAAGCGTATTTAACGGTAGGTAGTTGGCACATTTAAAAATAGCTAGAAAGACCTTTTAAAACTACCACCTCTAGTCTGTAACAAAGACCTATAAAAGAACATGGATTTATCGATGCTATTCTACTGAGGGTTTGACATAGCCTCAATGAATAAACTTGAAGTTTTCGAAATATGGACGTACAGAAGGTTGCTCAAAATCCCATGGACTGATATAGTAACGAACAATGAAGTACTTAGACAAATGGGCTAAAAAAAGAGAATTTTCACGGTGGTTAATCGCCGAAAAGCTAGATATTTCGAAATAAAAATACTAATTCCTACAACTAATATTGGAACGGAAAATATAGGGAAAATGGAGATAGAAGAAAGAAGCTGTCCTGGTTGCGAAACCTCTGGCAACAGTTTGGAATTAGGGATGCTCCTACACTGATACGACTTATACAAGATCGAAACGAAGAAGAAGAACAAAAATACCAATGTATGAAATTAGATTGGAAAGAACAAAGCTGGCTGAAAGTAGAAAAAAATAATATGAAAGGTATTAGCAATTTATTACGTAATTGATATTAAAAGCGAAGAAGGAAAACTAAAAAGATACTCTTTATGAACATAGATGATGATAGTCAAATCTTTAACGCGGCTTCATTGTCTTCTCTAACGTTAACAGTATCATTTCAAGTAAATTTCCTGTCTAAATTCTCATTAAAACTTATTAAAACTTAAAACTCAAGAATTATTTAAGGTTTTCTATTTACAAGTTGTAAATTTATAAGGATTAAGAATTATGTGTCTATAAAAGAAGTCTAAAATTTCGCCCATTTTATTAATTTTAACGTAAAATCGGAAAACATGATAATATTGCAAGATATTCATGTCACAATCATGAGATTGGGGCATCCTCGAGACCAGCATCTATATTCAATATTGCATAAACCTTTTTCTGTTAAAAAATTGCTCGTCGATTGGTCGGAAGAAATGTCCAAGAAATAATTGGTGTAATGTTGGACGGTCAATTGTGTATGATACACAACCAGTTGTTTGTCAGAAGTCTTCGGAAAAATAGAGAAACCAACAGCTAAAAATGCATCATTCAATAGGGAGCTCTGAAATATCGGCTCAAAGAAGGGAATTTTTAAAAACTAAAAATAGGAATGAATAGGTCATCTGCCGTACAGACGTCAATAATAAATTACGAGGTGAACGATTTTCGGCCCAAGAAGAAGCGATTGATGCTTTTAACATAAATATTTTGGAGATACCACTATTTGAGCAAAATATGTGCTTCGAAAATTGGTCCAAGCGCATGTAAAATAAATCTTCATGGAGAATATTTTGAAAACAATAAACCTATAACGATGATTAATTTCTTCTTTTTGTTCGCTATTATTTTTTATTACTTAATAATAAATTAATTTTTAGAACAAATTGTTCTCTATATTATGTCAACATGATAGCATTTTACTTACAAATTAATCATAATTTACTGGATAGGAATTAGGAATAATACACTTGCTTTGTTTCATGTATTTACTATCAGTTTCCTGACACGTGTTTTGGCGATTGCTCGCCATTCTCAAAGGAGTATAAAAATTAATTTTTATACCACGTCGAAACACGTGTCAGGAAACTGATAGTAAATATATGAATAAGTATATTATTCCTAATTCCTATCCAGTAAGTTATATGTTTCATCAAGAGTGTAGCAAAGCAAGTATCAATCATAATCATAATTTGTAAGATGTAGAGTATTATATTTCAATTTATATTTTGTAGTTAATTTTTAAAATTATCTTTACTATACATACATTTTAAGTAAAATTAATCTTTAAAGGCAAGCTTATTTATGGCCAATGTTGTTATATTTTTATTTCCTGTAAGTACTCTGTACATAAATCTAAAACTATTCCATTAGTAATGTAATTATGAAACCCACGTGTATTTTCAAGATGATTAATTAATTACTTCGAACTAATTCAAAGACTAACTTCGTCAATTATTTAACTATGTTGGAGTATAAATAGTGTCCCCTTTTATGTCGCCGGAGCGACTCAAATTCAGCGCACTATTATTTACGTATTCCGTTCAAATGTTGGTTCTACATGTTTCTTAGCAAGTTCCCCTTTGCCCGGAGAGTCTTGCAGATTGAAGTTATTGCACATACGAGGGGACTTGCGGCGGGGCGTTTTGTCCTTTTTAAAATTCATAGGGCGCAGGGCTAATTTAGTGTGAGGACGTGTCCCTCCGCGGCACAATTTTATCCCGTCCCAAATTGAAATAATTCCAATCGTGACTGAAATTTATCCGACAAATACGTTTTTCCCGGCCGGCGAGAACAAATATTTTTCTTTGCTGGCATACCCGGATCGTATTTCTAAATTTGAATTAAATGTAAACGTATTTTACGTTCTACAGGTTGGATACAATCATGACACGGATAAACTAATAATTTAACTTTGTTTCTTCCTTTCTCTTCATTAGCCATTGATCTCCCTTTTGTCTTTCAAACCTATACGGTTTCATTTAATACCATGAACGTTAGCTTTTGATTGCTTATAATAGAAATGCAAATATTTTTTTCTCATTTATCACTTAATGAAAAATTATGTTAATAATAGGTTGATTAAAAATACCAAGTGATTTTTACATATTTTTAAAAATAAAAAATTAAGTCAAACGAACCAAGAAATATTAAAAACTTATTAAATTATTAAAATTAAACAAAATTAATTCATAAAAATATTACACATACTCGTACGTAATAATAACATACGGACTTCAAAGTAAACGTTTTAAAAGTCGCTTCTTCTCATTTAAATACCAAATGCGTAATAGACGGCATATGGCGCACGAAGGGCAGCACACTACGGAACCAACAGGTGACTAATTACCAAGTCAATAACCGAAAGGTGCATTTCGAGAATGGATGGCCGCTTAAAAGAAAATAAACGCATAATAGGAACATTACTATGTTTGAGTACTCTTATCGGAACCTGATTCCTGGCAGTAATGTTGCTGCCGTGCAATAAACAATGCCCGATTCGAATTATCACCGATAAGCAAACGACATATTGTGGAAACTTGAAACGTGTTTTATATATACCGATAAGATTTCATTATTTTTACTGTTTACATTTGAAGGATGTGACATATTCAGTGCGTAATTAAACTGTATATGAATTTAAAATAACATAATAAATTTAACGAAATACAACGAACTAAAGGATTTTAATACATTTTATTAAAATAACATGTTCTAACACTCTAATCTATTCATAATTATCAAAAATGATATGAAATTTGCTAATAAAAAATGATACAATATTTAATGTGTAAAATGATATCCTTTGCATAAAGTTTTGAACTAGAAAAATTTAATCAACATCAGTTTACAATCAATTGATTAAGATCAGAAGCAAAAACGAATGATAATATATGAGGGATAGAAGGAAAGTAGTACCCGTTTGCACTGTGCGGAGCTCTGATGAATAGAGTAGCCGCACGATGTATGCTAACAAGTTCAGTTGTATTTCAGCTGCCTTGTGTGGTTACGTCTCGCTAGTAATGATATAAACTGTAAATAGCTTAAACTTATTTGTATTTTAGTAAGAATGTAGGCAATAAATAAATAATAGTTTTCAATTAATTATGGTCATTAAAATTCTTCGTGGCCACATGTTAATTAGTAAAGTATTTCCACTGCTCTCAACTTCTAAAGATATAATCACTACATTTTATTCAAGGTGTTTTATTAAAGATTAAAATAACATCAACCTTGTCAAATATGCTCCAAAAATAGTAATGTATATAACTACTGTTTGGTTCTTGAAAATAAGATTATTAAAGAATTGTCTATTTCCAAAACATACATTCAGAAGAAGAACTTAAACGATTTCAAAACAAGACAACGGTGGACATTTATTTTAATTTGGAATATAAAACAGTTAGTTATATTTTAAAGGCATTCAGTCTGATAAAATAAACTAAATAGGTTATGATTTATTAGTGCATACACAGCCCTTTAAGTAAAAATTCTAATTTGTATAACTAGTTCTACGTGGCTGTGTTATTATCTGTTTTCCTTGCCTTTTTAACCTCTAAATTTTGTAAAGAGTGTAAGGTTCAAACAATAATATATGCCTTTATTCTAACGGAAATCTGTTTCACAACTCCGTAATCAAATTTCATTTCACTGATTATTAAAAAACCATTTAACGAGGTAGGGGACACTAGTTAGCATAAATACAAAATGAAGGTCTACTCCTCATTAAATTAAAAGTTATGTTACGTTATGTTAATATAATGTTTCAACAAGTGATTAATGTGATTAATATACGATATATATTTATAGTTTTTCGCCAGCAGAATTAATTTTTAGGACTTCTTTTTATAGCTTGATAGCATAGCAATAAAACCTTTTTCGATACTCAATTTTATAACTTAGTTCAGGCAAAGAAAAATTGTATAAATTTCACAATTATTGCTTAAAACGCCATTAAAACTGAATGAACGAATAACCAGGTACTCCTCAGAACTTTCTTCAAATACTCTAATGACCAGAGCATAACAAATAGGCCATACAAGATGTAAATATTTTATTCTGAAACTTATTAACCAGAGACCTTTGTTAATTTTTTAGAGTACCGATTTATCCGTATAAATATGTAACTTACATTTATAAATATATTGACCTCTTATCTGGTAACTCTCAAAAAACTTCCAAAAAGCTAAATGAGCAAATTTGGTTAGCTCCAGGTATCAACGGAATTATCCGTTTGGAGTGTTTTTTTATCAGCTTGGAACAAAAAACATCAGCTAGCATCATAAAAGAAGATACATCTCCAATATTTTCATCAAATACTAAACAAACTTGTTGAGTGGTTTATGCTCTTAAAATTATTGTCTTAATTAAAATTTAATTAACTGGTTTTATATGATCATGCTAGTGACTGTTAACCTTACCTTATAATTATTAACCTACAAATTTTACATAAAGAAATGAGTACTAAAAAATAGATCTAAAGTATTATAACTCCGTAGTAAAACTTTATTTCACTGTTTACCAAAAGACCAATAAACAAGGTAGAGTACACCAGTAGGAATAATTACAAAATTAAGGTCTACTAATCATTAAATCAAAAGTAGACGTTTAAATAGCTGCAAACATAATCTCCTTACATATGCTTCTAGTCCACGACCAGCGGAATTACCTCTCGAACTAATCCTCTCGACAGTCCTTTCAAGTTTATAACTTCAGTCAATCAGAGACAAATTGGGTAAATCACATAATAATTTAATCTATACTTGTTCTGCTACTCTCTTGATGGAACTAAATTTTCAAATTGGCAGTAGTGAAACTCTTGTTATATTCCATTTCTTTATTTTCAGGTAACTGACACATGTCTCGGTTCTTACGGATCCTTATCAAACTAATTTGTAGATGAAAATATTGCAATATTCATAAACAAATAAAATTAATATTCTAACAACTAACAGCCTCAACTATTCAGTTAAATAAAATTAAGTCTAACTGTAAGAAATTCCGGCAATTATGTTATTTGTACTGACTTTCGTAATGGTTATTATGAAGGTAATCCCTCTACTGTAGGCTCGCATAATTTCTAATCCCTCTAATAAATTAAGCTTCCGGCATTTTCGGCAAATATGGATTGGTGTAATTTGGCCCTTGTAGCGTCTTGTGGTTATACAGGGTGAAACATTAAGGGTGGCCAACGGCCTTATCTCGGAAACCGTATATCCTAGAATTTGGGGGAAAAAATTCTTATCACATAATCGGCCAAAAGAAATTGCGTAAAAACATTTTTAAATGCTTAGCTTTCCGCTAGGTGGCGCATTCTATCATTTACATAATTAATTTACGTTTTTTACAAAATATTACCGCATCAAGGCTATTGAAAATTATCAAAATTAGAAACTACTGTACTTGGTTTACAATTTTTGCTTAAGTCATTTTTTTCTATCACCTACAGTTAAGTGGTGGGGGAAGTATACTTTTGTTTACAGAAAATGGTCTGTAACTTCCGTATACCTTAACCGATTTTCACAAGCTTAGGCTCAATGGAAAGAGTATTAGAAGTTGTTTACAAAAATAAATAACATTAACACATTTAATCTATGCGCTGGCAACTAGAGGGCGTTATGTAACACTTAACCCTATGTATGTATTTTTCTCAGAAATATCAAATGGAATGATATAACTCGAAGCAGCTTACAAAAAAGAAAATTAAATTACATATTGTTTCGTCAAAACCACAAACTGATATCTCTTGTCATTCCAAAGATATTTAGATTTTTTAAATTTTCGTTGTTGTTTTTCGTTGTTTTCGAAGTATTGGTTCACCATGTAAGGTGTAAATGAAAATATATAGCTAAAGTTACTTTTAGAACTTTTGAGGAATCTAGGATAAAATTTCACTCTAGAAGGACTGAATTTGTGTAGGTACAGCAAATAAGGGGAAACATTTTGAGTTTCTAAAATAACTAGATAATTGGTGCTTTTAGAAATTTCAGCGTTCATTAATTATGCTAATAAATATTGTTGTCATTTGTTTTTACATGACATTTTTTCTAAAAGTAACTTTAGCCATATATTTTCATTTACACCTTACAGGGTGAACCAATACTTCGAAAACAACGAAAAACAACAATGAAAATTTAAAAAATCTAAATATCTTTGGAATGACAAGAGATATCAGTTTGCGGTTTTGACGAAACAATATGTAATTTTATTTTCTTTTTTGTAAGCTGCTTCGAGTTATATCATTCCATTTGATATTTCTGAGAAAAATACATAAATAGGGTTAAGTGTTACATAACGCCCTCTAGTTGCCAGTGCATAGATTAAATGTGTTAATGTTATTTATTTTTGTAATCAACTTCTAATACTCTTTCCAATGAATCTAAGCTTGTGAAAATCGGTTAAGGTATACGGAAGTTACCGACCATTTTCTGTAAACAAAAGTATACTTCCCCCACCACTTAACTGTAGGTAATAGAAAAAAATGACTTTAGCAAAAATTGTAAACCAAGTACAGTAGTTTCTAATTTTGATAATTTTCAATAGCCTTAATGCGGTAATATTTTGTAAAAAACGCAAATTAATTATGCAAATGATAAAATGCGCCACCTAGCGGAAAACTACGCATTTAAATTTTTTTAACGCATCTTCTTTTGGCCGATTAGAATTTTTTTCCCCAAATTCTAGGATATACGGTTTCCGAGATACGGCCAGTGGCCACCCTTAATGAATCACCCTGTACAAAGGTCGGCTTATCCGTACTTGTTGATCCGTTTGTAATTGCTTTTCTATTTTCACGTTCCCTTATTTCAAAATTTTGACTTGTTTGTCCTATGTAAAAACCTTCGCAATTAAAACATTTAATTTTGTATACACCTGATCTTTATAGTGAGTCTGTATTTTCTATTTTGTTATTACTATGGTATCTGTTGTGGTTGGATTCCTATATATTTTATACTGCAGTTTGTTGTTGTTAAGTTGATTCTACCGTTTTTTTTCTTTCTCTATTATAAATTGAATGAGTTGTTGATGTTGTTTAATGACTCTAATAACATGTCCAGTTGTCGGCCCGAACCATCTCATATGCAAAACACATTATCCACGTATCGACACCATTTATTCTTTATTTGGTTGTTGGTGTCCAGCAATTTTTCTTCATTGGAAGACCATATTTCTGTCGTTAAAAGGAAAATAATTTTGTTCTAGATAAAAATCGATGACTTTGTATATATCGTTTTCTTCGGGGAAGTGATGTTCTATTAAGTTCTTGATTATACCCTTTAATTCTGGAACGGGTATTGACGTGAATAAACCTTTACGTAGAAAGATACTGAAATGACTTTTTGTTTAAAGTTAAATGCTTTGTTCTATTAACAAAATTGATTAAGTTTTTTTATAGAGTAATCTGATATATGTAGTATTAACTGTTGTAGATTTGAAATTTTGTATATGAGTAATGTAATATGTAATGTATCTCGATTATTATTATTATTGGTCGCTGCTTTATGCAAGTCCATTGACTTATATAGCTTCAAAATGTTAACAAGTGAACATAAAATGTTAAATGGCTTTATGGAGGTCATTCTATGAATGAAATCGCAAATAATTTATTACAAGTCTTTCAAAGTAAAAAAAAAGGTTTTCGCGCATGACCATGGTCGTCTAATAGAATTTTGTGAAGATGTGATGGATATAGCAAACGATAATTACGAATTTCTTCGAAATATTTTGTTTAGTGACGAATCGACTTTTCCATTACATGGTCGTCATAATCCTTCGCTCGAGTGATACTGGTCCCAAGAAAATAAGCACCGAAAAATAAATTTAAGAATTCAGTACTCCCGAAAACATTTGGACCTACATTCTGGAGGACACAATTATAGGACCATTTTTTCTTGATATGTCCCCAAATTATTTTTTTCTTTGGGACCATATAAAGCAAACAATTTATACCAGCATCAAAGAACTAACAACGTGGATGACCTCAGATTGAAAATTCTTCTAGCCACGCAAAATATTACTCTTGCCACTTTAAAAGAAATGCGACAAGAATTTCATGACCGTCTGGAATATTGTATAGCTTAACAAGGAGATGTTTTCTAACATTTAATAAGATGAACTTTGTCAGGATTGTATTTGTTAAAACATTTATATTAAAATATCGAGTAAATATGTTAAACTTTGATTCCCTAGTTTATTACAAATTATAAACTACTGACAATTTCCCGTAGGTCAGTCCACTAAAATATGTGACTCGGTTATGCAAAAAGCAAGCGTGGTAACTAAGTGCCAAGTAATGCAATAAATGCACGTATTAAAAATTTCAGGGGACAACGTGTATGTCGACGCTTGGCAATATGACAATACTGGTCGCATCGGCATGCCTTCCTTATCAATCTTTGGCCTTCCATATAGAGTTGGTGCTTTCGGGTTCATTTCCTTAAGTTTGAATATTTTTTTATCTGGAAAACTTTTAGCTCTTTTATGATGTTCGTGGTTTGTTTTTGGAATTCTGTCGTAGGATCTTTTTTAACTTCTTAAAAATTATTCTCCGTTATAAACGTTTCTACCTTTTCTATGTATTACTTTCTGTTAAGTATTGTAATTGTATTTCCTTTATCGGCTTTACATATTATGAGCTTGTGATCCTTGCACTTATAGTATATTAGTTTAATAGTTTTCTCTTCACTATTTCTGATTGATCTAGGTTTTTTTCTTAAGGTCTCTGATTATTATGTTTGACAAAGGAAAAAAAGAACATAATTATTGCCTATAACGCCATTTTAACGAGTAA
This sequence comes from Ontholestes murinus, assembly GCA_963969525.1. Taxonomy (NCBI): domain Eukaryota; kingdom Metazoa; phylum Arthropoda; class Insecta; order Coleoptera; family Staphylinidae; genus Ontholestes; species Ontholestes murinus. The sequence goes on from OZ018395.1 coordinate 49,446,822, forward strand.
CCAAACTCTGTTTGGAAGTTCATTTAAATGCTTCAGCGACAATAGCGCAACAACTGGGTGATATAAGTTGTGAATAGTCTTGCCCTTTTTGCAATCTATAGAGAATAAGCCTCCTGTTTTTTTAGAGTAGCTATAAACCCTTAACCCGAGCGAAAATATCGATAAGAGACCTCCTACCTGATAACTTCTTAAAAGCTGCATTAAGTAACTCACGTAGCACTAATATTTCTGCTGCAATTGTAAAACATCTATTGTAAAAATTGTAAATACGTTTAGAATCCTTTCTATCAGATTGAAAACTAGAAGCATCAGCTAATTGTTTCAAAGTAGTTAAACCTCCTATCATTCTATCAAGTTTTTATCTCATTATCTTGCTCAGTGTATTTAGCAAACGTCTGAAACCTTATACCAAGCTTTCAGGTCGGTATCAACTATTTATCAGTTTACAGCGATGACTTATTTCATCTCAGAGAATTTTTTTTATTAAATGCAATATAGCTACAGTTTTCATAAACATTAGAAGAATGCATTTGAATTAATAAAACACGAATTTTTTTGGGAGTTTTTCTTTATTATGTAGAGATACTGCTACAATTATTTCCCCACACCGTAGCTTAAAACAATTGTAGCAGTGTTGTTATATGATAAAGCGAAACTCTTGAAACATCAGTGTTTTATTAATTTAAAAGCATAATGGAGTTTCGTCAAGTTAACAGCCTTGTCAATTTAATATTTATTAGAAGAATATTAGAGAGGATAGAATATGATGGCCTCATAAAAAGTGATCTATCATGAATGTCGTGAATATCTAATTTTCTTCGTGAAATATAGTTCTGTTGCTAATTTAGCAACACGATTTACAATTCAGCATAAGATTTAGTTAAGATACACATGTTCCACAGGTCTTTACTTTAAGTCCAATATTGTGCAGCATCTATAACAGCGACATTTCGAATCTGGCTCTAGAAATGATCACCTAAATATTACAAATATAATATTTAAAAAAATGATTGTTTTACTTTCCCTATGTAGAATAGATAGGGAAAATATTGTTTTCGTGAATGAGAATGTCTATGGGCGCTGTATCTCAAAAACGAATGATCTGTTCGAGATGAAACTTTAAACTTAAGGTTTTATCATTAATTATTATCGATAATTTTCTAAATTTGAAAAATATTACATAACTTTTCAAACAAAAGTTAAAGGAAATGAGAAACTTAACAAGTTAAAACGTGTTTTCCATAAAGTTCTTAACTTGCGAGAAAAAATTAAAAACTTAAAATTTTGATATGTTTTGCCCACTGCTAACAAAATATAGGAGTTACATGAAATTTATATAACAAGCAATTGTAAAGAATTCAAAATTGAGCAAATTATTAAATATAGCCTTTTTGCGTAAACCTCACAGTTTCCGAGAAAAATGCAAGGAAAATACTATGATGGCCACATCAACATTTTTTATGTTTCTTTACATTTTACAAATTTTAAAACCCTCGCTTATGATTTACTGATTGGAGAGTGGGATAAAAGCCAAACACCCACCCACCCTACACATACATGAAAACTTTAAATACTAATCGTTGATTATTTAGCTGCAAAAAACAATAAAACCTTGTATGTAATAAAAAATAAAGCATAATCCAAATGTAAGTTTAAATATAAATGGCTTTCTTTAGCTAATCTTATCTAATTTAGATTTAAAGTCGACCCACCCATCATGCATAAAATTGTTATTAATTTGCCCACTCAAAAATTTTACATTTTGAATTTCTTATTTATTTATTTATTTATTTATTTATTAACGGTTAACATCTTTTACATTTAATTACACAAACATAAATAACAACAATATTCTAAACCAAATCACAAGCGAATAAACATTAAACAATAACTTAAATATAACCCAATATGACACAGTGATGCGTTGAAGTCAGTAATATAATATAATCAAATTAAATTTAACATAATAATAATAATAGCTGTAAATTTAAAAACTCTAAAGACTCAGTATAACTGTAATTATCCCTTGCAATACCACGTTTCCTTGAAATTGCTTGACAGAATTTGTTTTGCACAGATTCAAGATTTGACAATGCATTACTATAGAACGGTGACCACGCCCGGCTAGCGTACTAAAGATGTGGTCTATTCATAAAGTTTTGTAATTAATTTTACTCCAAACCGAGAGACGATCAGTAATTTAAATTGATACGTGTCCCCTATCCCGTCCTCCAATCAGTAAAACATCATCAAAAATTATTTGAAAAATTTGTATGAATAAATAATAATAATAAACGTCTTTATTCAGAAAAAAATGGGCGAAGTTTAGCCATTAAGGCTACTCTACCACTTAACCCATAAAACATAACAATTTCACAAAAAAGAACAAAAAAATAACTATGCTAAACTAAACAATTTGCAAATAATAATAAAAATAAAAACTAATTAATTACACAAGATAAGGTAGATCTAGCCAGATTTGCACGTAGTTTTTTAAAAGAGTATACCGGTAGTAACGTTGTTACCCTATTTAATTTGTTTTATAAGTCCACTGCGACGTAGCTGAAACAATTTTCAAATATATTATTTTTCAATGGTACGGTGCTGCGATATATGAAAATAGTTACTGTTTCGAATATTTACGGAGTGGCATTCTTTACGCCTAATTAACTTGTTTAATAAATATACTGGTGATTGGTTGACAAGCAATCTCTGGATGAAGAGAAGAAATTGAAATTTCCACTGATCACTTACCGTTAACCACCCAAGCTCTCGTAATTTGTGACTTACGTGGTCATACTTTCTTAAGCCGTAAATAAACCTACAACAAGAATTCTGAACCAATTTAATACGATTTTTATCAATGGCGTTTAAAAATGGGTAGTAAATAAACCAACAGTAATGAAATGTTGGTAATACTATGACTTCACACAATTTCTTCCTAGTTTTGAAGTTAAGTAGCTGTCTATTCGCATATAAAAGTTTAAGTTTGATGTAGGATGCTTGCAAAAGTTTATTTAAATGGATTGTGAATTTTAATTTATTATCTATTATTAAGCCGAGGTTTTTTGCGTGTTCAACAACTGGAATCATTTGGTCATTTAAAGTTAATTTAAGTATATCTACGATTGATTGTGAAGATTTTTTATTACAAAGAAGTATTGCTACCGACATTTTAGCGTTCAGTTTTAAATTATGATTAATGGCATATTTTGAAATTTGGCGTAAGTCTTTATTAATATTTTCCACAGCGTTAAAGCCTTCCCCTTGGTTAAAACTAAGAATCAGTTGAGTATCATCCGCATAGCAAAAAATGGAACAATAATCTCTAAAAATTGCAATTATTTTGTTTTTATTTGTATTTTACAACTTTCAATTAAAACCCTCGCTTATGATTTATTGATTGGACGATGGGATAGAATGCACCCACCCACCCTACATATACATGCTAATTTTAAATACTAATCGTTGATTATTTAGCTGCAAAAAACAATAAAAAATAAAGTATAATTCAAATTTAAGTTTAAATATAAATAACATTTTAAAACTTATCTTATTTATCTTATTGATTTAAAGCCTTTCCACGCTTCATGTATATAATTTTTATTATTTTACTTTGTTAATTTTCTTTTATTCAAATTCATCAATTTAAAATTGCAATTATTTTGTGTTTGTTAACATTTTAAAACTTGTAACTAAAACCCTCGATTATGTTTTGCTGGTTGGAGGGTAGGATAGAGGCCACCCAACCACCCTACATATACAAGATAAATTTAATTGCTAATCGTTGATGATTTTGCTGCCAAAAAACAATAAAACCTTGAATGTAATAAGAAATAAATTAAAATCGAAATTTAAGACTAAATTTAATTTAGTTAGTTAATTTTATCTAATTTAGATTTAAGGACGATAAGGAAATAAAGTTAATATGTATATGTAGGGTGGGTGGGTGGCCTCTATCCCACCCTATAATTAGTAAAACATCATCAAAAATTATTTGAAAAATTTGTTTGAATAAATCTATTAAATTTAGCAATAATGTTAATGTTTATTTACATATACTGAATACTTGTTGCGCTACTTTCTTGATGGAACCATAACAAAACAAGTGTTCTACTTTACCCAATTTAGTTTATTTACATTGTACAATTTTTAATTAAAAGCCTCGCTTATGTTTTACTGATTGGAGTGTGGATTAGAGGCCACCCACTCACCCTACATATACACGATAACTGTAACTGCTAATTGGTGATGGATTCTACATCTTATTTTAATTTTTAACAGAAATATCCGTTTTGAGGTCCCCTGCGACCATTCCACTTTTTGTGCAAACCTCATAGTTTTCCAGAAAAATATCAGGAAAGTATTATGATAGTCACGTCACCATTTTATAGAGTAGTGATCACTTCATTTATTCGTTGAAATTTATCTAAATCATCTTCTCTAGGCCGCTCTTAATTCCTGTGAAAAGTGAGTGAATAAATAGCCTCTTGAGGTCAATACTGGTATAAGTGTCTCCATGCAGTTTAACAGACTATATCTTAAGAAAAAGGAAAATTAATTCCCACAATATTTCTTCCCAAAAAAATGTAAATATCTCTAAATGTATTTTTTTCTCTCAGCATCTTATCAACATAGACCTCACATCAAATTCAAATGGCCCATTTTAACTGATTAAGCTCTAGCTAATGTCAAATATAATAAGGTTGCAGCTACTAGTTACCAACGTACTTGGAGTATAAGGCACTTAAAGAAGAAGAAAAAGAAGAAGTAGAATGACAAATATAACAAGATATAACCTGTCCAGAACAAAGTAGCTATTTACAATGATGAGCAAGTCGTAATTGAACTAAGTAGATTCCTATAATTTGGTGAGGAAATACATTTTTATGTTCCAAACTAACTAATATTCCAAGTCATTTCCCTTGCCAAATTTGCATGTCTTGTTCCATTAAGAGTACGACACAACAAGCGTTAATTGTACTCTTATAAAATTGATCAAAGTCCTTCAGGTCGTTGTAGAAAATCAACTAATTATATAAAAATACGAAAACCTTTCATCAATCTTTAGGATTTTATTTAATTAATAGTCCTATTCATGGATTGCTTTGTTGTTATATGAAATATGAAAATTCATCAAGACCTTGAAGTTCTCAATATGATGGAGTTTACAAAATAGGTCATTGTATAGTAGATGCATATCGTCTTAGTATTAAAATTTACAATATCGATACTATTGCTCATAACAAATATGGAATGTGTCGTAATTTTGTAATTCGTACTTATTTAGCCTCCATTAACAACGTGAATAATAATTTAGCATGAGTTCTTTCGTCATGTTACACTATTGATGGAACAAAATGTTTACATTGGGAAAAATGACACACACAACAATATTTGTTGTGTTCCGTGTCTATTTTATCAGATGAATTGACAGGTATTTTTCCCGAGAAATATCACTTGGGAATATTTATTTAGAAATTAGTTTAAACTATGATAATTATCTGTAAGGATCGAAACATTTATCAGTTTTTTCTATAAAATAAATATGAAACTCAAGAACTATATTTCTTCTCCTAATTTAAACTTTTCTTGTGATTTTGAGACACGGACATTTCCAATATGATGGAGTTTATCAAAGAGCTTGCTATAAACTTTAAAACAAAATTTTCTGAATATAGTGTCATTGCTCATAGAAAAAAATCAAAGGCCTCGTAATTTCCTAATTTATACTCAAGTAGTCCCCAATAATTATATTCAAGAGTAATGTTATTTGGATGACTGAATCACAAAATTTCTGTGTCAATTTCACAGAAGTAGAAATATCGATGGTCTCCCACTAAGTAATCTCTTAGGAGTGGTTTTATTGGTACGGGTTCAAAACTACCCTACTACAAGCATGATTAATTTCATTTCACTTACTAAAGAAAGGGTTCATTTGTATTTAACTGTACTATGCTAATGATTGTGAAACTTGAATAATTCAAAATTGATTCCTAGTTGTTGTTTCTGTAGAAATAACATTTCTGTTTTGAATTGCGTAATGCAAATAAAAGGCATTTGCTGCTTTTACTTTTTTTAATTATTATTTACTAAATTTTCACAAACTATTTAAAAAATAATATATAATTAAAGTATCAATGTAAAAATAATAAAATTTATAAACAGTATAAAAGGTGTTTTTTTTAAGTGAATTTGTTAATCATCTTTTATAAATGTATAATTTTAAGGTATCTTTCTATATATACAAAATTGAGGTTTAGTATAGTCAGAGTAAATTAGTGAAATTTTAAGTTAGGTCAAGATTTAAATATAACATTTTCAAAATGACTTAAGTCCAATCAGTTATGAAGGTAATTTTGTTTTGTCTTTGGTTAAACAATCAGTAACAGTAACAGTATAATATATACATATGAAAATATACGCAATTCGTGTAAATAAACATAAAACTTGTTTTTAATATTAAATTTTAGGAATAAATTACCCATTAGGGAAAATAAGTTCCAAGATTATTTACTTCAAATAGTGAAAACGAATGAGTAACTTATAATTTCGAAATCTAAATTCAAAAAAAAGAAAGTTCCCGTTAATCTAAATCTAGTTAATCCCCTGAGCACTAATCGATCCTAGATTTTTTATTAATAATCGATGATAAATATACTGCATTTAGAATCAGTTAATCCATAAATAAATAAAGTGTGAGCGCAATTCTATTTGTAAATGTGAAGTTAATTTCGTTATCTTCAATATTTACTTAATTCGAATCATCTACTGACAATTTATTTGCTTTACGATTCGCAGTTCCGAATGCCCTCGCAAAATACATTTGCTTGAATAATATTTACCTGGGCTACTTGCTGTAATCATTATTTTATTTTTAAACACTATTTCATTAGTATTAAAAAAAAAACTAAATAATACATTTAAATTTATTATTTAATTTTCTACAACGAACTAAAGGATTTTAATTCATTTTATTATTCAAAAAAACTAAAATAAATAACTCGTCTTTATTTAGAAATATTTGCGATAGTTCAAACTAGAATAGAATAAATAAGTAATTGTATAGGCTTTTAATTCGTGATACATTTTATGATTCAAAATAAAATAAAACGAATAACTTTGTTTTTATCACTTTTTTAATAACACTTGTTACTATAGTTTCGACAACTTCAGCTTGTCATTATCAAACAATTAATGTCAAGCTGAAGTTGTCGAAACTATAGTAACAAGTGTTATTAAAAAAGTGATAAAAACAAAGTTATTCGTTTTATTTTATTTAGAATATAAGAAACACGATACACAATCTAGTTGAGCTAGCCTGTTGATGGAATCAGATATGTAATATTGGCATACAAAAACACTTGCTACATTCCATATTGTTACTTTTATTTTCAGTTTCCTGTATCGGGTATGATCGAAACACGTGTCAGGAAACTGAAAATAAAAGTAACAAAATGGAACGTAACATATGTTTTACTTCGCTAATATTACAATATACAATCATCATCGAAAGTAGGAACTAAGAAAATTCTTGATTCTATTATTAAATCGCCATACACAGAGAAATGATTTATCATCTGACATGTAATTTGCAAGGATGTATGTTTTGAAATTGTTACATCACAACAACCGGTTCGTTCGCAATCGATGAATTACTAATAATCAGCATCGTAGAAAACTTCTGTAATAACTAAAGCATGTTCACTTCTGACCTACATGATAAATAATATCACGTGTTGGAAACTATACACGTTATTTGTTGCAGGTAGTCATGCGTGGATTATTAATAAGGTAAATAAATAGTTCGTAAGATTGAAATGAATCATTTTGGTTGTGTATTTTTTTATGCGGTTACTAGAATTCTCGAGATTTGTCATGAGCTGAATTCCGGGAATTTTTATTATAAATTTAATTCGATTTTTTTTAGAAAAGCTGAAATGTCTTCCAAAAACTTGTCATAATAAATTTAATATTTTTTTTCTGTGAAAACTGAAATGAAAATATGTATATTATTTGCATTAATTGATTTAATATTACAGGTAGAAAATCAATTAGGTATTAAGAGAGTAAATTTGATAATTTTATTCCTTTAATGTTTTATTTGAATAATAATAAATAAATGAAATAAATATAATGAATATTGTGAAATGAAACTCTAATTATGTCTTTTAATATATTTGAAGCAATTTTTTTTGTATAAAAACCAATAGATATATAGAAAAACTATTTGTCTTCATATATGCGGTTTCAATTTTAACATTTAACTTAGCAAGATTTATGCTAGTTATCTTTTAATATTTCCAAAATTACATGCAAGATTTATGAATGACTTTTTCATTTATCACTTGATGAAACATTTTGAACATTTAATTTGAATCTTCATCAGTAATAATACATGCAGAGATCACAAGAAATTATTCTGTTCGGAAGATCCCTTCTGAAGTGTAGAATTTGAAATATATTTTTTTTAACACAAAAACATTCATTGCAATGAATAACACACACAACCGTTTAAAAAAATATAACAAACTCGGACACCTCAAGAGGAAGATATTTTTTTAAATTCTTAAAAATTATGAGTTATGAAGCTAGTTGTTATTAATGTTGTTACTAAGTGAGCTTAATTCTTTTATTACAGTATTGCTCTATTGAAACTCTTCTCCTACGATCAAAGAAGGATAGTTGTTTTTATTAAAGTATTGATGTGGTGAAACTCTTCTGCTATGATTAGCTGTAAAGTCTATTAAATGATGTTCGGTATAGGCACAAAATGTTCTTGTTTTTTTTTTTTATTTTGTTAGGTATAATCTGCTAGAATAGCGTTTTTTAAAGTTGACGTCATTGCTCCGGACAGAATTCATAGTACCTTGTATTGATCTTGATAAACTTCCTTTAGTTATCTGTCATTCAAGGTAATCAAATATTGATCTATTGTAGTAAAACTTTTATAAATAATGCCTGTAAATGTATTAAAACCTTTATTGATTTATTACATTAAATGATATTTGATATGTGGCTTATAAAAAAAGGAAGCAAACTATCGATTTTTTTTCAGATAAGTCCGCTGTCGTGCACAAATTTTCGTTTGTGGATGTGTATAGTAACAATAATTTTATGAATATAAAAATACCTAATAATTAACAAAACAAAAAACGGGTTACTATTGCAAAAATTCTTTTAAACTTTATAGTAAAAAACACGATTAGAAAACGACCCAAACGAAGAATCGTAAATACTAGTTGCGGTTAAAATTGAAAAGCCCTGATCAAAACATTATTAGTGGTCATAATCACAATTGATAACATAACTTACAATAAGACAATGTCCTTTCTTGGTACCTCCTCTATGAGGCAATATAAGTGGTCGCTCTCTGGCTACACAAGGGTGTGGAGACAAGCAGTATGACGGACATAATTAACTCCGACGGTGCAAGGGTGTGGAGTTATTAAATTAAATTGATTAGCATACTCTGATCTTACATGAATGCAGAGCATTAAAAGTTGAAAACTTGAGAAACTCTACCAATAATTGGGGGTGGAGCTGGTTAAATAGGCTGCACAGTGGGCTACCATTATTTTCTCAGGTAGTAGTTTTGCAGTGGAGAGGCTGGAATCTAGCGATTTTGTACACCTGGAAAGTACCGCACGAACCCTTATTGCAATATCCCCCTTAGGACCCATATAACATCCCGATAGAAGATTTTGAATTTTACTTTATCCAACTGCATTAGAGTGGCTCCTTGTTTCTGTGCTGATGGATCGCTGACCGATCTCTGATTCTCAGTGCCAAGTCGGCAGTGCAAAAAAGTTCGTGAATCGCAATCATTTCGAACAATTCCTTTTGATAAATCTGTGTCTGACATTCAAATTTCTTTCCGTTCAGTTGCTGCTGATTTAATAATTGATAGATCATACCTAGTTTGATTTCCGCCGGAAATTTGTGGTCCGTCCAAGTGTGATAGCACAGATCTTTTTTGGAGTACGAAATTTCATATTGCTACCTTTAGGCGCCGTGCTGTGGAAACACTTCCAGGTAAATTAAACGCTGACTTTCTTTAAGATTGAAATCCTTTAAGATTGACTCTTTTGCTTGTTGTCAAATGCGAATGCGTATTTGGTTCCAGTCGTATTCTTGAATCTAGCCGTATAGTGGGTGTTTTTCCGCGATTGGATGGCCTCAATAAATTGCTGCCGCTGCTCCTGCTTCTTGAAAATGGAATCTTCTTAATTTGCTTTCCTCATTTAGACTTACTCGTTTGACGTTAATTTTGTAATAGGTTTTTAAAGAAATTTATTCACCTCAAAAAAATATATGCAATGTAGAGTAGGAGGGGCGTCTTTGGCGTCGGGTGTCAAAGAGATCGCTTAAAAGCCTGTGACCACGCAAGAGTACGGAAACAAATAGCACTACGATGACATAGTTGGCTCGAACAGTACAAGGATGCAGAGTTATCAGCATAAGTTAGTTAGCGCTTGTGGAACTCTGCTGATAATAGGGGATGCAGCTGGTTGGTCCTCCCTTTTCGCTGGTAGTTCCGCCATGGGAATGCGCCGATGCGAGCGTTGGTGGCGCTAGCGCAGAGGGTAGTGCTAGAGCGTACTGCAAGAACAAGTGTTCTATTTTTATAAAAGCTAATTTATCAGAAATGCTAAGATTAATGATTTTTTGAAATGTATATGCAGATTAACATCGTCGTAAGATCTTTTTATGTCGATAAATACACATGAATAAAAATCATATTAGCAAATTGACACTTTAGCAAGTTTTATGCCATAATTTATTGTGTAACATAAATTGTAACACATTTACAGTATTTATGAACTATAGTCGTCAAATTATTGTTTCTAATAGTAAAGTTTTTATTCTTTCCTATTAAAATGAACTACCACATCGTAACGGTGGTCACCATTATATTTATTAATAGCCTCGACTCCTCTGGAAACCTTGGGTGTCTTTATTTATTTGTCTTTGGTTTTCGTTATTGAAAAATAAATACTCTGGGCGAAAGAAACACGGGCGGAGTTAATTGAGTTCTTCCACTCAAACCCTTCATTTGTCAGGATATTGGCCGCAGGAGGTATCCTCGTTGACATCCTACATATACTTTTAATCAAATCTTCTATTCTCTTTTTAGGAAAGACTTTTTTAGCTGTTTGTGTTTAGTACATTTTTATTTGCACAAAAAGCTTTTTATTATATTGATAAGCAAGGAAATTAGTAGATTGGAATTATTGCGGTAAATTTGAGATCATCGTATTGCATGATACCAACCAACAAATATTATAAATTGATATGAGTATCTTTTCAAAATCATTGGGATACGTTTTATCGTGCAGTTAGTAATAGTGTCAAGTCTAGGAGTTGTATATTGGGCAATTTTGATTACACGTTCCAGTTCCGTATGTAAAAAATAATCAAAGAGGATGATTTGTATTATTATCAAAATACATGCCTTTGGAGGTGCCATGTTTGGAAATCAAAAAATCGAGATATATTTGCAGTTTACCTTTGGGCATATTTTACAGTATTTTATTAATTTTGGCTGGTTATTTTAATGACAATTTTACAACGTTTACAACAGACCTTTTCTTGGCATTAGTAAATATAGATATATTAGTCTTAGTCGGCTATATTCCGCCAGGGCTGTGATAATATATTATATTAGGTTTTACAAGCTTTATTATATTATTTATAGTAAGTGAATTCAGTGACATTAATAATGCCTAAAAAGTCTGGGTCGTTCTGATTCATTTGGTTTTCCAAAGAACTTAAGAAACTTTCAACGAAACTGCCTTTTGTTGATATCAGAAAAATAATATATTAGATCTTTTTGCGATAATATAATAAACACCACTTTTGAAATCTTCTGTGTGTAATATCAATAAAGTTTCTAATTGTAATATGTATCATAAATTAATGGTTACCACTACAAATCAGATTAATTTCACTGGTTTGTGTTTGCTATTCTGTTTTATTGTGAATATAATAAATTATTATAGATTTAGTTTCAGTTACCTATGGATCAATCCCAATTAAATATTGAAATGAACGAAATTTTCGCAGAGAGAATTAGGTAATACTAATATATTTTTAGTATAACTAAAATATTGTTTATTCTTAACAGTTTCCCTAAAATTAGAAATATACGATAATATTGAATTGATGAGGCTGTTACTTGTCGAAACTCCATAGTAGTACTTAAAGATTGTTGTAACATTGATATACTTTAGATGTAGACTCAAAAATGTCCAATTTACAATGCATGCAAAAAGTTTTATCAGCATAAAGTATTGGGTTCTTTATGCGTCACACTAAAATTAGTACAGTTTTTTTGCTGTTATATTGCTTAAAGGGGGGAGTTGCCAATAATATACTGGTCTCCTAAATCGTACCTAATTTAAGTCTCGATAAATGTTGTGTGGACACGACATCTAACAGCAAAAGTTATAAGCTGATACGCAAATAGTTCAACAACCTAAAACGTTCAGTACTATTTATAATGAGTTTACAAAACCAGGCAAGAATAATCTAAAAATTAAATTATGTTGTGCTCATGCTAATTTTTATAAAAAAGAGTTTAATCGTGCTTATTGTTCCATTCAGTTTAGTAGCCATGCCGAAGAAACTGAACAGTGGAGTAGAGAAAACATGAAGAACGCTATTGAAGCTTATAGGAACAATAAATTTGCATATATCCTTGAATAACTCAAAAATCAAAAACTGTCCAAGCTTCTTCTTCTTCTTATCTGCGAAAGATGAATAAACAGAATAAAAATCCTACAGTGCGTAGGATGTTCTAATTCAAATCATAAGTTCTGTGCAGGTGTATCAAGAAATTTTATTATTGTCCTCAATGTTTTATCAAATTTGAAGCGTTGCATAAAGTTATATTGTAATAAAAAAATTAAAAAAATTAGGTTTTAGTGTCTATATTTTGTCATTACTGGAGTTTGTGATTTTCTTATAATCTTCTTGATAACAGGTCACGTTCGTCTTTATAGAGAATATATATTTTAGTGTTTTTAAAAAATATTTATTTGACAATTAATTATAATTTTTTGTTTAACTTGTTCTAGAAATACATGTAATGACCTGCTTCGTGTTGTATTACAATATTCCTTTTTTAACCCTTAGCTGCACCTGGGGACCATCCTTTCTTAAAAGTACTTTTTAATTATTTATGTCTATTTATGTCTCCATCGCTGTGGCATTTAATTTTTTTATTAAAAAAGATGCATTTTTTTACATAGAATAATCTTTTTATATATTTGACTGTAGTTTTTTGCAAGAATATTTTTTGAAAGAAGCCCTTGTACTGTATTTATTTTTTTGAAATCTAGAATAAAACACAGCATTACCTACAATTTCAAGTCTTCATATAACTAAATAAGAGTTTTAGGAATTTTAAAGGAAAATGCATTTTAAGAATTTTCCTAACTTATTTTCTCAATCCTCGAGGGAAAAGAGTTAACTCTCTAGTATGGCTGATTTTTCTAGTCCATAATGTACCAATTAACACTTTTGTGCAGTATTGTAGTCGTGTATAGAGGATAGAAACATTTTTTAAGCAATTTTTTAACTTGGGGTCCTGGAAGACCCCAAGTGCAGGTATGTTACAAAATTGAAGTGGTGCAGCTAAGGGTTAAAATAATAAATAAATATTCGTGGATTTTTAAATGAAAGATTTGTTTCGTTTCATAATTAATTTATCAGTTTTCTTTAAAAATGACAAGCAATTTTTGAAACATTTGTCAGGAAACTGTTAAATTAATTATGAAATTAATTTACAAATCCACCCCTGTAAAAATATTTGTTACAGTTATAATTTAGGAGATAATTTTGTGTACTTTGTACTAACTTTTAACCTAATCCAGGCACTTTTTAACATTTTAGCTTCTTTTAGTTATTGGTACAATACTTTTATCTTTAAATAATTTGTTTAATTGTGGAGTCGTTCACTTTGTGGTTAATCTTGAATTATTTAACGCATGATGGAAGTTAGAGCAAAAGGTTAAAACAGCCAAAAAAGTTTAAATGTAATTATCTATAACTTACAAAACTTGTTCAGGCCTTACATTGAATTTAAACATTCATAGTGACTTTTTAAATTCAGTCTAAGTATAGATACCAAGTAATAACTGTCATAACAATTCTCTTCAATATATTCGCTTTACTTGAATGTTAGGAGCCTTATGTAACATTTCTTATATACACATATTTTTAATATTGTCAAGTCTGGTAATTTTAACTTTTCTCCTGTTTATACCCATGCAATTTTCGTAGTAAGAAAGTATTCTTTATGCGGTAAAGCTCTGCCATATTTAATATATTTAAAATTGAATAATTTTAATAAGCACAGAAAGTTATTATTAAATAAAATTACATTTTCTGCTCATAACAAAAAAAGTCTTCATAAAATTATTAACCAATTAAGTGTACATTAATAATTCCGCAACAATCGTTAATAGCGATGTGTTCTATATTTTAATTGGATTAATAGATTTTAGGTTTTTGAAATCCCAATAAAGGCATTTTCTAAGGGTTTAGAAATTTTTAAGTATATAACTTTTTAATACTTTATGTTAGATTCGTTTTACCTGAATGCGTGCATATTTTTAAGTTATTTTTAATCCTACACTAGAACTGTATATATTATAGAGTTGATATATCTGTAAGAATACTAATTCCAAATCCAATATATAGAGTAATCGACTAGTGCGTAGCAAATGTATAAAGTCGATAATATACTTAGTAAAATTGTAAAAAATACGGTTAAAACGGTATTTTTTTTTGGACAACATAAAAATATCTAAAAAAGAATGATAATATTGATCTGATATGTGTTGTAAGGTACATTTATGGTATAGAATTATATTTTAAATACAACATAAACCAGGCTTGAAGAACGAGTTCTTTAGAAAATTGTCAAATTAATGAAAAATAATGGAAACAGTATTATAAGAATTTTCCCTCAACAGCTTTAAAATAGGAAACCTATATAACATTTTATGTATAGAAAAATAAAGAATTCTTTGGAAAATATCAAAGTAAGCACTTTATATAAAAAAATAGGACAATCATAGAATTTCCCGGTGTGCTAAACCCTAATTATAATACATAAATATATTTTTTTATAATTAATCCCAAAGTGTAATAACTTTCATTAGTTATATTAATCAGCCTCATTAAAATTTATACAATAAAATCACTTATTTACTAAATAATTCTTCATGATAATTAATAACTAAAATATTTTCAAAGTTATTCGAAAGATTAAAATAATGAAATCAATAAGAAGAAAAAATGCAATAATACTTGATTCACTCATTATTTCTAACACGCAATTCCGCCCAACATCCTTCCTTAAACAACCGAGGACTATTATTATTGAAGTCATTACACAGTAGTAATCGAGTCGTTTATATGAACAGAAGGCCGTATTAAACTAATCATTTAATCAATCGTAAAACTCCACAAATATACGTATTACCTTCATGCTAATACATATATCCATAAAAGCAACGTTATTTATAAATATTCTTGTATAACGTCCACGTGGTTAATGGCCAGTAAGAATTATCGCGACAATTTCAATGCCTACACAAAACAACTAATATGCGAGCATTACACGTGCCGGTGGCAAGCTACTTTCCATTTGTTTATAATTATTAGTCCACGTTACAATATCCAGAAACAAAATATTGACTTTGCACCTGACACACTGAGCCATAAATAACTTCATGTACTGGCCACAACTCGGTTACGACGTTAAATGGGCCATTGGTTACTTGTTTTATTTTGTCAATAAAACCAATGTCATAAGCACGTGCTCGTACAGAGTGGTCAGTATTTATATACAAATATTGGAATTAAAATTAATTATTTTATTACTAACGGTGCAGAAATAATAAATTGTCGAATATTAAATATTCAATTAACGTAAATATAAATAGCCTAAGCAGGCCGTAAAATATTTCAATGTCCTCAATTATCTTAAAACTCGTCTATCGAAAGTCTCTAACGATTTAAAATACCAGACTTTTAATTTATAATAAAGTAATAACTTTATAAACCATATCTTGGCGATTGGTTACTTTTAACTTAGCCTTGGCTCTATATCTAAAAGAAAATTATCTGTTAGTCGGGAAGTGCTTGTTTCTATACAACAAGCATTTTCAAGTTAGCCAATTTATGAAGCTTATGCTCACAGTAGACTAATAATAATGAGGTTTGCTTTATAATTAAAGATTTTAAGCTTTAGATTGCAGGCAGTGACGCATATTTAAATTAAGTTAACACATCATCAAAGGAAAAATTATTATGATCACGATGTGTATGATGAAGATAATAAAGAAGGCTACATTATTTTAAATTATAATAAAAGTTGACTTATGATTTAAGACAATGATTGCTTTTATCGCCAACCGTCAGTAAAACCATGCATTACCATAGTGATTTCCGGAAGTAAACAAACACTTTATTTAACTGTAAAATTTGCGGCAGGTAAAGTACTTTACCTGCCGCAAAACTGTACAATAAAGTATTTTACCTGCCGCAAATGTTTACCGACATAGCCATGACTATATGACATTGACAGAAATCGTGCGTCTCGCTGACTCAGTTCCAACAGTGAAAATTTAATCGAGAATTATTTATTAAAAAATAGTGGAAGAAAACAAAAAGGAAGATTTTTACCAAGTGCACCGGATGAAATCTACTTGATGATGAAGGTAATTTATGCAAACTTTTCAAAACAAATTTAATATGTATGTTTACGTTTTGTTTATTTTGTCACATGAAAATGCGACAAGTTTGATATGTTAATATTTTGAAATTATAAATGTTTACGGTTGGCGGTAAAAGTTTGTATGCACCACGTCAGTAAAGTGTCTTTATTGAACTCGTCTGTTACTCGCCTCGTTCGCTTCGCTCACTCGGCTCATAATCTCAGACTCGTTCAATAAAGTATCACTTTACTGACTAGGTACATAAATAACTATTACACTAGTGCCCAAATACTAGATAATTATTCTCATATCTTATTTAAATCTTCTGGAAAATGACTTTCTCTCAGTCAATTAGTTAATGCAAATTTTTCACTTTTACCTAATTCAAACTTTTCAGCAGCTAAAAATCAATTAATGAAATCCATTAATAAGGCATTTATTATGAATGGATTTCTTTAATTGATTTCTAGCTGCTGAAGTGTTTGAATTAAGTAAAAGTGAAAAATTTACATTATCTAATTCACCACAAATACAAGATCGGTCAGCAGATAGAGATAACTGTATAGTTTTTGAGTTTTCCTGTACAAATAAAAACACTCTTACTCCTCACTTTACTTATTTTATTTTTAATTAGTGAAGTAAGGAGTAATAGTGTGTTTATTAGATAGAGATAGTCGTAACCAAGTTGTCCATAAAAATTGAAAAAATATGCAACTTAGTTTCAAATATATTTAAATAACGGGTGTGCAACAATTATTGCAGTCCTGGGTGGCGTTGGAATCAAAAACGTAGGTCGATTCTTACATGTGTCAAATAAATTGAACTGACGTTTCGAATATGTTTAATTAAATAGGTTAATTTTTATGAAGTAAGAAACGACGTTTTCACGGCCACCCGGGACTGCAATCATTGTTGGACACCCGTTATCATTAGTATATATTTATATATTTCAATTATTGCAATTCACAAACGAGCAATTGGAATGTAATAAAAGAAGCATATTAATTGGAATCTTAATGACTAAACATGAGTTTTGTTTACCGACAAGTAAACCAGATAATTGACATATTTTGATGCGGCATAATAGGAGAAAAAATTTGCCATTATATGAAGGTGGTGGTTTTATAGTATGAGTCGGGAGAATTATCTGTACCATAAGAATCTTACTTTCATTTATAAAGGTTCGAAAAGTATCTGAATAGGATAATACAATTCATTGTTCTTCAGTAGGCAGTTGAATTAAGAGAACGAGTTATATTTATGGAGTGATAGGATTCAAAATATTTTTGGTATAACTTTTGTAAAAGATTAAGTGAAGAATAACACTTATGTTATTCCATTATGTTTTTATTTTCAGTTACGTGACACGTGTTTCGGTCTTCGCAAACCGTTTTCAAAGTTGAACTTCTTAAACACATTACAGAAAATAGGAAATTTACGATATTATATTATACAATATAACAGTTTTTGTTCGTTATCAATTTCAATTTCTTGTAGTAAATTTATATGTACTATTATCTAATATTATTAATATTAATAGTATGTATATTTCTTATTTTTACTTTTTTCGTATAAATTGGGAAAAGCATTGTTAATGCAAAAATTTTAAGTAGAAGTACAACTCAGTTCGATCTGTTTTGGGAAGATGGTTTTAGGCGTCCAATATTTTATTGAATTTGCACCAATCTGTGAATCCGTCAACTTCTACTTCTCTTTTCTAACCCTAGCACATTTCATTCTTAACATTAATGGAAATGGTATATGTTATAAGACATTTTTCATGATCAAAAAAATCTTACAGATTGTAATAATATATGTTGCCATTTTCATACTTTTCAATCACATCCAATATATTTTCAAGCAATATACCTTCAAGGGAAAGTCGGCATCCTCTTAAAACGGTATATACATCATATAATCTTCCGCATCTTGACGGATTTGTTTGCAGAAGATATTCATTGAGTCTATCTAAATCATCACATTGTTAGTGCTGCCAAAGGAAATGCTATTGCCCATGATTGGACATAATTTTGATCGTAAATTTTCATAAGAAATTGCTTTCATTTCAGTTAAAACCATTTCACTATCTAAGTCCTCGTAAATGGGTAGTAGTTTTTCATTTCAATTTTTCCATTATTACTTTGATATCTGATTTCAAAAAACGTTCTAGGTGCATTTCTACTTATCTCAAAGTATATTCATAAGCATTGGTAAGAACAAATTGAAAACTGTTGGCAACAAACTGCGCATTGACCAATAGATGCTGACTTTGGTAGACTTGCGGCTGTTTGCTCCGAAATTGCAAAATTTGTTGGATGTTTCAGTTTTCAGCTTTAACTAAAAGAAATGTACAGCAGTTGACAACGCTTCAATTGTCAATTAATATATATATACAATGGCTTAGATGTATATCAATAAATAAAAACACTTAAGCCTTGCTATGGACAGAAAAAAATTAACAAAGCGAATTGAAAGAGCGACTCGATGAAGATTCGAGTCAAATAAAGAGAAATGGTATTGGAAGTTACCCTACAAGCAGTTTCTATATCATTAAGCAGCTTTATTGACTGAAACTAAGAGCCAACAAAAGTAAGGGTTTTTGATCAGATTGTGAATAAGGATAATAAGTTGATATTCTATGACAAGCCAAAGAAAAAGAAAGAATTATTACAAAAATTACAAATTAATTACAAATCATTTGAGAAAAGAAGCTAAAAAGCATAATAGTAATTTGATAAATAAAACAAAAGATCAAGTGAAAAATGCAAATGAAATATAGTAAAATCTTCTATGAATAACCTAAAGAAGACAGAAAATAGTATACTAATTAAAATACGAGATAATTACTCATCCTAAAACTATTATTTATTTTTTTAATAATAATTTCAAAGATATGCCCTATAAACTACGAGATGTAATACCAAAAATTTACATTGCACCAAAATTTTAAACCTTTCTATGTAATTAGTTAGGGATTTAAACACCTAGTTAATATTTCTGGAATTAGTTTCACATGTAGCACGTGGTGAAACATTTTGTAATATAGAAATAACACAATTTACGTTTGGTTTGATTCACTGTTTAACAGTGAAACAAACAGTGAAACAAATCAAGCGTAAATTGTGTTATTTCTATACACCTAGTTATATTTATAACTTTAAATAAACCATGTAAACCTTGTTTATACCAGAGGCTTTATTATTCTGAACAAAGCTTATTTAAAATAATAGTATACCTTTCTTTAATATACAATGTGTCTGCTTAAGTTCGCATCATATGGAAAACTTTTTTATTATTAATTTTACGAAAAAAGTTATTCTTTATAAAAAGCTCCGCTTGGTCCAAAACACAAAATGCAATCATCAGATATAATTTTTTTATGCCGTATAGGAGTAATGTCAAAAAATATTAATTCTGCTTAGGAGTAAAGTACCTTTATTTGTGACAATATCGGCCATTCTAATTATGAAAAGTAGTTTGGAATGAAAAGCTATGTTTTAATATGCAATTATATCCAATTACATGGAAAAAATCTTGTTTTCCTTTTTTATCTACAATAACAATGCAAATTTAACTGTAGTTGCGTAGAATCTAGGATGCACTGATAAACAAATGATTTCTTGATAGCAAGAATTATTTGACAGTGAACGTCAAATAAAATTTATTAACATGCAGGTAATATTGAGTGTGGCAGAACAAGTAGAAATTGTTTTAATCGTTGGTGAAAATTATAAAACTTATCGAAATTTTTAATAACAGACATCCAGGGAAGATTATGCACCATACATCAGTAATGAGAATTATGGAAAAATTCAAATCATATGGAGATGTTAAAAATAAATTTACAAATAAACGTCGAAAACCTGTTGCAAGTGAGGAGATGAAGTTAAATGTTATCTGCAGTGGAAAACATAAATTGTCTCTGAGAGAAAGGGCATCTTCCCTTCCAGATAAAATTGGTAAAGATACAATATCACATTTTTTTTAAAAGAGAACACGTTACATCCATACAAACCGCAATGTATCCATACTTTAAAACCTGGGGACTACGACAGACGACAAGATTTTTGTTTTCTTATCCAAGGAAATCTAGAAGACGAAAGAAAAGATATATCAACACAGGGCATTCACAGACGTAGAACATTTGGAAACAAATATTATGGAAACAATTCAGGGTATAACTCCGAATATAATAAGAAATGTATTCAGGGATTTTTCTTCTAAAACAGAAACCTGTATTGTAAGAGAAGGACGATACGTTGAAGCAATAATTGATGAAAAGTATTAAACGCAATTAACATTATCAGCACTGTATTCTAGTATATAGTATTATTGTAAAATAAAATAACTTTGTTATGTATCAATTTTAATGCAACATAGAGGTTACGATACGTAAAGGTTATTAAAGTTGTAACGAATAAAAAGACATCACCGATATTGTTAAAAATAAAGGTAAGTGCTTTACTTTTGAGCCAAATTAATTATTTTTTGAGAAACTGCGTATACGACTGAATAAATGTGATATCTGATGATTGCGTTTTAAGTTTTGGACTATGTAGAACTTTTTGTAAAGAATAACTTTTTTTGTAAAATTAATAATAAAAAAGTACTCCATATGGTGCGAACTTAAACAGACATATTTTATAAGTTTTTGAAACCAGCTGGCAATAAAGATATCCACACTATATTTTAGTTCAAAGATTCTTGTGCTACTGCTAAAATAAAAGTATTAATGTTAGTCATAGGCTAAGTATCCGAACCACTAGCATATTTTAGCAACGGATTTTTTTTAAATTGTTTCGAATATTATACCTTTGCATTAAAACATAGAAATAAAAAACAATGGCTTAATTAAACTGTATTTCAAAAATAATGAAAATTTGTTTAAAAGATCAAAGTATATACATTTTGTAAGCAACGTCTTATATTCCCAAATTGCTTCAAAGATTACATTTTTGCATAATAATCTTATGAAATATGAAAAACTAGAGACCAATCGCTGTATCAAACTGCATGTAGAAAATAAATGACTAAAAAAATAAAAGAATTAATTAATTTTTTAACGAAAGCCTTATTTTTTCAAATTATTTCAAAAATTATAACTTTGCATTAAAAAAAATGAATAAAAATAAATAAAAGTTACGAACCAATTGCTTTATTAAACTGTATCTCGAAAATAACGGAAGTGTACACTTTTGTATTTCTTATTTAGTACTTCTCGGCACAATTTTAGATAAACTAAAACGCCAATTAGTGCCACTTAATCCATTCTACATGTCATGTACGAACAAATTAATAATAACAATTTTCTAGCGAGATTTAATTGCGACCTTAAAATGACCTTTGACATGATGGACCGTGACATATTATTATACAAATTAGAGCATTACGGTGTACGAGATTCTTAACTTGTAAGTACTTCAATTAATAGAAGGACTTTACACTGAATTGAATAATTTACTATGTTTTATTCACATATAATTATTATTTGTCAACATGGTGAAGTTTTCAATTCTGTATAAGTATGGATTAGTAATGGTCGCAACCATTCACTTCATTAGAAGAACTTTATAATAACGATTTTTCATTAGTGAGAAATAATAAACTGTAACCTGAAATATCGAAGATAATCGATTCGTTTTTGACTGATTAAATACTAAACAATTTTCTTTAGAATAATTTTTCATTCTCGGCATAAATATTCTAGTTCTAGCGATAAGTTGATGTTATTTTCACGAAACACAAACTCGGATACAATATATGCTAGTAATAAAGGGTTATATGCAAATAATAAAGAGTTATAGTGTAATATTTACTAACGTTAAACTAATAGAAGGATTTAAGCCAATACAACAAATAAAAAATACAATTACTTCACTTATTTAGGCAATAGATTGTTAAAACTCCAAAGTTAAACTCCGATTCCCTGTCTTCAACTACGTTACACTGACAGCATTATAATATTAAATTAATAAACTCTGTAGTTTATCCGCAAGCAATCAAATTGTAAAGTTCACTTGGTTTGTATGAAAACCAAGTGCTGGGAGTTATTTATCTACAGAAAAGTCTTATTTTACGTTTCTGTTATATGATGTAGCTTGCAAGTTAGTACAAAATTGTAATTGAATTATTTGTATCAGGGCTTTCGATTTTAAAAATTGACAAATGTCCAAAATATCTAAATGATGAAAAAATATAGAACATTTTTTTTTAATTGGTTGCAGTTTGCTATTTTTTAAGGATAGACATTTTCAAAATATTGCCGAGATAAAATATATGTGTAATACTTTAATTAATACAAAAACGGCGAAACTGATCTCTATTTCTATCTGAAAAGAAGTAAATTAGCATAAAATCTTATTACAAAAAATAATAACAGAGACTACAGACTCTAGTCGTAAATAATTCTGAAGAAATATGTTTATAATATTTGAAACTTTTCATACAGCTTAGTGGTACTATATAAAAAAAAAGAAACTGTTTAATTTATAATAAAAGTATACTTTATATTGATAAATAATAATAAAAGGCTGAAACACCACCGGTCGGTAGCCATGGAGCAGAAGAACCACTATATCAGAATTTATTTTATTCTATCCATTACATGTATTAAATTTTATTTTTCTGTGAATAGAGATGTTTAGTAGTAGTAAAAATAAAACTAGAGGTACTACAGAAGTACGTGAAGGTATTCTGAAAATAATTACATGGTTTAAAAATTATTTGTATATATGACAAGCCTTGTATCCCAATCAATGTCACTTAACAATTTTCATTTACAATTTAATTTCAACTTTGATAATTATACGTAAGGATCGAAATTCGTTTCAGTTTAAATAATAAAATAAATATATATGGAATATTTTAATGTATTGTTTCTCCCAATTTAAGTTAAGATAGTTTTAGAGCTTTGTATCTTTCATCAAAATAATGATTTAAAAAATTAATTTATGATTGAATATAAATTTGCTACTTACTGCATAATCAATAACTGTTTATCTTATCGAAAAATACCAACTCGGTGAAGTAATTTCTATAATTATTTTTATGATGTCATTCAACAACGGAATCGTGCAATTGTAAGCTTTTGTAAAATTTAACTGATAAGCCAAATAATGTAATCCTAAAAGTATTATAAAGTATAATTTCAAAAACTGTATAAAATACGAACAAGATATTTATTGTAATAATGAATCTACCATTTATAATGGACATATATTCATTGTATAAACATTAAAACTATAAAAAAACATGTAATGAATCTATTGGGTTGGCAACTAAGTAATTTCGGTAATCGATCATATATAGCCTTGCTTTATTTTTATGAATGACATTTGTTAGTGGTGTACTTTGCTCGATATCATTCTTGTAACTTTCATTCACCTGAAGAAGCAATAAATTTGCGAAACAATTGTAGTGAAAGTAAACACACATTTTTGAAAATCTTAGTTATTTACAACTTTAATATACAAACGATATCATTCGATATCAGACACATTGAAGTATCTTGTCTGGCATTTTTAAAATACGGGGAAGAAACGAACATTTTTGGCGGATTTTACTTTTTTATTTCTGTAATGGAAAGCTCATAAAAATATTACTAGTATAACGCAATAAAATGTTTTTTTTTTATTTAGAAAGTATTATTACAATAAAATGTATTAAAATCCTTTAGTTCGTTGTAGAAAATTAAAATTTAAAGTTTATTCATATTTGA
Organism: Ontholestes murinus; assembly: GCA_963969525.1. Taxonomy (NCBI): domain Eukaryota; kingdom Metazoa; phylum Arthropoda; class Insecta; order Coleoptera; family Staphylinidae; genus Ontholestes; species Ontholestes murinus. The sequence goes on from OZ018395.1 coordinate 49,471,269, forward strand.
CGTTCGATAGAGCTCAAATGAATAATATCTATATTAAAATCTTTTAGACAAATGATTTTCTTGCAGGAATCAATGTATTATTAATAAATATCTTACTAAGATTTAAGAGTATATAATAACAATAATATCAAGCCAGAATAGATCGTATGTTATAATAGAATAATTATTAATAATAATGTTATAATAGAATAATTATAACTATTCTAATTATTTACGCCTGTATTAACTTCAAATGAATTAACAAAGTTTGATATTGAGTAAATTACATTGATAAAAGAAAATATAAAGTGCTCCTTGAGGAAAACCAACCAATATAATATTTTTTCAGATATATAGTTACTTTCAAACAATTAAATGCTACTTTAAAAAAATGTATTAGATAAATATGAAATAGGAAATTTAGTTTGGCCCCTTGTGGTCTAGTAAGATCTAAAATTATAATTTATTTTATTAAAATCTCGAGAGTAAACGCAAGTTCTTTTACCTATTCTTAATATATTTCAGTGGCCAAAAATTGATAAAATTGTTCTATAATATAAGATCTTTAAGGAAAATGAATTAATAATAATAATGATAAAATACTTTCTATCTATACTTATGTCCACCGGCATACAAGTCAAAATACATTCGTCACTTAAAGCCTAATCAATATTCATTCATGGCGTAAAATGCCTTAGAAATTAGCACACATTTTTCTTTCTTCTAAAAACTAACTATTGTTAGGTTTTTATAACATATAAGGTATGGCATTATACAATTTTATTGAAGAGTAACGCGTGCCATTTTGTGCACATTTTAATCTTTGTACAATAGCCAAATTTGACTTGCATTTCGAGTTATAAATTTGTTTATATTATAGTTTTTGATATATTGGTCACTTTTTTATGTAAGATATTCCATTACTTTTTTAAATAGTCTTTACAGTCTCTGATAAACCTAAGTTATAGATAGATAGATATTTATTGACGGAAAATATCCTTTTACAAAATTACTTAACAAGTAATAGTAAATGCAAGTGTATCGATTCATCGCAATTTTGACATTAAAAATAACTTAACTTAAATATAACTTTAAATTCAGTAAACATATGAAATTTGCTATAATTAATACTCTATATCATTAATAAACACCAAAAATAAAATTGGACCGCAATGAAATCCCTGTGGAACCTCTGGCCATACTTAATACTTTAAAATACGGCATTACCCAACCTAACAAATTGTTGACGGCCACATAAAAAATTAGAAACCCAACGAGCCACCCGCTCACCCACGCCCAAAGAAACAAGTTTTTCAATAATAATACGATGCTGAACCTGATCAAAAGCTTTAGAGAAATCAGTATAAACAGCATCAACTTGATTGACCCTCTCCAAGGCATTTGAGTGGAACGTGAGCAAATTCGTGACAGTTGATCTCCCAGTCATGAAACCATGCTGTTCAGGAATATAAAATGTCTACAATACTAGGATAATTGAACAGATACTAGTTTATCCAATATTTTAGGTAAGGTTGATTGTATTGTTACGCCTCTATAATTCTGAACATCCTCCCAAGCCACATTTTATATATATATTTATATCGTGTGTGTCCTATTTTATTTTTTCTAATTAAATTATAATTTAAAAATACGAAAACATTTCGTGAATCTACAACAATGAGTGTTACTAAGACTACAAAACAAATTAATTTTGAAACAACTACTTCTCTGGCTAATAACTCGATAGACATTGAATAATACAAAATTAATTTGCGTGTTACAAATAGAACAACTATCAAAGAAACACTAACTATAGATTTTATTTTCTAAATTTATTTAAACCATTTAAGGTGATAATATAATCTTCGTTGGTATAAACTTGTTAAAATCACTTTAGACTATATTGTGTAGTTGAAAGAAAAAACGAATAATTAACTGCTGTAAGGTAATTGTTAATTTTCTCAGTCAGCTTTTTTAAAGTCATAAACTATATTCTTTGTGTATATCTGGTTGCTGGTGTCCTTAAATGATGTTGTTAAACTATAACTAATGTAATAATTAGAAAAACACGAAAACATTTCGTAAATCTACAACAATCTCTTGACTCATCGCTGTAGGTTTACGAAATGTTTTCATGTTTCTCTAATTATTAGTTAATTTTCTACAACATAAATGACTTTAGTACATTTTTATTATAACTAATGTGATGAAGACTAGAATCAAATAGAGGGTTGTCGGGACGAGCAATAGTAATATGTTCTGAATTAGAAAATACAAGATCCAACAGTACTCATTAGGTGTCTTATTTATCTGCCGAATATTATGGATTTTTAATGACTCGGCTATTGTCTATCCAATCGGACAAATATTGATATACAGTAATACATTACCACCAGTACAATCCCAGAGACATTTGGTACATTGTAGCTACCACAAAAAATATATTTAAAATTAGGATACATATCACATAACATATGGTGAACAATGAAAATGATGGTAGCGACCGTTACTATGTGGTAGTTCATTTTAAAAAAAAGGTAAATGAAAATAATTTTTAGAATTCAACACTTGATAATGACCCGCAAAGGTCGAAACTATAGTTGTGTCAAAATTGATAATATATTCTAAACTTTGTTTGTGTATATTATGCAATAAATAGTGGTATAAAAACTTAAAAATTATTTTCATTTACCTTTTTTTATGGTGAACAATGATTTTTATGTTGTCTTAAAAGTGAACCAGGTGGTATGTAAGTTGATCCAATGATTAAATAATTTTCTATCATAACAAACGCTTGTTCAACTTGTTGAAATCATTATATGGCAAAAGTTTTGATCGCAGTTTAGACTTCGCAGCAATTAAAACTCCATATTTAACCGATTTTTCATTCTTGCTTATTATTTTCTAACTCTAATAGCTCTTTGCTGAACTTGAAAAAAAAACTGATTTGCAGTAAAAATGTGTCCCCAAAAAATAATTCCAGAACGAATGTACGTTCGATAAGTAAGAAATGGCATGCTTTTAAACTTCCAAACAAAACCATTTTGTGGAATTGGCTTAATTAAAATAAGTATTTATTAATTTTTATAGTTTCAGAATTTTGAACATTTTGCTATCCATGTAGAATACAAGAAACAACCTTTTTAGAAAATTCTAGTATTATTATTTAAACTAAATAATATGTTAATTGTTTTACTACTATTTAAACATAAATCATTAGATTGTAACCAACATAAATCCTCGCATTTATATTGAGGTTGACTTTGTTAACCTCGCTAAATAATTTCTCTCGATTTACTAATGTTGTGTCATCTGCAAACAATATTAGTTTATCCTAATAATAATAATAACCTCAACCTTATACACAACTTCCTTTCAAATAGATCTTGTCAAGTTAGAATTAAACATTTTCAATTTTACAAGACGTCCCTCAAGGTTATCCCTTATCCCCTTTTCTATACAATATATTCTGCCACGATAATAGTAATCCCGATCCTACATATTTTAATCCCTCGCAATGTTCCTTCGGTTACATATAAGCACGGTGCTCTAAATGGCGAATCAAAATGAATCCTTCCAAATCCCAACTATTCATCCCCTACCATAAAATAACACCACATTCCCTAACGAACTTAATCAATAACACTATCTCATATCCCACATACACCTGTAAATACCTTTATGCCCTTTTTGATTCAAAACTCTGCTTTAAACTCCATGCACAAACAATATCAAAATCTTGGCTCGGCATTTTAGATTATTAACTTACAAACAGCAAGGAATAACTATAAAGACTGCAACACTCATATACAAATCAATATACCGACCCTTGTTAGATTATGGTGCAATCATTTTCACCCAAATACAACCATCTATCCTCCACCACCTAAACCCTAACTAAACTTCGACACCCTGCCAACTCACTCCGTAACCCCTCGAACGAACTTTTATACGAAACCGCCCAAATAGGGTTGAAGTTCCCAATGTATATTAAGCCTAAGCATAAAATTTGCTAACAATCCCCACAATCAACCCCTGTTAACCAAATTCTGTATCTCTGAAACCCAAATATCCCTTCTAATGATAAACATCCTTTTGAAACAACTACTTCTAATACTTCGACAGACATTGAATGATACAAAAGTAATTTGCGTGTTACAAAATAGCAAGGCTATCAAAGCAACACTATAATAACAATAATAAATTTTATTCAAATATAGATGTAGAACATGACAAAATACATTACAATAAAATAAAATTCTACAGCCAATTGAATACGTCACAAAAACAAAACTTAAATCAAGGATTACATTATTTGCAAATAATATAATCTTCTACAAAATATCATTCTTTTTTATCAGAATTTTTTTTAGTTCCTTCTTAAATGTAGTTTCACTCGAGTCGAGATATCGTTCAAGCTTTTTGGCAGAACATTGAACATCTTTAGTGCAACGTACATAGTTGGTGTTTCAAAAAGGGAAAGTCGGTGGAGTGGAAAAACTATACTTGCTAAAATTACGTGTATTATATTCATGATTTGTTTTATGAGAAATACATTTTTCATTTAGTTTGAAATTGAAAAGTAAGATTTCAGTAATATCTTTAATTTACCTTTACAACTTTCATTAAATTTTAGGTTCAATATAATTGTCAATGCGCGTTTTTTAATGGTAAATAGATGTGTTACTTGCGTAGAACCGACGCGTCCTTCTATTATTCCATATCTTAGCAAGCTCTCAATGCTCGATGATAAACTGTGATAACAGTGGATGTTTCTAGGTTTTATTTTAAAATTCTCATCGTAGCAGGCTGAGTTTAATCGTGATAATAATTGTTCAAAATGAAAATACCAATCGAGGTTACCATCGGTTACTGAACCTAAAAAAATATTTATGTTAAATCTTAAAATTCTCATTATTTATATGATTTCCATTGGGAACATTTTGAGTATTTATTGTTTTGAATGTTAAAATATTGGTTTTAGTTTTATTTATTTACAGTTAATTCATTTTCATTCATTCTTATGTAGCATTAAAAACGACGTATGTTTTAATAAATATATTTTGCTGACCAATAATTTTAGGTAGCTCATTAACGTATATGATGAATGATAATGGACCTAAAATACTCCCTTGGGCTATTATCTTCGATTTTTGTTCTAAACGTTCTATTAGTTAAATATGAATGAATTAATTTATAATTTAAGCCTCTTAATGGTCAAGTTTAAAAAAAAATATAAATTATTGTATGGAAAACCTTTGATAAGGCAAGAAAAAATCCTATTCGTTGATTTGTGTTTTATGAAACCATATTGCGCACTATCTAGTAAATGTTGTGATAGGAAGTAATTCATTATTCGATTTGCTATCACATTTTTTATTATTTTCGAGAAAACTGACAACAAAGTTATTGGTCTAGAGTTACAAAAATTACTCTGTTCTCCTTTTTTAAATATTAGAATTATAATGCTTACCTTCCAACATTTAACAAATATTCCATTTTCGATGCTCATATTAATTAGATCGATAAGAGGCCCCGCAAGTTCATTTATGGCTGCCTTGATTAGTTTTGTTGGTATTTCGTCATGTCCATGAAATGTTTTGTTTTTCAATGGAGATATAATATTAAAATTTTCCGATATATTTACTGGTTTTAAAAACATTGATTTTTTTTGTCTATAAGGGATTTTATTAATTTCATCATCAGTATTTTCATTGCCTAGCAAATAATGGTTAGATTCTTTGCGGTTATTAGTTTTTCCCATAATGTTATTAATTATAGACCATGATGTTTTAATTTTATTATTATCTCCAATATATTGGCATATGTCATTCATATATATTAAAAAGAGTCCTAACATTGAACCATGTGGCATAACTCTGTTGGTGTAGTATTCATTGGAGAATTTATTTCACTGTTTAACTATTTGACACCTATTTGATAGGTATCATATTAATAATTTTCAGGTAGTGCAATAAAAATTTTACATGTATAACTTCTGCAATAACTTTTCATAGCTCATGCTGTAAATGTAAAATACTCTGTGTAACTCGCCTGAACCAGTTTATTATTATAAAAGCGTCCAGACATTCTTTATTATTTATTGTATTCTTTGGACTTCTTTCTTAAAAGTCTTATAAATACAAATAAATTACACAAAAAGCATACATAAAATTTTGGACGAAAGGAGCACGCGCGGAAATAATATTTAAATACGTTCTTGCATTCAAACCCTTGTTGCATCATAGGAATTTTTTTAGCAGTTAATGTCAGCATGACAGATTTATGACATATTAATAAACATTATTATTGAACATTGTTTAATAAACTGCAAAGAGGAAGTAGTGGTCGATCGGCCACATCTAAATCCACGTTGGCCCTGCTATAATATCTCTAGTTCATGTAAAAATTCTTCTACTTGAGATTTTAATAATTATTTTAGACATTACTGTTAGGATTGATATGGGTCCTGTAGTTTTTTACATCACTCTTTTTGCGAATAAGTACAATAATTGCTCTCTTCAAACCTTTCATACCTTTCATAATTATTAAATTGAACAATTTTTTGATTTTTATTTGTCAAGCTATCTGCCACCACCATTATTTTTTATCTATTATATCTCTTTTGCCTTAAGCAAATAAGATAAAAAAATATTTAAACTTTAAAAAACTGTGATATGAACAAAGGTAAGTTTCTTTTAAAGTTTCTGATTCTTAGATGTGTCACAAAGTATTGGTTTTTACCAATAATACGAACACGTTGGTCAGGAGTACGAATTCCAACCACGGCTTTAAGAAGATTCACCTTAGGATAACCCAATTAATTATGCTATAGAAGTGAAGACTATTTTGCTTAACATATAATAATAATAATAATATTTATTCACATATTTACATTACAACATACAATTACTATAAACTTAAACTACATGTGAATCAAAATATTTAGAAAACAAGATAATAATTCCGCTAGCTTGTAAAATTATTTATTCTTTTTTTTTGAAATATTGAAATAAAGATTCTTAATAGATTAGGATAATACCTTCGTAAGTCATTTACACTTTGTAAAAGATTTGATCTAAAAACCGTAACCAAGCTCCGACACCACACCAATTTAACCTACAACCTCACAAATAACATTTTATGCGAAACCACCCAAATTTCACGATTTTCCAATGTATAGTAAGCCTTGGCATTCAATTTGCAAACAACTTCTAAAAACAACTCCATTGAACAAAATTTTGTATGCCTCAAAACCCAAACATCCCATCTAAATATCAACATCCTACCAATGCACTTAATAGGTTTGAAAATCATCATTGCATTTCAGTTAGCTAGAAAAGATACTAAACTAACACACTTACTATGTTTTTACCACTAAAAATTATGTGTTTATCATGATTTACCACGTAGTATTCTTATGAGCAGAGATGTATTTTTATGTCGTTCGTAAAAATCAAGATTATTATTAACATAATTTAATATATATATTGTTATATATCTTATTATTTTGACGTATTTATTGTCTAAATCAAAATTATTGTATATACCTACTTATAATTAACAACAAAATTAATTAAATTTAAAAATAAATAATATAATGAAATAGTACAATAGACAATAGAAAATCAAACTGCTTAAATTAAGTTAAAAATTACATTTAATTTTATGTTGTATCTATTTAATCTACATGCATTGTGATTCATAAGTAAACACCGATTATCAATTCGCACGAAACAGGGGTGATTCAATTACGTTTTCAACGCCGTTGACCACGTGCTAATTAAAAGGGTTGGTGAGGGCGAGGGCGCGCACGCGGTTGCGGTAATCACAATAACCCGGTTTCGATTGCGGTGGTCTTGAAATTGAATCGAAACTGGGTCACCCACCCACATGCCGATTAACATCTACACACTTACCGGTGCCGCTGTCGAAGTAACCCCAAATCGGTAGACCAACGGCCGTGGCGCCCAACACGAAGCAAACAAATCCAAGAACTGCGACACACGTGGAATACAGGGGCTTGTTATCCGCCATGTCACAAAAAATTAAACCAACAGAGCGAACCAAAAAAAACAACAACCGAACACAATAAAATTACATAATTTCACATAAACACACAGCGACGCACAGTACGGGGAAAATCAATAATTGTTGTTGTTTACGAATTCGATTTTCGCGCCTCCACGTTCGAAGGCGCGCCCACCCAACATTCTTCCTAGCTGCCTTTCACAATTTCATCCTCGTACACTACACCGGTTTAATCACCTTTTTTTCCCGTATTCTTTCTTATTGGAACACCCACTAGATTTTTTTAACACCTTTTCGTCCGCGTGGGGTTTATATTTTCCCTTTCGAATCGATTCAATGTGGCACACACGTTTGTAACAAACGAAACAAACCAGTTTTGCGGTTTGTAGTGGACTGTTATTGTGAGCACCTTGGTGAACCTGCGAACCGCGCTGGTGCTGGTACGTACGTGGTATGGCATGGAAATGGAGATGGGAATGGTAGGGAGCCCCACGGAGCGACTTAGAGAAGGAGAGCGGCCACGTAGGAAAAGGTGTGCACTCTCACGTGCTCGCTCGTTCGTTCTCTGTTTGCTCAATTAGCAGGCAGACGTTGCTATGTTCGAAATCACCGCGTATTACCATGATTCATACAAAAAACAAAACGTCTAAATAAATCACCTTAATTAATGCATTTCTGTGAAGAAGAGAAAAAATTAATTACATCAGAGGACATTGTTAATTACAATTAATTTATTGCATTTATGTAAACTAACAACAAAATAATTAAACAATTACTTACTTATGAAGAAACAAATATTTTAAAGCAATTGTAATTCAGCTAGAATTAATTAATTGAAAATAAATGTATATTTTTAGATGGTCACTGTCAAACCCAAGGTAACTTCAAGTTACGAATATTTTCCTTTTGTTTACATGAAACCGTTAAAAATGGGCGTATACATTATGTCGATCTGTTCGCTGAATGAGAACATTTCGAGATTAGTTTTGGTTTTGTAATTATTTATCGCTTTGCAGCAGATTTATTTATTTGGAACCTGTATGCGCTAAGTGGATTATTAAAAATCTTTCCCGAAAGAATGGTTTAAATCTAACAACTTGTTTGCAAAACTTTTTTTATGATCAAACAATTTCTCAAAATTCTAAACTAATTTTGAAATTACGACCAGAGTGTCCAATGCTAATTTACTATTTCTTGACTTATCTATTATATTAATCTTAGTTTTACAAATACATATTCATTATTAATTTTATCACAGGGTTAAAAGTACAAATTTAATTTCATCTCACCAAGAATTTTTTAAAATTTTTTTTATTGGTTCTTGTTTTATAAATACATATTTTGTTTACTTTATTAAGTTCAAATTTATTTATTAGTTTGTTAATTGTTTGTTTTTGTTGTTAAAATTAGTACAAATATTGAACAATAAGCTTAACTATATGTGATGAATCATAAATTAATTTAAGTAATACCTAATAAATTATACTAATGTATGAGTATTCAAAGCACAATAGCTGATCCTGTTCTAATTATATTAGGTATACGTCAGGTTTCTCGACAATTAAAAATTTTATTTCATTTCAACGGCACGCTTAACTGCTGATAGTAAAACAGTAACAATTTTTACATTCACAGATTCTTTCCTTTGTACATTTTCCGCATTAATGTTTTTAAACATCTAAAGCAAATATTGTGTGACATTTACTTATAGTTGTTGAAAAAGTCTCCACTTATTAATATATATTTAAATCTCAAATTGTTTCCTTTGTACGTCCCATTTTCATTAATATCGTATAAAACGCCTTCTTTAATTTTTCCTTAGAAAATATCTACTCTTTCCCCAAAACTCGAGTAGCGTTATATGTTTAAAATATGACGATCAATCAGTAATAAAAAGGAGCTTTTTCGTTTTGCAAGTGCTGTATGCGCTGGTACATCCTTCAAAACACTCTGAAGTGGTAATCTTCCAGCAACACTTCTTACACAAATATTTAAACAATAATGAAATTAGGTTTGTACTTCTAGTCGACCTTTTGTAAATTGCAATATAGTAAGATGGTGCGATATGACGATTCTATTTTTGTCGACAACTGACCATGCAATCGTTGTTATTCTGCCACGAAGTAAATTTTATGACCATTTATGAGCCTTTTCATGGTGAACGTTGCTTATTGTATTTATACGATAAAAATTTAATCATTACTAACGTAAATTTCTACGATACTCAGTTATACATTTGTGTCAATCAAATATTCAACTATGTGCTTCCTGATATATTATTACATAGATATTTGCTTAAACTTTCGGTAAGTACTTTTTAAATTTTTCAATGAAGCAAAATAATATATTAATTTTTTAAATAGTTATCATATTTCCCAAATAAATAAGAAATCTGGAAATGAAAAGCACTTAAAGGCGGTTTAGACAAATTTCTTTTAATAACAAATAAAGAAAATACAGTGCACCCTTCCGAATTGCAGCCTTCAACTTTAGCATTTACAGAAACAATAACAAATAAGCAAGAAAATAAAGATAATACAGAGTACAGAGAGCACTACCTCTTCTAAACCGCATCCTTCAAGTTCAGCTTCAACAAGAGGCAACGATGATAATCCGAATTCGACAAAGATAATGAAATACTCAGAAGCACATTCGTCAACTACACCTACATATATCAATGATGGGATGGGAATCACCGTCATCTGAGCACCAAGTAAATTTTAAAGTAAACGATCCTGCAAGAGTAATAAACTCGAATATTATTTGTGTATTGCAATGATTTGTAAACTATTTTAAGCGACGAAAAAGAAATGCATATTTCTGGAGCAGAATTGTTTGATGAAATTAAGATTTGTAGGGACACAAATTTACATATTTTCGGGGAAGAAAATTCTTTAAATATTCTTCAATTTATATTTGATAATAATTTAGATTCTGTTTTTCCAAATTTGACCATTGCTATCAAAATTTTACTTACACTTCCTGTTTCCGTAGAATGTATTAAACGATTTTTTCGATATTGAAGTTAATCAAAACTTATTTGAGATCAACGATATCTTAAGAAAGATTTATTGGTTTATCACCATTTTCAATTGAAAGCGAAATATGTGACAATATTAATGCAAGCCAAATTCCTGAGAAATTTGTGTTAATAAAAGCAAGAAAAATTGCATTTTAATACTGGAAATAAATTTAGTTACCAGGAATAGTCATTTAGTGCAATAATTCTGATAAATACTATTAATATAAAAAGGATATAAATAAATATTTATTTCATTTTGTTTTTTGTAATAGTAATCATGTTGTATCTGTTTGTAAAATAAATCGATAAAAATTCTAAAATCAATTTTTTCTAATGCTTTTTTAAAGGGCGTCTGCTCATCAACATTATCCTTAACAAAATTTCGCTATCACTACACTTGATAACAGCATTTGTATGGTTCCTGTTGTGTGGGTCGCTTTGGCTGCTTTTTTTGCTGCCGTAAATACAGTTCATCGTTTTTACAATTTCAACATTCCAAAACTCATTTGTTTTGCCATTTTCTTGATCTAGCGGCAACTAAAAAATATCCAAATTTAACTAGTATAATAACTCTTTTTATTTTTAGTTTCTTACCAAAGAACGAATTTTTGTCTATTTCTGTACCTACGAGGAATATCCGGAAAGTAGTACCAGCACCTTGCGAAGAGCAGGCGAATGGACAGCTGTAGGATATGTACTGACATGTTGAGTTGTATTTCACATGTCTTTATGCAAAATTACGTTTCGCTCTCTCTCAACGCAAGATCAGCAATTAAAGAATGTTTATGGAGAAAATGTAAATGGATAAGTTGTCTGTTGGGGCGCTGGTTTCGTAATATTAACTTAGGAAGAGAGAACACCTATGATGACGAGCGGTCGGGACGGCCGTCAGTCATTACGAACAAAATAGTAAGTTCAATTAACAAATTCGTAAAGAACGATCGACTCGTTACAACTGATGAGATCAGTGAACATATCCGCGATGTTTCATAAATAGTTATTGATAAAATTGTTAAAGACCACCTGCAATATTTGAAAATTTGTACACGGTGAGTTCCCTTTACTAATGAATACAAAGCCACGCGTACGGCTGAAGCACTAACGGTTTTGCAACGTTATTCTCTTGAAGAAGATCCTTTCTTGACCCGCACAGTTATGGTGACAAAACATAGGTTTGCTATTCAATACATGAGACTACAATTATTGGAGTGGAATCATGCTCATTCAACAAACAAACCCAAATAAATCAAAACGGCCATGACTACCCGTCATGGCTTTTAGTAATGCAATCCAATCCTTTTCGACGTTTTTTATGTGTTCGCCTACAGTATATTCACGCGTCTGTTCATTTGGCCGATATACACTTTGTTACACTGGCCACATGGAATTTTATAAACTCCCTAATTTTCAAAAGCAATATTGTCTTTTGAGGAAGTAAGGAATTGACCGATTTTACTGTCTTGAGGATGGCAAGTCCGTTATTCATGTTGGATTTGTCTGTTTGTCGGAGGGAGCGAGTTGAAGGAGTTTTTGCCTAAGAACGGTTCGAGCAGGATGATGATGAGAAGCTGTATTTAAGTTTTTTTTTCTGTGATCGGTGTAGTCAAGAGTTCCATTGGAGTTTTTATTGATTAATAAATCAACGAAAATGGGTCGTAAAATATCGTTTATGTAATTATGATGTTAATTCTACATATAATCAACCCAGCCATGCTATCATGAACACTAAAGAAGAGTTTAATTCATTCAAAACTGATATAAATAATACATCATCTTTTATGGAGTCCGTAAGTATGAAACTACTTGAGTTGGAATAACAAAATAAAATATTAAGAAGAAGAACTAGAAATACTACAGTCAAGGAAGGAATTAAAGATAGACCACTTTCTTGACGATATATTCGATAGGGAACAACGCTCTCGAAGCATTCTAATATTTAATTTTCCGGAATCTAAATTTAAAAAAAACCTTTTTGATAAGAAAAATGAAGACATAAATAAAATTAATGAAATAACCTCCCAATTAATTAATATCAATGTAAAACCGGCATTTAGAATTGGAAAGGCACAAATAATCCTCGTCCCCTTAAACTGTTTTTTGACACAACTAATGAAGCTAATTTATTGATAAAAAAAACAAGAAATAAGGGAAAAAATGCTTGAAATTAAAAAGAGTCCTCACTGTCACAGAGAGAACTGATTTAAAAAAAAACTTATGATAAGCGAAGGAATAACGAATCGAATATATTCCCCCACCCACTCTACAAATACAAAGAAACTTTAATTATAAAAGAGAATAATTAGAAATTTGTTACACCAATAGTAATTTTAAACTATTTCAAAGCCTTTGCTATTCATTACAATTCATTCATCTTCTATATCAGCAATTTTAATTTGACTAAAAAGTGTGTCACCCATCATACATGCAATTACTTCGTAAATACTAGCAGATTGTCTTTGTTGCACATATCCATGTCGTTGGTTTAACGTGATTTTTATTTTACCTACCTAAAATAATAGTTCTATATCTATGGTAGCTAGTACTAGTTGGTGTAAGAATTTACGTCGTTATTACCATTATTTTTCTTTTTCTCTTGGAATTTTGCTAACATTTTTAAAATTTTTCGTAAATATCTTCTCCAAATGATCTAAATTTTCTTTAAAACTATTTTTCTGCATTTTAGAAATTAGTTTTATCTTAATGGATTTTTTAGATTTCTACATATATCCAATATTTACTTTTCTAAATTTCTAGAAGTGTTCTAATATTATCTGTTCCAAATTACGTAAAACTGGTTTTTACTAGTAGACGGTAAGAGTTTTCATCGATATATTAATTATTATTCCTCTTAGATTTTGTGATAACTTTGGGAATTTTGTAAACATTACTAAAATTTTCAATGATTTTTTCTAAATTACGTAAATTTTCTTTGAATGTTTTTGAGTATTCTAGCAGTTTTTCTGGCATATTTTTAAAATTTAGATAATTTCTTGTTTTATCTTGAGGTCATCTTCCAAAGTCAAAAATTATCAAAATTTCTAGAATTTTCCAATGATGCCTCTACCAAATTGCGTGAAATTTCTGCTAGGTTCTAGAGTATTCCCTTATAAATTTTCAAGGATTTTCCATCTTTTCTAATATTTTTTCTTTCTAAGTACGTGTTTTATTCGTGATTTCTGGAACATTCTAGGTATCAGACTGAAACATATTGGGAAGATGGTTTTCCTCTTGTGGCATTTCTCGGTTGTAATAAACTTTTCTATTCAAATTTTGGTCTTTCATATCCACGTTTAAATCCGCCACTTTATATTCCATTAATATATTGTTCTTTGTGTTGTTTTATTATACCCCACACCGGGCACAAGTGTGAGTTCGATGTGGTGAAATCATTGCGTCAATTTATTTGAGGCTTTTTATTTATATACATAAATTTTTGCACTATTTTTTTTATAAATGCACTATTATTAATACTTGCACTTATTTATTTTCACGGATTTCATTTACTTACGCACCTATAACTTCGCACAATAATTGCTTAAGGTATTGAGTCCCAGTGAATTTATTTTACATCGAATAACCTAATGGACTAGACTTGGAAGTATAGACTTCAAGGGTTTTTGGTTTAATCGCAATAGACACATATGTTAAGGCATTCAACTTCGCTCTCCTGTCGAACGGTTAATTGTTTCTATTTTATTATATGATAGTTCATATAAAAGCAAACAAATAATGTTTGTTCAAATATTAAAATTATGTTATTGCCTATGAGTTATATCCCTAATATAATATTAAGTCTCTTTACGTAACTCGAAAATATCAACAGAAATATATTTTACATACTTCTGACGAATTCTAAGAAAAAATTGAATATTCTTGGATTATTTTAATAAGATAAAATCTAGATAAGTATTTTATTTATTTTCATAACTAACTATTCGCCTATCACAATATTATTTTAGACAAAGGTAAACATCTTTATTGAAGATAGTATTACAATAATAATGATACTTTACAATTAATATGTTCCTTCTCCTCTTCTTGGTTATCCACCGGTGGTCTTTCAGCCCACGATATTATTTTATTTTCACCTATCCCAATAAATTAGAATTTGCTTCATTGAAACTTTAACGGTTTTCTCGTGTTAGCAGATATTTTTATATGAAGTATTAAAAGCATCACCACAAAAGCATACAATTAATTTTTGTTCAGGTAACTCGGTTATGTGACTGCATATTTAGTAACTAAGCTGTAAGAAGGATTTTTGTAGAAAAAATAATAAATTCAATATTCTATTTATTGTCATAACACACACACACACATTTTTTTAAAATTTTTACCTATCTCGATAAAATATGAATAAAAAGTAATTCATATATTATCTATTACCGTAGCGTACTTTTAAAAATAAATAATAAATAATTCATTCTATTAGCGTTTTCTTGACCTATTCCAATAATAAACTTGGAATAAAACACTAATACCTTCTTCAATTTTATGCTATTGATAATGAGTGCATATGTACCTGTGATTTTCATCCAGATTAAATAAAAATCATTTGTGAAGAAAAAATTTCCCAATAAATTATCGTTTATAATTTATCTTGACATACACTAATATATAACCTATTGTCACGGCGTGGCTTATTATGTATTTGTTTATAATCACTGTACATATGAAAAGTTATCTTAGGAACCTTACAAACTAATAAAGTATACAAAATATTTCATCAGCAACACATCTCATATTTAAATGATTAAATACACAAGATAAAACTAATATTAAAATGCAAAGTGAATGATATAATCACATGTATACGACGAAGTACCAATTGTAGTCTAGCTCAGCTAGTATTAAAAAAGTTTACTTACACTCAAAAACTGTCCTACGTAAATTTAGTGATTTGTTTTCTAGTCTTAATTAGCTTTAGGTTATATATTTACAAGATATTTTTGTTTCTTTAAATTATTAGTTGATTTTTTTACAACGACCTAAAGAACTAATTAATACATTTTATTATTAAAAAATTAAATTTTATTTAAAATATTCTCAGTAAATCAATTTAGATGAACATTTTAAAAGCTGGTCAAATGACGCACACATAGACTAAATATTTTCTTTGAATAATTAATCAAATTAAATTGTTGTGACGTGACTAACCACAGTTTGTTTTTTGTTTAATAGTAGTATCAATTATGATACATATAGTTGCTAAATATTTAGATATACCTATGTGATTCGCACTGTAATTAAGCATAATGATTACTTATCGATGGTTGATTAAAAGTTTTCCAGCTGAGTCACCATTTCCGGAACATTTCGCTGACTCGATGATTGCAAAAATTCGCAATCGACGCTTCACTCTCTCCGCCAAATGCGTCTAGACAATAGGCTAATTATTTATTCATGAAAGCAATGATATTTTGAATCCCAGTAATGGGCGGACAATATTTATAAATTCCACATTATATGATTAATGAGCAGTAAAGGTTTCACTAATGAGAACAACAGTGGTGATAATTATCAATTAGAATGTTATTGCTAATTTATCCATTAAAATACAATATATTTAATTAAGTGTGCATATGTTGACAACATGAATTAATTATTTCGAATACTCGTTTTAAAAAATCCAGTTCTAATTTGATAGTTGGCAATCACATATTTGTCGAATTAATCGCTTTAGCAGAAATCATACATTCATTAAAATAATTATAATATTTTCGTTGCTATATTCTTGATGAAACATATGTATATATCGCAAGGGTGGATTTATAAATTAATTATAAAGCTAAACAAGTCTTTAATTGTGATTAAAATAATTGTTATAAATATTGTAATTAACAATTATTTTAATGTATTATTTGTATTTTCATTGTCTCTCAGTTATCAAATTAAATAACATGCATCAAATATAAAAATTAAACACTAACCATTATACAAGGAATTAATATAATTTTTAATTAATTATCATTTCATAAATTGGTACAGATAAACCTGTACCCTTATATTTAATCAAATTATATATGATTTAATTAATATGCATCTAAAAAGTATAAAAACGCAACGTTTTATTTTCACGATAATTGCGTACGAATTTATCGATGATTGGATCAATTAATCATTATGTCCAATAAATTCAGATTTATACAAGTCCCACTATGAGATTCATCCAATCCTCTTGAATGATTTATCGCAATCATAAATACCTATCATCATTCCCCTTTATAAGATTTTAAAATATTTAAATTCCATAATAAAATTCTGCAAAGAAGGTAACATAGTTTTTGCATTAATATTTGTGTTTAAAATTCTCTATTATTAATAATTCTTTTTTTTTTCAGTTATACAAAAAAAGTTAAAACGGAATTAATTTGAGAAGTTTGATGTATAAGAAAGAATAAGCCTCGATCGCTAACAAATTGTTTTTAACTTAAGAAAATAATTTATTGTATTTTTTTCTATTATTAAAACACTCTTCATTGTAGTCCTATCATCTATGTAATTTTTCAATTACTTTATATATTTTCTAGAAGTTAATTAACTTTGATGCTGATACCAAGGACATTTTTTTAAGACCAGCAGCATCATTTAATTATTTATTTTTGATAAAGATATGCATTGACTCTTTAAGAACTTTTACGAATACTTCTCAAAGTACAAGCATTTTTATCATCGCTTTTGATTAATTGTTATTCTATGTTTCATTTTAAGCATAACAATTCCCAATCCTAACAGGAATTTCGTTCATGTTACCTATGGGGATAAATATCGACATTTCAAATATAGACATTATCAAACACTGCTTGAAATAATAAATAATTTAAATAATGCACAAATCTACTTATGATTAAAATATTTAAAATCTAGTTTTTACTTATTGGATACTACAGAAATCCTCTTATGAATAGAACAATTTTACTAATATTCTAGGTTGTATTTTACAGGTTCGACGGTGGGTTATAGGACACCCACCCGCTCTGAAATTACATTAAAACTACACTCATTTTTAACTTGTTCAGAAAAATACGAAGTATAATGTGTATAATGGCAGGTGGCCACTATCCCACCCCGCAATTTTTATCCAACAATCTTTATAACACCCATCCACCCATTTCACTTGTTATTCCGAAAAATACAAAGTAGAAATACTGTTGCTGTTACAACTTTTAAAAACTCTTTTAAAGCTTATTTGTGTATGTAGGGTGGGCGGGTGCTGACTATTCCACACTTCATTCATATTTAGAACATAAACAACAACGATTATATAAAAAAATTATCTGTATAAGAGGTAGTTTCTACATATTAAATAGTACACAAATCCCCTTATGATTGATATAATTTTTTTCAGTAAAATTAACGCTTGTGTTTTACAGGTTGGAGGGTAGGTTAAAGGTCACCCACTCACCCTACACATATATTCCACCAATTTCAACCCTTTATTTGCAAAAAAAATAGAAAGTAGATACTCTTGGTTTTTAAGTGTACGGGAGGGTATGAAGAGCACATGAAATGGGTACAAGGAACGGCGAGAAGAGCGTGGGGTGTGGTGTGGGAGAGGTGGGGGAGATCGATGGAAAATAATGTGAGGGTGATGTGTGGATTGTGGGATGCGTGCGTGAAGCCAATCCTGTTGTATGGTGTGGAGGTATGGGGAACAAAGAGGTATGAGTGTGTGGAGCGGGAACAAAGATGGTGCATGAGACGAGTGTTAGGGGTGGAGAGGTCGATGCCGGAATATATATTGCTACAGGAGCTAGATAGGGAAACCTTAGGGTGTGAGGCAGTGAAGAGAGTGGTGAGGTTCGAGATGAGAATGTGTGCGCTGGAAGAAGGGAGATTGGTGAAGGAGGTATGGTGGATGAGTAAGAGTATAGTGGAGGGTAGATGGAGAGCGGAGAGAAGGAGAATGTACGAAAGGGTAGGTTTGGCGGAGGTGGTGGTGAATGAATGGCTTGAGAAAGGGGTGAATGTGGCTGATTGGGTATATGAGAAGGAAAGAGAAGTGGAGAGACAAGAAAGGCAAGGCTGCATAGAGAGGAGTGAGTACAATGAGGGATATGGGAGATGGCAGGTGCATGGAAGAAAGCCGAAGTATTTAGAGAGCGGAATGGGGAGAGAGGATAAGGTGACAATGGCAAGGGCGAGGTGTTGGTCTGATGAAAGAGGGAGAAAGTGGTGGATGGGAAAGAGTTACGGGAAGTGCGTTTTGTGTAAGAATGGAAGGGATACTTGGAGGCATTTGGCGGAGGAATGCGAGGGGGTGAGTGAAGAGTGGGTGGAAGGGTGCAGGAGGGTGACGGACTGGATGAATGAGGATGGGGCCAGGGTAAATGTGCTTAGGAAAATAGGGGGGAGAGAGGTAGGAGAAGAGTGGAGTGAAAGATATGGAAGGATTATATTTTTTGTTTATTATTAGAATATAGTTTAGTAGAGTTTGTTATGTAATAATGCCAAATAAAGGTTTCTTTCTTTCTACTCTTGGTTAACGATTTTTATAAGCTTTCTTATAATTAAACTTTAATTGAATATGCAGTGTGGGCGGATATCCATTATACCACCCTGAAATTTTCTACCACAAACTGTATGAGTTTATAGAAATTTGATATTTATTATTTAGTGTTGGTTTCTCGTTATTGGACCGAACGGATTAAAAGGGATTTCGTTGGTGTTATTCCTGCGGGTATTAATCCACTCACAAGAAGCCTAAAGACGAAGTGGGATTCTTTAATATTGCTAAATCGGTAGTACGCCTCACTATATAAATAGGTTGATTGAAGGTGGCGTTCAAATACTGAATAATCTATCTATTACTTTATATAAACATGTTTTATAATCAGCTGCTTTTGTAAAAAAAAATAGGTCGAAGTTACTGTGTGACAATAAATGAATGACAATTGCTTCAGTAAATTAAAATATTTTAAACAAATTACCGTGCTGCTTGGAAGTGGTAGAAAAAGTTCAAGAATCTATAGAGGAAGTTATAAGATGTCTGAAAAGGTTTCAGAAATTTTACATAATTCATAATAAAGACTTTACAGGAACGCAGATGCTTTATCTTAAAAATCCTGCCTAGAACATTAAAAACACTATAGAAATTAATAATCAAACTATGGTGTCCATTACAGAGGCATAGACCGATGTCTTCAGTATTTTTTGCTGTCATGTCGACAGAATTCAGCAAGCATGGTCATGGATTTAAAGGTTGGCTGCCCACCGGGAGAAGTGCCATCTGTAACCCAAAACAGCCATAATCCAAGACCAAGTTTGCTTCAATATTCAACGGGGTAGCGATTGAATAAAGGAAATTTTAGACGTGAAGGTGGAAAATAGCGGTTATTCAAATTAAGAATTTGTTAGATTATTTAATCATCATCTTGTTATGAGTTGGAGCTTTCTAAATTATATAAAGGATCAATAGTGTAGCATACCAGATTCAAAAAGCACTCCAAAGTAAATCAAGAATAATATTAAGACTTAATATTTCAGACTGATTGTCTCATTTAACACCAGTAACAAACTTAACAGAACCTCTTCTATGTACCTTTAAATTATCATCAGGAAAGTTGTGAAGCAAAAGTTTTGAAATTGACTGGAGGAATTGTTCTTGCCTTCAGACAGAAGTCTAAAGATGATCGTTTACTATCTAATAATAAAAAATGCACCCACCAAACGCCAATCTGTAAAAATATGTAGTGCTCATTTAAAATGTATTAGAATTCACATCCTTGCGACGGATTCAAGAAGTTAGTTATTACAATGCTATCCTATGCATAATCTATCGAATATTAATTGGACTCTAGAATAACCATAAGCATACTGAAGATGTTGGAAATGTTTCGATTACACTGACATGAAGGATTCTGATAGGAATTCAGCATGACAGGGCAGTAGAATACCACTTCATTCTGCGAAGGGGCTGATGTTAAATAATTTACTAAATGATTAAAATAAAATTAATTTTGGAACAAAGGCTTGCTATTTTCTCATAATAATTCAGGGGTAAAATATTCACCATACTCGAAGAAATATGTTGATTTCTTATTTACATAGTAATCTATATTTAGTTTGGTAGTGGTAGAATACTAGCACTTATAATTTCCGTGAGCCTAACATGTCTACATTGTAAAAAAGGAGTAATATCATAGATTATGTAATTCTAAGATTTAATATAAATATATATAAAGTAAAAATTTGAAAATTATAAGAAATATTAAATGACATCCTTAATATTTTAATTTAGGCATACTACATTATAAGTAGACCTAAAAGATAAATATATTGTTAAAAAATTAACTCCAAATAATATCACTAAGTTTTGGGTTAAGGAATGTGAAATAGTCTTAATGATGAACTCAATTAAATTCCTAGCTTCACTTGTTATTTTATTTTATTATTACCAAATGTACATTTCAAGTACTACCATATGTACTCAATGGCAAATAATATAATATAAATTGAGTATATTGGGCTCGAGAAAGTAATAAATTCAAATTAAAAGATTAAAATAAAAATTAGAAAATGAATATTTAAAAAATGCAAAACACTAATTATAAAATATTGATTGAATGAAAGAAATGACCCCATAAATACATCATTCTCTCTATATTTTCTGCAGATAACCGCGTAAACAAGTTTGCAGGAAGTAGAGTGTAAACAATTTCCTCTAACATTTTTTTTTTCTTTGATTTTGTTTCTATTATTTTTCGTGAGTGTTCGTGTGAGGGAATGCTGTTCTTTTGCAATGCCGTTTTCTTCTCATTCGTCTTTTGTCTAAAAAAGGAACGCTAAGTCAGTCAGTCGGTGAATTTGTGGTGGTACCGGAACGTGAAAGTCCGTCCTATTCTCTTTTGACGAAACGCGGTCAACGACTGGGACCTTCAAGGTTGCCAACCCGACCGACGATTCCGTCTTCCTGCGACCGTGGAATC
Source organism: Ontholestes murinus (assembly GCA_963969525.1). Lineage (NCBI taxonomy): Eukaryota > Metazoa > Arthropoda > Insecta > Coleoptera > Staphylinidae > Ontholestes > Ontholestes murinus. Next base: position 49,493,229 of record OZ018395.1, read on the forward strand.
GCATTTAAATGTGCAGTTAGAAATAGAAATCATCTCTATACAAAGAAATTCATGAAACGGTATTGTTTCTTTAAAAATTTTGGTAACGAATAGATAACTATTTGAAATATCGATTTTTATAACATTTTAAACTTATAGTGATAAATATCCACAACAGTTAAGATCTTTTATTACAATGTATTTACAAACCATCTAAATTTTCTTGTCTTGAAGATAAAGTTAATTTCTATTTTAAATTCAGAAGCTTATAGTAATAAATATTCACAAAAATTAAGACCCTTTATTACTATGTTTTTTACAAACCATCTGAATTTTCCTGTCTTAAGCATAAAGTTAAGTTCTAATTTCAATTCAGTAAGGCTTCAAAATATACATTAATTAATGAACTTGTTATGTTCATTAATTAATTTTAAAAATAATTGTATCTCAAATTTTCGCTTCCAAGGATATTAAGTTATTAACAACTAATGAAAAGTCAGAAAAATATTTTGTTTCTATTTATCCATAATATTTTCAGATTAGTTACAGAATGCTTATTATCATTATGCAGCATTCGAATTGCAGTGTAAATCAAACCCACAATTAAGTTATTTTTAATCCCTCGATCTTATCAAAGAATTCAAAAAATTTTAAGTCTCAAAAATAATAAACCATGACATAAACTAATTATTATTTACTATTATTCGCATTCATGCAATTTTATAAATAATTTCCTAATAATATTAAATAGTATTCTTACCACGTTTTTTGAAGGTCTTATAAACAAGTATATTAAAAATAATCTTCCTTAGCATTTCTTCAAATAAAAATATTTAAAATAGGAAATGCGTTCATTGTGTTCTTATTTTTATAATCTGAAATATTCCACACACTCATTCACTGAAATAAAGCATTATACAATTTTCTGGCACGCCTGATGTAATCATAAAATCGGGATATTATTAATAGAATCATTTGCGAACGGAGATTACGGTTTATAACAATAGCGCGCTGGTCCAACAATCGTTTCCGAAAAACATGTCATCGAAAGCTATATTTGCTCGGATCATTTGGTGACGCAAATAGAACTCTAGTAGTAACTGGACGAATCGAGCAATTTCACATTTTCAAGTTTATCTAATCAATTCGCACCGATGGAAATTACGCGCGGCGCTAATTTATTCGACCTCAAATTAATGCTATTAATTGCCATACAACTAGGTGCTAGGCGAAAAAAAATGATGATTATTATTAGTGTCATTCATATTGAGTACGTCATAATCAAAATAAACTTAAGTAGTATGTAAATGAGCAGCTATATTTGTACTCCCAATATTTTTTAATGCTCCTAAAAAATTTTGATTCAAATATTAAGACTATAATTACCACAACTTGTAATACATAATAATACAATAAAGTAATAAATAATAGTAGAATGTAAATGAAATTCCCTTTAAATCTTTTGAATAATCAGATTTAAATCCAAGAACACCAAATAAATTTAAACTAAAAATCATCCTCTTAGAACTGTAGGTGTACCTTTGTGATCTGACGAGAAATCGAGTGGAAAAATCTTAAATCCCTGTGGCTTGAAATTCACAAATACATTATCAAGAGTATTTGCACCTCTAGTCGAAAATTCAACAGTTTGTGCAAGACCGTACAATCTAAAAATATCACATAGCCTTTTTACTCTTTGGTTTTCATTATTAATATGTAAATTTATATACCCCCCCCCCCCCCCCCCAATCAGAACATGTTGATTAACTGCGCTTCAATAGATAAATTATTTATGTTGGGTTTCACTTTAAATTTCGCGTTACGTTTGATTAATATTAGAGCGCCCCCATGACTTGAGCTAGTTCTACTAAAATGGGAGGCAGTTACCATATTATTAATGCAATAGTTCTCACTCTCGTTAGATTTCAGCCAGTGTTCAGTTACACATACTATATTAAACTGATAAGATTCAATGATACTATCTAGTTCATTGAATTTATTGCGCACCGAGCGTTTACGAAATGTGCTTTAAAAAGTAATTTGCGTGGTTTCCCACTACTGTTAGTCATTGCTGACTGTTTAATGTGCCCTGTTAATATATTAAGTGGTACCTGTTTTGCTGAAGACCTTTCTAAAAATATATGTGCTTATTTCGATTTCTGCCGGCCAGTTTGATGGTTGTGTAAGTAGTTCGTTTTCCGTTAATTTTGCGCTTAGTTTAAAACTATTGTAAGTTTCCGATCTAGTTTCAACTCTTTCACACATTGCTTGGTTCCAAGAATAGTTTTAATGTAGGCTTCCATATCTGACTGAGTTACTTTATGTTGAACTCTATTAATAAATAACCATGTTTTCCTAGGTTCGGCTGTGATTATTCCACCTGCTTTACTACCGGTGCTGATCACGTTACTTCTTTTATTCGGCCGTTTTCCTTTATAAAGAGTGAAACCGTTATCTTTTTTTAAAGACGCTTTATCTTCAGGTGACCCTGCGGAGTGGTAGAGGTTGCGCGCTCTGAACGAGCTGGATGAGATTCCTTACTCGCCGGTAAATTCAGCGAGTGGTTTTTTTGCTGATGGTGATTTCGGCTCATTGATAGCTTTTCGTTGAAATGTAAATTTAGGCTCTTTTTATAGTAAATCCGACATCTGTTGATTGTCGATGACACTCAGAGGTTTATTTGATGGTTTGACACCTTGCTTACTCTTCAGAAAATTGATTTTCTCTTTTAAGAGGCTGTTGTTTTCCAAAAGAATCGTGTTCTTGCTCTCTAGTTCTTCGATGATTTTACGTAGTACGTTGTTTTCCTCGGTAAGAAAATTAAACTGCATATTACCGATTCAGGAAGTGTAGGCGGAAACAACAGGAAAATAATCTGTTTTCAAAATCAATACGCGTGAACGATACTCGATAATTTAAAACTCATTTTCTCGACTGCAAAAATATGGAATGGGATAAAACCAGCAAGAAGTTCGTTTCAAAAGAAGATTGGAGCATATCACCCAACATAATAATAAGAACCGAAGATAGCTTTCACACTTCAAAAGTTCTCACTATTTAAGTCTCCAAGAATGAATAGTCTTACTTAGGGGGCTGGAACTTATTCTTCAACACCTGGCGCATACATAGCTTTTAGATATGTCCCCCAAAATTGGATACTTAGGCAAGGAAGACTACAACGATGCCAAATCATTTAGACCAATAAGCCTCACATCGTTTATGCTAAAAACATTGAAAAAGCTTTCATATCGATACATCAGGGACCATATTCTAAAAATAAAATCATATCGAGAAGGCATTGATAAAGAAAAGATCAACATTAGGCCTATTTTTCGATATAGAAGGAGCTTTTGACAAAACCTCTTTTAACAGCATAGGACAAGCTCTCTCAGTGCTCGGCACTCCAGTCGCACTTAGTAAATCAATAAAACAGATGCTAAGCAAGGACGGTCCAAATATCAATAGGAAGCGAAGTCTCCAAAGCAAGGTTATATTTTCTTTCTTTTCTGGAACATCGGGATAGATGACTTGCTAAGAAAACTAAATAAATCTAGCTTTCCTGCCATAGGATATGCAGACGGCATAACAATTCTACTTATAGGCCGTTATAAAGTTGTACTCAGTGAACTAATGCAGAGTGCCTATAATATTGTGGAGAAATAATATACAGACAACGGAGCTGCTGCTGTTCAACAATAAACAGAAACCGGACAAAATGAAGCTGCCCAGGATATTCAACACCATACTGTCATCATTGACGATGTTATTGTCTCTTTCTCCCCTGGATTTACACATTCTGGAGATAGTCCTAATTACAGCGCTACAATTAAGAGACAACGGCGTGTGAGCCCAAATGCGAGATGGACGAGGTATGGGGCAATCCTTGGAAAAGCGACTTCAGGGACGCTCTTCTAGGGAAGTATCAGGACTGTGCTACTAAAAATCTTCAAGCTACTATACGTATATTCACCGTTACAATAAAGAAACAGGTAGAGGCATATATTGTGCCTAACTGAATTTGGAACTAAGCATACCTTTGTAGGAACACTCTACGATCAAAGTTGCCAAAAAATAACTGAATTGGGAATAAAAAGAGAAAAGGTCTGCATCCACACAGGTTAAGAAATTGAGCATTAATGGACTAGAAGTGTTAACACCTGTGATGTCTTCAATAAAGTGAAAATTAAGTGAATTTTTGTTACCATAATCGTATAAAGGGAGGAACGTGAAGCTGATTTGCTTAGCAAGAAAGCGGTAACAAAGGGAATGTAATTAATTTGCTGACGATGAATTGTTCAAATAAAACTGTTATCTAAAATTTAAAAAAACGGAAAAAAAGTGTGGTGGCCATTACATGGTCCCATGTGGAAGAAATTATTTAAGAGATTAGCTATATTCAATTTTATAATTGTCTTCTAAAAGCCTTAAAAAATCTGGAAACATTCAGTAAAGTGCGCAAAGCTTTATGAATTGTTGTGCACTTTAAAGCTATATAGTTCGAAACAGTTTTTAACTTAAATAAGTAATACGTATTGTTGCTGAACTTCTGAAGTGTTTCCATGTTTGTCTTCTATTAACTTGATATACAGCTTAGAATGCGGTTAAGTTGTGAGACGAGGTGAGGAGCTGAAAAAACAATACTTCTTGGTAGGTCAAAGGAAAAAGATCAAGAAGGATAGATATAGATATAGCAGATGTACTCTTCTACGTTAAGTGCGTACTCCAAGTACGTTGGTAACTAGTAATGTAACCTTACTGTATCTTTTGAATTTCTAAACAACGTTGTGGTGGCTAGGCCATACCATTCCCTCGGATTTTTAAACCATGACGTTTTTCTGTTTCCTTGGCTCCGACGGCCCGCAATTTTGCCCAAAATGATGTTTTAAAAGAGTGTGTACTTATCATTCTCCATTATATAGCCGTATGTTTCTGCAATTGAGTTAGTACTTCGAAATTGGTTCGCATTTAAAATGCTCCGATTCGTTTAGACCTAGCATTTGTGAGAGAAACATGGACTCATGGATTCCGTATTCATTCTGGCGAAGTATTATTGATAGGTCACAAAATGAGAGAACTTTCTTCATTTTCATAAACGTTAATTTCGCTTGCTCTATCCTGCATTGTATTTCTTGACCACTTTCACCGTGTTCGTTGATGTAACATTCGTGATATTTGAAATGCTGAACTCCATATTGTGTTCTTTGCGTTAAGCTTTAATCCCATTACTGAATTGTTATTAACCACTTCATCTAATAAAACTGACATTGATAGCTATTAAAACAGTATCATCTGAATATCCGATGTTATTGATGGAGATTGCGTAATATCAACTTCACTTAACACCTCCTCAATTAATACTTCCGAGTATATATTATATAACAATGGCAAGAGAACACAACCGTGTCATATACCTCTTAAAAAAATGATGTATTCTGTTGTATCGTGATCTACAATCACTGCAATTGTTTGGTTCCAGTACAAATTCAATATTATACGTATTATCGATGTTATCTAGGCCCAAAGTTAATAGAACCATGTCAAACGCTTTTCCGCAGTCTATGAAACAAGCAAAAACAACCACATTCATATCATGACAACGTTGTTCAATACTTGAGTATATACTATAGAGAGCCTCACCTGTGCCGAAACCATTTCGAAAACCAAACTGAGTACAACCCATTCTTTTCTCGTCTATTCTATATATACTTTTGTATGAATAATTTTTTATAAAAATCTTAAAACATGGCTCATCAAGATTATCATTCTATCATTCTATTCTCCCTGCATTCATTGGCCCTAAGTTTTGTGTAACAAATATGGATTTTAAACAGTCAGATGGAATGATGCCAGATGTATATATGCTGTTAAATAAATCCAATAACGCCAATATGGCAATGTCATTTGTTAATAATTTCAATACATCAACTGAAATGCCATCAGGTCCACATGCTTTGCATTGGTTTGCTTGTTTAATTGCATGCTCTATTTCACTTTTTGTAATTTCAAGCACAGTATCAATTGTTGATATTGTGTCCATGTAGAGTTTTTCACGGTACAATTTCCATTCTGTATTCTATTGGAGACTATTGAACATAAGGAACATATCTAAAATTGAGTAGAGAATTTTGACGGAGGTGGGTGTAATAGCGCCTTTTTGACAGAATGATAATTTTGATGAATTGTAAAGCTAAACATGTGGACAAACCAGTATTAGGGCAGGAATATTTTTGGTACGGCTATGCGATTGATGTCGGTGAAAATGTTTATTTCAATTTTAGATGATCGTTTATTTCTGATTTTAGCCATTTAAGTAAAACATAGCTATATTAGGGTTTTTACTAATCCATAGGAACATTAGGTTCACGACGCACTGTCCCAGTGTAGTAGATTTTTTGCCTGAATAGATTTTTTTCTCGAAATGATTGGGTTTTTTGGAAATTAGAGTCGTCTATAGTAAAAAAAATCAGTAGTAGTAGGTTTCTGGAATTGGCTAAGGAATATCGATAAATGTGGTTGTAATAATATTGCCTCATAACATAGGGTCGCCTTTTCGAACGGATCATCATGATGATTTTTTGTTTGTTTGTTCCTATGTTCTTAGATTTGAAGATGAACTTGTGGCGACAGAAATATATTTTGTAAGGCTATGGATATTGATAAAAAAAAGCTTTTTTTATTTTAAATCATAGTTTCTTTACCAGATTTCAGTAGTTTAAGTTGAAGGTAGTCATATTAGGGTTTTTATTCATCCGTATGACTTTTCAGTTAATGAAGGACTGTCCCAGTTTAGTGATTTTTTTTCCTAATAAAAATACTAACCTAACCATTTTTTGTTTTTGCCAATTAGCTAAATAAACCAGTGACTTTTACAAGTTTCTTAGTAAATTGGTAAAGATATTCAGGTTTTTTAGTAAGGATATTCATTCACGGGAACACTTAGTTTGCGGAGATCTGTCATAGACTAGTGGATATTTTATCTGAATTTATTTTCATCTTGCTATGATGTTTTCTTGGTAAATTAGCCAAATAAATGAGCAATTTCTACACATTCGTTGATAAAGAGGATATACAGTATTTTCTTTGATGCGTAAGACTCTATGATGTTACAACCACAGTCTTGATAGGAATGATCTTAATAGGTGTTGCAACTTTTTAATATTGTTGAATATGAAAACAAATCAAACAAATATGAGCTTCAATAATAATAAAATGTATTAGACATGGTTTTTATTTTAATATATGATACAGATAATCAATAAATACTACATTAGTACTGAAATATTATCTGATTAATATAACAAACTAAGGAGTATGGAGATTGAACTAATATATTTCTTGAAGAAATTTAAAAAATATAACATTTAGATTCAGTCAGATTCTAACCAATACTTAAACTTTTTTAATGTTATAGGTACATTTAATATATACCAATTATACCTTTAAAAATATTTAGTAATTTCAATGAATATTATTATTAGTATTATTATTATTTATGTAATTTTATTAGATCAAGTTTATGATAAATTCAAGATAAAACCAGAAATAACTACATTCGCCACTTATCAACACACATACAGGTAATTGACCTTATATAATTAATTAAATAGGCCTGCGATGACCTAATATTCACATTCAATAACACAGTGACCCAAATAGTGACCAATTGGCGGGTCAAAGGTGGCACCGTATTTGAGTCATCGTGCGTTTTCTGTCTCAGGTGGAGCATATTTTCCGTTATTACTGTTGGGAAAATATTTGCTCCCGCTTTAATTGACGCATTGCATAACTGTATTGTGCAATAAGCAGGTAATAACAGTCGAGGTATCTAGTCGGAGTGTGAGAATGAGCGAACCGGCAGGAAATTGTTGTTTTATTTGTGTTGAAAAATAATTATGCGCGCTCCTTCTCACCATAAATAATGCATTACTTTGTTCTTTTGATAAGATATTTGAATATCAATGGTTGGCGGATATGACTGCCATTTCTGAGCGATTGCGGGAATCGAGTTGGATCGTTTTCATTAGCCATTTGCATACCATCACTTACACTTCAACTCCTTCATGTCAATGATGCTCAGAGCATATTATGAAATTGATTTGATCATATTCAAGGAGTATTAGCGAGTAAATGCAATAGACGCAGAATAAACTTGTTGCATAGATATCGTATATTAACAAATATTTTTTTCAATCTATGACAGCTCTAAGAGAATAATATAATACTTTCCTTATATGATTACAAAATGTAAAAAAAAACGAGAATTATATGCTTAAATGAAAACAGTTTTATCTATTTATTAGGAGAATATGTTATTTATCGGATGATAATATATATAAGTTATATAATGTATATTTTCATTGTTGATTTGCTCAAAATAATATAACAAAAAATAATAAAAATGTCACACTGACATAAGCACATTAAATAAGGTCTTCAAATATTGGAGCAAAATATACCAGAAATGGTCAAAATATTGCTCTAGTGGCTACAATCGATATACATCATCTCCAGTTAATGAGAGTAATGGGTCGAGTGGAAGAACACATGAAACCGTGAACTTCGTCTTCACGATCTATGCACCAAATTTTATAGTGATTTAATTTGTACGTATGTATGTTTCTGTTTAATTTTTAATAAATCTTATAAAGTTAATAAATATATAAATAAATATCAAAATCACTTTACCAATGTGCACTTACTTAACATCTTTAGGTGTTTACACTTTTCTTACACCTCATTAATTAAATACTCTCTTGGAATATTCCTTGGTTATCTACGGCTTCCTAGCTTTTCTAATTTTATATCTGAGTTGGGCTAATATTCTTGCATCTTCAAGAAGATGTGAGTTGTAGTGCATTATTGGCCCGGTTACAAGTACTATTATCTAACCTACATTAAAATGTATGTGGGATTCGTTAACCTCAATACTTTTTAAATATCTACTTATAATAGGTTAAATCGCAGCGGACTATTCTCTTTCACTCAATTCACTTAATCACACTGAGACACTAACTTAACTCTTCCACGCCCACTAATTATTGTCATAATTACTTCCCTAATATATGTCATCACTTGATCCTGCACATTATTTTCTTTAAAAGAGAAAAAAGAAGAAAAAATAAGAAAATAGTCCTAAAGTAAAAAATTCATAGGATCTCTAAAAATACGTATATCAATGTTTAATAAAAATGATGGTAGCGACCGTTACTACGTGGTAGTTAATTTTCATTTCTATCTGATTCAAGTAGAAACACAGAACTATACTAAATTATATCAATAGCAACGGAGAATGGTTTCTCAGTTAATCTTATTCAAATTTTAATTCACAAAAAACTATACAAATCAACCAGGGCACATAATTATCCAAATATTTTAGACCGAACGAACACCAAATTTATAACATTCACTTATTTTGGGCACGTAACAAATAAAATATCAAATATTTTCAAAAAACAAAATCATCAAATTGCATTTAGACCAGCGAGCAAACTTTCAAATATACTTTTTAACGCGAAAGACAAAATTCAATCTATTAAAAAATCGGGAGTATACCAAATTTCATGTTCCGAATGTAACACCACATATGTAGGACAGACAGGTAGGAGTTTTGAAAAGAGATACAATGAACATTATACAGCATTCAGACTTAGACATTCAACAAGTTCTTTTTCAAATCATATCCTAGAGTGTATCATTCATTTCCACATATGGATAATTTAAACCTTTTACATTTTTGCAATAAAGTCCAAAGGCTTAATCTTTTGGAGTCATTAGAGATATACCGCCAAAGCAAGAATATTAATTCTAATCTGCTTAATGAGCAGACAAATTTCATTTCTTCGTCATTATTTAAGCTCTTATAATGACATATTCCTCGTCTGAAAACACCGCACCTTAATCCGCTCTGCACCACAATACCGCATTTAATCATATTTAGTTAATCCATTGTAATTAATCTCCTCAGTCCTAATTAGGTTCATTAAAAATGCATACCTTACCTATAAATTGTTAACACCCTGTATTCTTCTTCATTCAACACTTGATAACCTGCAAAGGTCGTAACTATAGTTGTGTCAAAATTGATAATATATTGTAAGCTTTGTTTGTGTATATTATACAATAAATAGTGGTATAAAAACTTAAAAATTATTTTCATTTACCCTTTTTATCAATGTTTACTTAATTTTCACCGGTTCTAATTCAATTTAGATATCTAATCGACGTAGAAACTCCTTAGTATAATAATCCTTGCTTTTTTGATAAAAGTCTCTTTAATAAAACTTTTTATTTACCTCGTAATATTTTATTGAATAGAGTTTATTTTTTTGTAAAGATGTAAATCCATTGAATTTTGTTACTACATGTAGTCTCAATAACATTTATTGAAGAAGATTTACGAATGTTTTTTTTTTTTAAATTATTAAATATTTAATAATAAAATGCATTAAATCCTTGACTCTTGTTTTTTTGCTTAAGACTTATAAATGTTATTCTTAAAATATTTTAAATTATCTTCTCTTTCTCGTGATCGGTTTGTTTTCTTGATGTCATTTTTATGACATTAATTGATCTTTAGAAGGTTGTTATCTTTTTAACTCTTATTAGAAGATACAACCACTTTATTCAAATAGGTTATATCAATTCCTCTTACTGCATCATGTTCTACTCTCTCACTATAGAAATTGTTTTACTGACAATATAAATTAAAAGTATAATTTTTCGATATAAACTTTTCTCCCTGTTTTTGACTAACACCAACCATCAAATTTTTTAAATTGAAACAGAGTTATATTCCCTTCTTCACTTTTTGAAGAAAGGAATATACCTGTGTTTTAATTAAGTGATATTAACCTTCACGTACTCAAGTAACTACATCAGATTTATAATGATCTAATTATTTCTCACTTCCATAACCCAAAGAATTATATTTCTACAGTGTCCTGATCTCAAATACCGCCTTATCTTCCAAAGATCATCCTTCACTAAAATATAGTATATTAGTAATTTGCCCATTAGTTCTGTATATCTTCCCCCACATATTAGGTGCACTAAGTTGGTATTTTTATACATACCTACTCTTCTACCTGCTTGTTACACGGTTGACATTGAATTTTAGCATGTTTGCTAATTTTATTTTCATTATTTTTAGATAATAAATAATTAAGGTCAGCTTCTAAAATACGCCTTATAAATAGAGATCGGATAAAAAAGCTTAAAAATGTGAAAAAAGCACTTAAAAGGCACCAAATTTAGAGAAAAAGGCATTAAAAGAGACAAAAAAGCATAAAAACAGGAAAAAACACTACCGAAAACTACATTTTTTTAATATGTAACACGTTTATCAACATATTTTACATAGAAATTCTGCTTAAAACTAAAATAAACATACTTTGTATAATTTTGTATACATTTCAAAATAACTAAAATCTGTTCATGAACACAATCACTAAATGTTGTTGTAGGTGTTGAATTGTAAAATTATTACTTCTGTCGCTCAATAATTTTTTGATAGTGGATAAGTTTCATTTTTAACATTTAGTCAATAGCGCTTAATATAGACATTAGAATTATAACTCATATCGCTGTTGCAGGTTTGTCTAGCCATGATCAATTCCGACTAATTGTTCTTATGTTGTGAGCTTAATGGCCTTGGCTAATAGGCCCCGTTGACCAGTTACAGTACGACTTATTGTTAAAAAGCTTCGTTGATTATATAAGGTGAAGATTTACTGAGCAATATATGCAACCCAATGCTCTTTAGTGTAGAATGGTTGGTTGAAGCAATTTAATTTGTACTGCAAAATAACTCCTTTTAGTACATGTCTACAATTTTAATTCTTAAATTGAGTTTTCGTTGTAATTGTTTATTTAAATAAATGCTTTATAATTTTTTTCTTTGATCAAACCCCATTTAATGTACTTTAGTTAGAAAATGGTATTTTGTTTAAAATATCAGAATCATTCATTTCTCATTTAAAATTTTGTTCACAGTAATTATTTGTGCACAAATAATTAAAAACTTTACTCAAATCCAAAAAGAAGTCGATGTACTTTGATTTATTTTCAATTAATCTGCTGAAGAAATCTATTCAGAATTTTATTGTAGTTAACCGATATTTCAAATGTTTATTATAATGTTAATAATATGTTAAATGGTTTATTATAAGTTATAAAATTTATTATAATGAAGTTATAAAATACAAAATTTTCAATCATTTGAAACGTTATCATCAAATTTATATAATTTATAATTTCCGCTTATAAAGCACTGAATTAAGTAAGTATGAAGTATTTAAGGTGGTCAAATTATTATTGTCTATCTTCAAGCAGAATTCATTTGCATCAATTTCTAATGATAATAGATTCAGCAAAACTCGCTGAAATCTAAAATGTTTAGTATTTTTATATTTATTTATTTATATATTTAACTCGTTTACCATGGAGGCTTCTACTTTATTTTATTTTATTTAGGTTTTTATACATTTTGATAATTTTTTTAATTATTTTAAGTGCTTTTATTACATTGTCTTATTCTTTTCTTTTCTTAATTTATTTCAATTCAATCTGATTTCTATTGTATGCTCTCTTATTATGAGTTATCTTAATTAAATATCTTTTTTGCGTATCTTTGACTAATTGATCTACCTCAATAGACTTTACATAACCGTATTTTAAACTAGTTTAATAAATTATTCAATGTCCTTAACCTACCTATGTAAACTATGTATTGATGTGACCAATTTCAATAAACTAATTATTGCGAACTTTTTGTTTAAAATATACAAATAGGATCAAAAATTGGAATATTTCGTTTATATAAAAAAAAACAAATGGCATTAACTATTTTACGTTATATTGCCTTGGTGTATCTTTGATCTAGCTGAATAAACTAAGCGCCATCTTAGCTTATTAAACAAATTGTATATTTGGCCGGAGTCAAACAATACACTTTACACTTTGTTTTACCACAACAGACATTTATTCAATAATAATAATAATAATTCAATTAAATGTCTATTGGGATAAAACAAAGTGTAAAATGTATTTATTTTTAATAATTTAATGTACCACCAAGTAAACGCCGATAATATTCAAGATTTAACCCACGATACTACATCCAGAATTTTGTAGTGTACTCCTAACCTACATCAACAAACAAAGCATACTCCTAACCTATACGAATATTCTTCTAACTCCTCTAATATAATTTTGGCATTCCTCAATAAAACACTAATTATCCTAGCGTAGCCTTGACGTACCTCAATAAATATTTAATCGCTTTAGCGTAATTTTGACCTACATTCATAAATAATGTATTAGCCTAGCGAACTCTTGATCAACTTTAATAAACTATTCATTGTCTTGACGTACTCTTGGCCTACTTTAATAATCTATGCATTAGCCTAGCGCACTGTTCTGAAATTATGTATTGATAAAGCATACTATAAACCCTTTTGTAATAATTTATTTACAGGGTGTCCCAATTTCGATGCTCACCATTGGTGTCTCTGTTATTTGAAAAGATAGCACAGGAATGTTTTGCAGAAAACAGTGCTCATAACAAATCTTCGGGATTATTAATTTGTCACAGAGCAGGCATTATCTCATTTGTTAGAAGCTCCAAATATCTGTTACCAGTTAAATTGTAATCAAAGATGAAATGACCTATTAAGTAACTATCTCATACGAAAAGAACTCAAAAAACAAAATAAAAATATAAACACAATTTCATGCCAATTAAACAACATTAGATATTAAAACCAAATCGAACTTGAAATCATCTTCGATTTACCAAATGTGGATTTTCAGTAGACCAATGGTGATAGTAATTCCTATGAATACTCCACAATTGGTAAATCGTGTTGCATCTGTCCATAGTGTATTCCTAGGATAATTAGCGTCATCTTTGAATTTTTAAAGGTACCACCTGCTAAACTGCAATCTTAGGTGATAGTCATTTTCACTTAAACCTTGTACATTTGGTGGTTTGTAAGGGCGATACTTGTTTTTCTTCAAGGTTCTGTGAACAGCAGCTTTTGAAATCCTTGTTTCTCAAGCTATACGACGAACTGATGTGCTGGAATTGTTCGTAACGTTCTGCAAAATATTATGTCGACGTGTATCAGCTTCATTAACTTCATAGTTAGCTCGTTTTTGTTCGAAGCTTCCAAAGTTCTGTAAATTTCTTTCAGTGTGTTTATTTGTTTTGAAATATACGTCCAACATATCAACTTTTTCTTCGTTTGTTTCATTGTTTTACAATGAAACAAAAATAATGAAATTAAATGTCAGTATCGTTTCTTTATTTTACATTATTACTTATAATTAAAGAGCGGATAAAAAAGCTTAAAAAATGTGTAAAAAAGCACTTAAAAAGGCACAAAATTTAGAGAAAAAAAAGTATTAAAAAGGCATAAAAACAAGAAAAAGGCATAAAAACAGGAAAAAAAGCACTAAAGAAAACTATATTTTTTAATATGTTACACGTTTATCAACATGTTTTACATAGAAATTCTGTTTAAAACTAAAATAAACATACTTTCTTTACGCAATATATAATATTATGTAAGTATTTAAAAATTAAATTGTAATTTTGTATACATTTCAAAATAACTAAAATGTTGTTCTAGGCGTTTAATTGTAAAATTATTACTTCTGTCGCTCAATAAATTTTTGAAAATGGAAAAGCTTTTCTTTATTTTAAATTATAGCTGGATCCATTTGAAAATTGCCATTCAAAATCAAGTTTAATTAATTTAATATTAAAAATCCTTCGTTTTCACCGAATACTTCTTTCGATACTATTTTGATTTCTTGGCCAAGGGGACCAGGTATTTTCTAAATTGAATCTGCTTTTATAAAGATTTGATTGTGTTGCTCATAAAATATAAACGCAATTATGTGTAACTAAATTGTTGTGAAGGAAGCTCTTGTTTCTTAAGAACTGATTGACAGTCATTAATTGATTTGCTTGTCGTTTCGGGAAAGTTGTATATAACCTTATTAAGTTCTTCAAAATTGTTCGCATAGTACATCGCAGCATATAGCCAAGTTCCCCATTTTGTTAGCACTGGTTTATGGGTGAGATATCAGGTAATGACTCCTTGAATAATTGCACTCACAGAAGAATATAAGAACTATTTTTCCATATTTAATTAAATCTACAAATGGAAATTCCATTCTTATAGTTTCAGAAATTCGTTTCCACTCATGTGCTAAACTTGTACAATGCACAAAATGCATTATTAGTAAAATTTTGCTATAATGTATATATCAAAATACTGTTGGACGCATGTCTTCATGTTAAACTCCTATTATTAAATTAAACAAGCGTCTGTGGTTTCATCCACCCCAAACCACATATAATTATTGTTAATAATATCTTTAATATTTTGTATGGTTTCATAGTACGCAAGAGCTACATAATTTTTTTCTCAGGAATGGGCATTTTACGATATTTTCCTAAGAAAGATTTAAATGCATTATTTTACTGGCCATATGGACTAGTTTCCGAGGCCAAAAAAAAAATGCACTATTTTGTAATTTTCTTAAAGGGATATTCGAATGTAAAAGTATTTTGCACAAATGTGAATTTAGTTTAAATTGTCCATCGTTTGTTGAAAATGATCCTAAAGATTGTGAAATTGTGCTGTTTTATTAGTTCAGCTTTGAACTTTTTCAAACTTTCTTGATGTAGTGTTGTTATAACATGTTTTACATACAAGTCTTGACTAGTTAGGATGCAGTTGGGAACTAAAATAAAACTTACTATTTTTAAACACGCCTTACAAAATAATGTATTATTTTCACTTGTTAATTCTGGATAGTCTCTAATTAATTCTTGTATTGTGGTTTTCACCTTTTGCATTATAGGTTAAGTATACATGTGAATTATATAATATAATTTATCTGTGATTCCCCACGTTGATACGATTCACGCATATAGTAATTTTTGAGAAACAAGCAAAGTTTTTGGAAAGTCAATTCAATAGTACGGTTTATAAATGCGAGTTTGAATATGAAAATTAACGAAAACGATAAATATGCGCCAGTCGTCCCATCCGTATTTTTGCCGAAAGTAGAAAATTGATACGGTTGTAGAACACCTGATTATTAGCTATCACTTAAATTTGTTTATATTTAATACTTACTGGTTACTAGTTTAACGACGTTTACATCCGGAATATCATAGATGTGATTCCTATGAAGCGTTCGTCTGTATAATCTGAATAATGAGACGGTCTATTATATCTACTTATTTATAAACGAATCTATTGTAAAATGGTAATTATACTAATATTTATTAATAATAAAATTCATTATAGCTATTGGCTATATTATGAAGATTTTAAACAATTATGTTGTCAAAAGACACGAAGAAAATATATGTAATACAAATATAATTTAGCACCTTAATTTAATATCAGCGTGAAATGTTTACTAAATATTTTTTAAATGTTTAAGAAAATGCTCTAAATAAGCATCAGATTCTAAAAAAAAGCATGAAAATAAGCACAAAAAGTGAAAATGTTTACTAAATATTTTTTAAATGTTTAAGAAAATGCTCTAAATAAGCATCAGATTCTAAAAAAAGCATGAAAATAAGCACAAAAAGTGAAAATAAGCACAAAAAGTCAAAATAAGCAAAAAAAGCAAATAAAACTTAGCGCCAAGCAATAACATTCTTCATGATTAGTATAGATATTTAGAAATTTTTTCGATGCTATTAATATTATGGATATAATGGCTAGAAATCCGCTTTCTAGACATTAGAATTATAACTCGTATCGCTTTTGCAAATTTGTCTAGCCATGACCAATTCCGACTAATTGTTGTTGTTCTTGTTGTGTTGCGAGCTTAATGGCCTTGGCTACTAGGCTCTGTTGACCAGCTACAGTACGACTTAGGGTACGGACAGAGTGCGAGCGTCTGGCGGTGCGGGTGCGTGCGGCCTTCATGTTAAACACGTGCTAACGCATGATGGCGTCCTGAGTCGTCCAGAGTGCCACGGAGCGTAAGTACGTGTTAAAAAAACGAAGCCGCGCACATCGCACCGCCAGACGCTCGCACTCTGTTCGTACCCTTATTGTTCAAAAGCTTCGTTGATTATACAAGGTGAAGATTTACTAAGTAATATATGCAACCCAATGCTCTTTAGTGTAGAATGGTTGGTCAAGGCAATTGAAATTACATAGTAACTTTGAAGTGCAAAATAACTCCTTTTAGTACATTTCTACAATTTTTGTTCTTAAATTTGAGTTTTCTCTGTAATTGGTTATTTAAATAAATGCTTTGATCAAATTTATAACGCCATTTTACTTACATTAGTTAGAAAAATAGTATTTTTATTAAAATATTAGAATCATTAATGTGTCATTCAAAATTTTAGTCACAGTAATTATTTATGCCAAAATAATTGAAAACTTTACTGAAGTTAATGTACTTTGATTAATTTTAAATAGAACTGAAGAAATCTACTCAGAGTTCTAACATTGCTACTGTAGTTGGGCGATTCTTCAAAATCCAAATTGTTATTATAACGAAGTAATAATATTCAAAATTATTTCAATTATTTAAAGCATTGAATTAAGTATTTTTTTGTAATATTAAATTGATATATGTACTAGTCAATCTAAGGTGGCCAAGTTGTCCATCGCCAAGCAGAAATTTATTTTCATCTCCTCTCTAAGAACCAAAACAATTTATAATGATAATTAATTCAGCAAAACTCGCCGAAATATTAAATTTTTAGTATTTTTATATTTATTTAATTTAGATTTTTATAAATATTTTGAGTTTTTTCTAACATTTGGTTAATTTAAAAAAAAATATTTTAAGTTTGATTTTGATAAATTTTTAAAAAGTTTCTTTATCTCAATGAAAACTGATTTTTATGGTATATTTTCCCATTATGAGTTATCTTAATTAAATATGTTTTTACGTATCTTTGACCTACTTCAATTAGCTATTTACACTCTTAATCTACCTCAATAAACTTTACATAATCGTATTTTCAACCTAGCTCAATAAATTATTCAATGGCCTTGACCTACCTTAATAAACTATCTATTGATGTAGCCTATTGTTAACCAATTCCAATAAACTAATTGTTGTCTTGGCGAACTTTTTATTTACCTCAAAAATATGTATTGTTAAAACGTACAGAATAAAATTTGGAATTAACTTTATATTGCCTTGGCGTATCTTTGATTTAACTCAATAAACTGTGCCTGATCTTAGCGTACTAAACAACATTTGACCGGCGCCAAGCAATACGTAATCTTTACCCACCTTAATATATTCTGAAATGTATAGCGTACTCCTAATCTACATCAACAAATAACGCATTCTTCTAACCTATACCAATATTCTTCTAATTTATCTTGTTCACTTTTGACCTTCCTTAGGAAAATATTAATTATCCTAGCGTAGTATTGACCTACCTCAATAAATCTTTCATCGCCTTAGCGTACTCTTGAACTACATTAATAAGTAATGTATTAGCCTAGCTCACTCTTGGTGAACTTTAATAAACTATGCGCACTGTTGTCACTGTTTTGACGTCATATATTGATGACGCGTATTCTAAACCCTCTTGTATTAGTTTATATTTATAATAGAAAACAGTAATTTTATTTGTTTAAAATCTTAACTAAACAGAACAGTAAATAAATATACCTAGTAAATTATGAAAACAGTAACGCAACAAGAAACAGTTTATTAGAGCATCAGTCGCTATTTCTATTATGTAAGTTTCTTGAGTGGTAATAATAAAAATAATGGGGGTTAGTAAAAGAAAGCCAATTTAAAAAGTTCACAATTTTTACTCCTGTTTGCATTCTAGAACTAAGAAAATTATTAACACTATTGTGTTAAATGCGTGCTAAAGGATTATTTTGGATATTGGCCGTTCTTCTGTTTTCATCTTTATGCTTTTGGGCTTTATTTCTTCACTAAACATAAAATTATTTATGTTAAATATACAAACGCGTAAAGTGAATTTAGAAAAATCAATATTTTTTAGAATATTTATGGTAAAGTCATTTGATATGGCTCTATAGGAAAATACAAGGTGGATTTAAATTTGATTGACATGAATTGTCCGTTGCAGATTATATTGCGACTGTATTTGATAATCTACACTGCACTTTAGCATTGGATGAATTTGTTAAAGTAAAAGAACCTTAGATTTAATGTAGGAAAGATTAAGCTAAATATTATCAACACTGCATTTAACATTGCAGAGACCAAAAATGAGAACGTTGCCAAATTTAAATGCCTAGGGTGATTTGAATGCAAGATTGGGAGAATCAGGGGATAATTTAGCGATGACGGTACAATGACTGATAGAAGATCTCAGGATAAGTTTATAAACAATGAGAGTACGAAGGTAAAATAGTGAGTGATTGAAAGGGATTAGAGATATTAAATGGATGCTCAAAAGGGGATTTGGCAGGTAAGGAAATATAAAATAAGCCACAGGGATCGACAGTGATTAATTACGTAGTCATCGTGGCCTTTTCAAGGAAAAAACTGAGAAAAATGGAAGTGAACGAAGTATTGGGAAGTAGAGGTACAGATAGGCATAAATAAGAAAACAGAGCAAAATCAAGAAACCAATGAAAGAGTTAGAGAATGTCATAGTGGTATTTGGAAGAAAAGTAAAGGTAAAACGTAGGAAAATGTATACTTGGTTCAAAGAAGAATGAATGACATGTAAGCAGAGAAGTAAGGAAGGCAATGAGGTAATGCATACGGAGCGAATGGGTATGGCATATGACCGCAGGTATAAATATGTATAATACTATATGTATAGCCGACGACAGTGACAAATTAATAATATGTAGAAGTAAAGCAGAAATGTGGAATAAAACAAAGTATGAATTCTAGCACATGCGAATGATAAGGTATTAATAGGGAGAGATTTGGGTAAAATGAAATACATGTTGAATAGACTGGACAGATATATTGATAAAAGAGGACTATATCTGAACTTAGGGAAGACAAAGTAAACGAAGTTTAGGAGTAAATAAGTAGGGGGTGAATATTAAAGAAATAAAAGGCGGCTGCGTGAAACATCTAAGATGGGAAAGGCAAAAAAAGCGTGGTCTTATGAGTGAGAAGAGGGAAAAATGGTTGGTGAAGAATTTTCGACTAACATATAACAAAAGTGTATGAGTGCAACTGTGGTTTCTGAAGAAGTGAAAAAGTCGACTTCAGGATACATTTCAGTTTCAGGAAACAAATAAACTAAGTCTGCAGTATGAGGCAATAAAGTTGTGTGTATTACAGGAGGAGAAATTAGTGAAGGGCTATGAAAATCGTATGTAGGTGTAGGGTAATATAAGTGGAGAATAGAGCGAAAGAGAATGTATGAAAAGTAGGGTTATCGGAGAATGTAGTCAATGGATAGTTAGAGCATGTAGTACATGTGGCGGATTTGGAAAAAGAGAAAGGGAAGTAAGTCGATATTCATGGAAGGCAGGGATGTATTGAAAAAGTAGATACAATGACGTTTCAAAGGCGGAAATTGCACTGGGGGTTGCGAAGCTACTTGAATAACAGTCAGTTCGGTATAAAGGAAAAGCTGAGAAAAAGGTGACTAAATGGATGAGAAAAGAAGAAAATTATGAATTTATTATTGTATTATTATATGACAATAAAGTTATTTTATATAATGGTGTAACAAAGTTATTAAGTTAATTTCATAAAAAAGTTAAGATTATTACTCTTTTTAATTCCAAGTACACTTATTTTTAATACAATACAAATTGCAATGGTGGGCAGTAAAGTTACACAAACACGTATTATTCCCTTTACATCCTTGCCTAAAATAGCAATTCGAGCGCTTTGAGGCCATTTATTTCCATGGAATCTTTTCAAGTTTGTGAACAACAATCCGGCCTTTGTGGACATTGCCGGTAAATTGAAACGAATGAACGGATCGATGTTTTCTTAAGAACCCGCAATTCTACACATTTTATTATTCCCGTACAGGCTAATCAAACGAAGTAACGTAGACGGGTGGGCAGCGTTCGAGCATCGAATCGAATTTAATTGAAAAGTAATGTGCGAAATAATTTATGAGATACATCGCACTGATTGCGCTTGTGTGCTGGTTCTATAGGGGTGGGTGGCTTTTGTATGCCAACCACAGTTGGGACGCGTTGTCTATTTCAACAATATTCATTTTCCGCGCTCGATACAATTCTCGCCATTTAGCCAAAAAATATAAAATTATTTATTAGGTGATTCACAACACCTATTTACAGATTCTGTACAGGGTGTAAAAATGTGTTACAAAATAAAATCAGTTAAATTATTTAACACGTTCGCCGCCAAGCGAATATTTCACATAAGTGCTGTTTTGAATCCCGCGTGACCGCCGGCGGTCATAGATTATATAAGGAATAACTACAAATTATTTCCCCGGCGTGGAAGAAACGACGACTATATGACCGCCGGCGGTACATGTGGCGGTGAACGTGTTAATGTGTATTATGTTTGCCAGCAATAATAAAATTAAAAGTAAAAAAGAATATTTTTCTATAAATTCAGATAATATCATACACTAAATGTAGTATGTTATACTTTTATTTGTAATTGGCGATGTGATAATGAACAATTAAATGTTTAGTTTTGCTTGCTGCATTGAATTTACGTTTTGAAAAAATTGGATCAATTAAAAAGTGAACCATGTATTCTCCGATAGGTATCAAGATGGTCACAATCTTATTATTTTGATTTATAGTGGAAGCCATTATTTTGTGATATTTCTTGAAATCAAAAACTTTAAAAAAGTGTATGCACTTCGTTGATATCATACACAGGATTGTAAAGGTTAAAACATAATAACAAAATAAATCCTATGTGTGATATCAACAATGTGCAGTTTATTTTAAAGTAATATTTTAAATTTTTATGTTTAGACAAGTTTATTAAATAAAATACACAACAGTTCATTCAAAAAAAACAATATTTTAAAGACTAAATAAAAATAAAATGGAAATTCTGTGATAGTAGTCGGTGTTTTTTTTACATTTAATTGAGTTGCTAGATCTAATTAGCATTTAAATATATATGTTTATTCAATTTTTTGATAAGATTAATACAGTGCTTATGTTTTCTAAAAATAATATATGATCCACCTGGCATAATATCAACCTCATATGTTTTTATTTAAATGGCAATAACATCTTATATTGTGAAATAAAAATTCCCTAACTGTATTCATTAGGTAATTAAATAAGTAGTATAAAGTGCCTTTATATTATCTCTTAAAATTATTTGATTGATATTTTGACTGCATTAGATGTTGTTATGCCTTCGGTCTTGTACGTAAGACTTCTGAAATGTTTTGCCCTTGCCGAAACCTTAGATTTTATTATTTGGGTGTGGGATTTAAATATAAATTTGTGATCTATTGTTGTTTTGTTGTTAATTTTTAATGACGGGGAGTTGGGGGAAATTCGGCGAAATAGGATTAAAAATTGGGTTTTAATTGGATTAAGAGATATCCTCCATTTTTTAGAGTCTAGGAGTTGTTGAAGGGAATACATAGCGTTATTAAGAGAGTAGGAGTGGACTATTAGTGCGGTATCGTCTGCAAACTGAAGAACGTATTTTGAGGGGTCGAAAGAGTTGGGATTGAGATTATAAAGATCATGGCAATAGATGTTGTAAAGCAGGAGAGATACACTCCGTATATTATTCCATATTTTAATTCATCTCGAAATTCTACACAAAATTGGTATAGCACATCATAAAGCTAAACTTTTTTGTGTAATTTATTTGATTTTAATGAATAAAATAAATAATATAAAATAATAAAGCACAATTTCTTTATTTCAATATTTAAAATGTATCAGTTGAATGAGGAAATAATCATGATATTGTTATGTTTGCTTGAGAAACGATTACATAAAATATAGTCAATTTATATAATAATTTATGCTTAAGTTATCTCACCAAGGATAGTTTATTTCGCATAGAATTAATTGAATAACTACTACCATTGTTTCGTAGTCGAAGCTTAATTAACTAAGGGTTTCTTTTCTACATAGAAATGTAGCAAAAATATCGACATAAATTTTATAACAAAAAATCCTAACGTTAAATAACAAGAAAACTTATCTAAATGTTTCTAAAACCGAACGAAGAAATTACCTTCATATAACAGTGTGGCAAGGATATAATGTGTCGTCTCAGATACAAATTCCAACTTGTTACCCTTACTCCCAAGGAGAAAACTCCCAGTGAAACCGAAGGGAAGCTGAGGACAGCAGAGAGGAACATCGCTATAAGATCAAACCAATGGTTAGCTTCCAAGCTTAAACGCTGAGTGCTTTACACATGTATTTTCAAATTAACAACCCTAAAATAAATAAAAGAGTTCTTTTATTTTTATTATTTTACATACTTCAATTTCAATCTCCAAACCAATGATAACACCCTGGATCTAATCCAGAAACCCCATGGACTGGGTAATTTAAGAGGCACCATCTTCTATGGTGCACAAAATCAAAGGGCACGCGCATCTGCCAACATTAATGGTATAGTTATGCCTCAAGTGGATTTCATAGTGGTCTGTTTCGAAGATTTTTCTAATCTTTGCATATCTATCCTACGATGTAACCGACCCAGCCCCCTCACATTAACTGGAGATGTGATTAGACACTGTGAAAGCTTTGATAGAATTCATCTCGAGCACACAACTACACATACTCAATAGAGACTATGAAACAACATTTGTTTCTTCAAGAAGACAAGAGGTGATTTAGACCACACTTACTAATGTTGGTTAGGCAATAACAGGGAATCCCTGGAAAACTGTTTTGAACAAATTGAGTTCATAACTACAGCCACAATGCTGAATAAAGTTCTTTCCAAATACCCAACGCTACAGCCTGGAATAATGCAAGAGGAGGATGGCAGTTAAACTGACAAAAGATATACTCATTTTCCCGTCTGAAAAAACATCTAGGTTAGGGTTGAAGACCCGCAGGACATTCATACTCCTTTAAAAAAAGATTGGAGCGTAGTCTCCAACATAATAACAGTACCCAAGATAACCTGGGCCACTGATAATAACAAAACACAAGATAACCTCGAGAAAAAGGGAAAAAAAGGTGGCATTCATATTCAAACCAGGCAAGAAAGACCACAGCCATTCCAAAATATTTAGATCGATAAGTCTTTCACCGATTATGATGAAAACACTCGATAAGCTTTTGGATTGGAACATCAGGGATCGTATTCTAAAAACTAATCCTCTGAACCCAAATCAACACGCGTATATACCAGGACGCTCAATTGAGCACTCCACTGTGAAACTACCCATATTGAAAAGGCGTTGTTAAATAAAATGTCTGCATTAGACCTATTTATCAACATAATAGATAAAACAGATGCTAAGCAAAATGACAGTTCAATTATCAATAGAGAACCATGTCTTCAAAACAAGGGTAACCCGTGGCTGTCCACTTAGAGGATTATCATACTATCTCCTATTCTGTGGAAAATTGTGATAGACGATTTGCTAGGTAAACGAAATTAATCTGACTTCCCTGATATAGAATATAATGGAGAGGTGATTTACAGAAAACGTCGTTTCGGTAAATCCAACAGTCGAAGCTAATGCTGTTCATCAACAAAAAAAATGATCATGTGAAGTTGCCCAAGATATTCAACACCACAGTAATTCTGGCTTCACAGGTAATATGTTTAGGGGTTATCATAATCTTAAACTGAACTGGATTAATCTTAAAACCAAGGTATGCAATCTACTAGACATGACAAAACCACATGGAAGAATGTCTCCACTTGTTCTCATTCCAGAACGACAATACGAGCACCCAACGCTAAAGTTTCTGTTATTCTAACTGGACACTATCAGTTAAAGAAACACCTTTATGTATAGAGGAGAATGCCATTCGTATGTCACAAATAGTGAAAGAAAATTCCAAAATTAGCACTAGATGCTTAGCCATTTTTTAAATCAGTTACTCTGGAGTTAAAACAAATTATTGTGCTCATATTATATCAAATAATTACCATATTTACACAGCTAAAAATCTTCAATATTAACATGAACCTAGAATCAATGTTTGGATAAGATAAATAGTAAATCATTTTCAATTATCATATAGATTAATTTACGTTTTTATTAATGTTTTGCTTGTAACTAAAAAAAATTAGGCATTTTATACATTGTTGAAAAGCCAATATGGCCACAATATGAAAAACAAAAGATAGCGCTAATATCGGATGTTTCTGTTTACATCAAAAAGAATTGTCTTTAAAATTGTCCCAATAATGTAAAGGTTTAATAGCGGATACGTTAGGCATTATCAAGTTTTTTAAGAAAATTAAAATTGGAAAATTTTAGTTTTTTTTTTTCGAAATGTCCTAAAATTGAAAAAAAATTAAGGTAATCTGAAATGGGATTTGTTATAAGCACTGATTTCTGCAAAACATTCCCCATTTAACCATTGCTCTATCTCTTCTAATCGCAGAAATACCAATGGTGGGCATCGATATTGGGACACAGTGTTAAAGTGACTTTTTTACAGCTAATTTATTTATATAGTCTGTTCGTTGGATCTTTCGTTGTACGTCACAAATTATCGCTTCGAGAAACGACGCAAAAACATTCAGTCTGATGAAGTAAACCAAATGCGTTAGAAAAAGAACGCACTGTAAAACTTTCGTCGTTTTTTGAAGAGATAGTTTGTGACGTACGACGAAAGATCCAACGAACAGACTATATATGATATCATATAAAATTTTAGCAATTAAAACAAAAAGCCAATTATTATGATTAGTTATAATATGTAAAACTACTTTTCAACTAAAATATAATTCTTGATTTAATCGAAGATTTAATTACATTAATTCAAATTGAATATACTATTACAAATTAGTACGAGTTATCATACAATATATATTATTTATTATTATAAATATAATCCAAATATAAAGAATGGCTAATACTATAAAATAGCTATTCTTTATATTTGGATTATATTTACCAAATACCACATCTCCATTGAATTTCTATAAATAGAAAATTAAAAATATTTAATGTTAATTTTTATTTCTTATTATCAATCAATAGTAGCGGCGTCTAAGATTACAACATCACAAGTTATGCAACTATGTATACTTTACAGTCTAAGTAAGTGATGAAGAACTTGTATGCAAC
The DNA here is from genome assembly GCA_963969525.1 of Ontholestes murinus. Classification (NCBI taxonomy): domain Eukaryota; kingdom Metazoa; phylum Arthropoda; class Insecta; order Coleoptera; family Staphylinidae; genus Ontholestes; species Ontholestes murinus. The sequence continues at coordinate 49,519,411 of OZ018395.1, forward strand.
TGTCATTTGCTTTACGTTATTTAGTTAATTGCTGAAGGTCGAAAGTAGATATTTTCTAAAATCAAATTTCTTGTGTTATTTTAGTGCGCACCTTTTTTTAAACACAAAATATAATAAAAATAGTAAGATCCTTAATCATTTAAAAATACAAAGAAATTCGAAATCTACAACAAAGTCTTACTAAGACTCTTACAAAAATCACTTTTTTAAACAACTACTTTCTTAATTAACACCACAACTGATATTAAACTATGCAAATTTAAAATTTTATTTGGTTAAATATTAAATATACAACACTCTGTACCATTAAACAGTTGATTGGATCCCTGCCAGAAATTTTATGTAAACACAACTTATTAATCTCGTCTGTGTTAAAGTTATTCATAAATAACTTAACCAATATCGTTTGCACCAACAAGTACAACTTAATAAGTACAATACAGAGAAAGTAAATATGTTTGTTTATTTACACCGAAATTTAATTATTATTGCCATTACGTTTCATTTCCACAAGCAGATGCTTTATTTCTCAGCTATATATTTTTAATATTTCACAACAACAGCTTATAATATTCTAGAGTTGTTAAAATCATGTTAAAAAGGAAATACATACATACAAGTCCTCAATAACATCTAAACATAGAATTGCACAAACTTTTCCGATAAAAGGGCCCTTGGGTCGATATCCAAGTCCGCTACTGTATAAATAATATAGCAGCCAATATAAAGTTCAAATAGTTAGCTGGATAGCGGATATGATTACAGCATAGAATATTAGGATTAAAGTAAGCCCGCCGTAAAATGGAAAGCTCTTGTTAATTCCTAAAGTCCATAGCTTTATCTTAATTCGTACACATTATGCGAACGTAGATTTCGCCAAGTATAATATTAAGGAACAAATCCCGATATATATGCATGTAGTGTAAATGGTAAATTTAGAAAATAATTACTTAGAATATTGTAATTGTTTAAATAATTCTAATTATATAAAAATGTAATTTAAAAAAGCAATTCTTAATATATTTATAGGAACTTAAAAATATTTTTTTATTGTACAAAATGCATACATTCTTAATAGAAAGTTGTAATCTGAAGCGGTTAGTTGTGTGCACAAAAGTTAGTGCAAATACCTGTTAGAAAGATCCATAAAATCCACTTTAATTCTCTGTTTTATATTGTTGTTTCCACTTAACTTTTTACGTTGTGTGTATGTGTGTGCTAGGGATTTTTAACTTAAACTTTGCAGTTAAACTTCTATTCTTTATAAGAAAATCTGAAAAGCTTTTTGTGAAATTTCATGGACTGGAAGAGGATATTTATCCGATGTCGTTTTTGTTTTTCCGCATTTTCTTGTAAAAATATAAAACGAATTTTCGATAGATGTATTAGTTTTTATGAAAATAAAATAAACATTCGAGGCTGAATTAAACACGCAGATCCAAGTTTACTGGTAAGCGCGTGAGTTATCCATGCAGAATCCGCTAGAATATGCGAATATTACCGACCGCGCAAGTAAATCTAAACGGAAATGAAATCAGTGCAAGTATAAATATATAATAGTGTGCGAGATTTATAAATAATTGGTTTATAAGTGTGTATACTTAACTAATAATTTAATAATACGAAAAAAAATCGTAAATCTGCAACAATGCTACAAAATAAATAACTTATTAAAACAACTACTTCCTTAATTTATAAGCCTGAAGAAATAGTTTAAAATAAAATAGCTATTTTTCACACGTGCTCGAAGATTCCTAATACATTTGTAATTCAACTTACATATACGATGAAGCTAGGCAATGAAGTACTCGATAAAAGTTGAAAGGTACTTTTCCAATATTGGATACACAACTTTCTTAGTACATGTTCCCTTTACGTGTTCAATGGAATAGTCGTACGAGGCATATTTTAAAGTAAGTACCGTTTAAATATATATATAAAGCTAATGAACTTTTTATAACAATTTTATTTTTACACGAAAGCCTGTACTTTAACCTACTTTCCCACATAATTTTCGCCAATATCCGAAAAAAGCCGCCCAATTTCACAGCCACTAATTAACAACCATTTTGAGGCTATAGTCATTATGGCCCTTCCTTAAAGGCAGAAACAAATGGTTACCAATGGGTACTAGCTCTGGGCTGTATGCCAGATGATTAAGTTGCTTCTAGCTAAACTATGCGATTAGACCTTGCGTTCAATTGGCTGTGTGCGGCCGGGCTTTGCAATGAAGCAAAATGATTACTCTACTCAGCATACCGCTACCTACAGTTAGTAGCTCGTGATAATTTATCATCATTCTTGGCACCAAAACACTCAAGGAAACGGGAGAAACTTAAAGATACCCATCTAGAACAGTTTCCGACAATGTATGCGTTTGGTTACAATTTCATATAGAACACTCCTTGAAACTTGAAATAAATTCTGAGAAAACGAATAAAGTTCTGTTTCACCTTATTGTTAACTTTTTGCACCAAATCACCAATAATAATAGAGGTCGCCAAGTCCGTTTCTCGTCATGAACATTGTTGTGGCCATCTTTAAAAGCTCTAACCTACTTCCTTACCATTCCATCACTCATAATGTTTTTTCCATAAACAAAACAGTGTAAACGCGATCGATTATAATCTATATGCGTGGACTGCCAACAGTAGCGCTGCAACAGTGTAATTTCGAAACGGTACTTACTTTAAAATATGCCTCGTATTTATATCTTCCCAGGACATCATTGCATTTTCAACCTCGTCCAAGAATTATCCTTAATATTCCGCGTATTAGTCATTTTTAGTATAGCCCTTCAATTTACGGCAGCTAGGGCATCTGTTTTGTCATTTGATTCTACCACCACAATATTAAAACGATTTTCTTCAACTTCCGTAATGACCTGCATCGTGTGGGAAGCAAGCATTTATACTTCCTCTATTAAGGATGATGAGATAAATACTCAACCTCATCCTTAACCGTTTAGTCGGCCATTTGCTCGGTTATACCGGTTAATACCACGCAAAGCCGCAAATTGCTTCCCTTATTCACCTTATTTAAATCAAAGGCAGCTAGAGCGTATACCGGAACTCATTGTAATGGGAAGACTTTACTTCGTTTCCCATCACCGCCATTTCAGTGCTTTAAACATACTGTCCAGCCAATTTCTCTACATGTCCAAAAATCCACAAATATTTGTCCTGCTACTTTGCATACTGTTCATAAGTTCTGGCAAATAGATGCCGAAACGTGAAGGATTTGGGTCGATCTTCGTGGCAACGTTCCATTTTAATCGTCTCTAATCTATCCGATTATAGTTTTGTTGTTGTTTGGCTTCGCTGCTTGACACAAAATCATACGCCCTAAGCTACTTGTAAAGTGTGGCCCAAAGGTCACGAAGGTGTTTGAATTTTCTATAACTTTTTTAATAATAAACTTTCCTTTTCTTTTTTTATGAAATTGCACTCGGTAAATGTGAAAATTTACCATGGAAAAATAGGAAGCTGCAATTCACAAAAATCGTTCAGTTTTACTTTGAGAACGCAGGGAGTATATTGTTGTCATTTTAACGTTAGAGATACACCCTCTGAGGTAATAGATCGTTTTGGGCAACAAGGTTCGGTCGGCGACCTTCCACGTACCGGGAGACCACAAAAAGCTAGGACAAAAGAAACTGTGGATATTGTGAGAGGTAGTATCGAAGAAGACCCAGAAACGTCGACTCGGAGGCGATTTTCTCAATTTAATATTTGTAAAACTTCACTACAGCGAATTTTACACATCTTTATCCTTATAAAAATCAAATGGTTCAGGAATAACAACATGTATATTACCCACAACGGCTAAACTATGCACTCAGACTTAAAAAATTGGCAAGAAAGGAAAACCACTTTATGGATCGTCTGATTATCTCCGACGAAGCTCATTTCCACCTAAATTTTAAGCAAAACTACAGATTCTAGGCCACTAAAAATCTAACAACATGACAAACGGGTCGTTTTTTTTCAAAATAACTTTACCATTTTTAGTGGCCGTAAATGGACAAACGATTGTGAGACCTGCAGTGGAACGTAGGCCGGGAATGTGGTTTCAATAAGATGGCGCTACCTGCCGTACAGCAGAAGCCACATTGGAAGTTGTAAGAGCCGTTTTTAGCGACCGAATGGATTATCCGCCGCGAACTCTGGACATCACGTCGAAATAAAGCTCAGACAATTCCATAACTCAAGTAAAATATTAGTCTAATTAACCATAACAAACAGCTTATTTATATGAAAGTGGAAAATGGAAGACATTTAAAAGATGTTATATTACGCAAAAAAGATGTGTTCTTTCTTTTATGGTTTGAATTAATTAAAGAATTAAAATCTAACATTTAGTGACTGATTAAAACCTCTTCGCGCCATGTTATAAGAAATTTATTTGTGCAAAATACCAGCCTTTTTATGATTCACCATGCTGCTGATTTTTATGAATAAGTTAACCCTGTTCGATCTCAACCAAGTTGCCCACCGTGTTATCAGCAAATTGTAACAAATAGAATTGGAAAGTAGAGATTGCTACTTTCACATTTGGGAACCTGCTTTTGTAGTATTTTTAGATAAGAAGTACAAAATTATTTTAAGGCTATTTAAAGATATTTCATATATGCTATACAAAATAAAATTATTGCTTGATATCAAGAAATACTAAGGCACACTTTTGGTGAACTGCCAGGTAGGGATACATATAGGTAGAATTGTGGTTTTATAAAAAAAAATAGAAGCCAAATTAGTAAATTGGAATATAATTTGATACGCCCGCAAATATTTGTATTTTTAAATAGTTTTCTAAAAACAGGTAAGTGGTCTACAATTAGTAAAAATTAGAGGTTCGTTATCGTGCAACGAACCCAAATTTCTATTGTGACAGAAAATACTTCTCAAATATTTGAAGTATTTTTTAAATAATATTAATACTTTCGCTGCTACATTCTTGATAAAAATAAAAAAAACCTTTGAAAATGACAAGTAATTGTTGAAACCTAAGTCAGGAAACTAATAAATTAATTATGGAATAAAACAAAACTTTCATTTACAAATTCACGCCTCTATGTTTTAAAGATATGTGAATATTATTAATGGGGATGAATTATAGTATTCATCATTGAGTTATTTTGAATATAGGAGAGTTATTTTCCCCTTTCATTAAAATTTTTAAAAAGTTTACTTCATCGCGTGTGTATATTGTCGTTTACGCGTAGAGGGGTGAAAATTATTTCCTATTTGTCATATCAGTTATATGTTATCATTAATTTTGAATTTGTGTAGACTGATTGCAGCTTTATATTAAATTTTTATTTTTTATGCTGCGTGATTTTTTGTCTTTGTTTAATAATAATTATTATTTTATAAACGGAAAATATTTTTTACAAATAAACTACAAATAGAAATAAAACACAGACTACTTATTTTTGTAAATATATGCATATAAACAAGTACTTAATACCAATTTTACACAACTCAATTAAATAAACATTGCAATGTATTAATAAGAACATTTAGTGGCTAGTCAAGCCAAATAATAAAACAACAAAATGAGTTAAAATATCATAAAATAAAATAAAATGACATGAAATAAAGTAAATCTACCGCTTAAAATCTACAATTTAAATTCCTTTTAAATGATGCCAAATTTGAATTAACTTGACCCTAGCCATATCATTTGCTACTTCTGCCATTCTGCTGATTGGATTATTTGGGCAAACTTTGTGGTATTTTAAAAGTATTAGTATTCCTTGCCCTCCAATTCTTAACTTTTTAAAATCATCGACATATATTAATATTTATTTTAGTAAATGGTTTTATTTGTATTTAAAATCAATTTTATAATAAAAGAGAGCGAAAGTTCGAAACACGTGTCTGCAGATGATTATAATCTTGAATGCTAGATTTTTAATTGCTTTTGCTAATTTAATTTAATGAAGTCACTTTAAATTCAATTTTTCTTCATAATTTTTCATGTTATAGTCACATATAAACAATCTAAAATACACTTTATTCATTTATTAGTTTATTCAACAGAAATAATTTCATTCAAATTAGTGTTGCTTTGATAGTTGTACTATTCTTAACACGCAAATTAATTTTGTTGTATTCAATGTCTGCCGATGTTTTAGCCAGAGAAGTAGTTGTTTCAAAATTAATTTGTTTTGTAGTCTTAGTAAGACTCATTGTTGTACTGAATTGAAAAATTCACTATGTTTTAACCACAAATAATTATTGTAAAAATATTATATAACGTGTAGGCACAATTATATAAATCTAAACAACACAGCATTTATCGTCATTATCAAGTCACTTGATAATGACGATAAAACGTCGAAACTCGAGTCGTGCTGTGTTGTTTAGATTTATATAATTGTGCCTACACGTTATATAATATTTTTACAATAATTATTTGTGGTTAAAACATAGTGAATTTTTCAATTCAGTGTAAGTATGGATTACCACGTAGTAACGGTCGCAACCATTCTCTTTACTCATTGTTGTAGTTTTCGTATTTTAAAATTATTATTTAATTTTCTACAACGAACTAAATGATTTTAATACATTTTATTAATATTTATTTATTATTTATTATAAATTTAATTCAAATATTTTCATTATTTAAAGAGAATATAATGAATGGGTCCACAATATGAGCCTTGAGGAACCTTGGAAATGACATGACAATTGTTCTAGATGATACCCAGGCAAAAGATTTTACTGAAAAACCAATTTGTTCTAATTTTTAAACCACTACCGAATGATTAACTATATCAATTTTCTTAGAGCATTTTGTATAGACAACATCAATCTGTTTCCTTACCTTTAAGGCAATTGCCTAGCATTTTTGGAAGTACGGATTGAATACATATATCCCTATAATGCTGTAAATTGTTACGATCGCCTGATTTAAAAAGTGGCACAATATAGCTTTTTTGCATAATGAGAAAATACAGCTTTTATAAAATACAGTTGGTATTTCATCCGGCTCAGGTGAATAATTTATTTCAAATTGCAAAACTTCCTCCTCCACCGAAATACTAAAATCAAAATTATTATTTAAAGCGCTTTGTTTTTGAAATGGACCTGCAGGTGCTGACGATCCATCTTCAAAATAATTTTCCGCAAAGAAGTCGGCATTCAAACTAGCAACATCTTCTGCTCCAGTTGCGCATAGCTCATATAATTGGGAATGCCATCTTCTTTTCTCATTGACTTAGCATATCGCTAAAGCATGGTTTACAAATTCTGTTGAAAGTTTACGTAAATCCTTAAATGTTCGATAATTATCTACAGAATTTGTCCTTTTATAATGAAGATGATCAGCTTTATTGGCATGTATAATTATTATATTATTTAATTGGGTATTGGCAAAGTCATATAGTATGTTGGATGATACATACTCCCACTAAAAATAAAGTCATTTGCTAATAAATCCACTGCATTGTTTACATGATAAAACATACGTCTAAAAAACATCTCTTGAGTTAGGGATAAAGTTCATTTGATGGGCATATACAAATTTGTAAGATTCTACAATAGAAAAAGATCATTTGTCATTTAATTTTATTGATTATGGGGCAGTCCCACCCATACTCCCCAAATTAAAAACTTGTGCTTTTTAAATTTCTGATATAATTCTTTAATATTGATGTAACGCTCCTCACAAATATTAAAAATAGATCCTGGTGTTATATAAAAACCTCCAATTAAAAAATTGTGTTTATTAATTGACGCTAAAGTAAAAATATGCTTAATAACATAATGGCTGACAACTAAGCGATATTGATATTGTTAATTTATTGAATTATTGTTTCAATTGTAGTATGTTCCTATATAACTGTTGTTTGTATTTTAAGAGTATACTTTGGTAGTGGATATTTGTAGGATTGTTTGATTATTTTAGGTGTCAGCAACTCTCATTTACAAATCATTTACAAAAAAATAAAATCGTTATAAAACGTTCTTTAATATTTTGGAAATGGTAATCAATTGCAAATTATGCGTCTTATATAGACTTCGTATTGTGGAAAGGTTAAAAGATAATGCACACATGTATTAAACGAATTACTGGTTTTTGCAGAATAAGTTTTCTTTTAATTCAGCTTGGGATGAACTGCAACAATTGATCAGCCTCTTTTTAAATTATGGTTATTATTGGATATCGGGATTTAGTACCAGATTTTTAAGGAAAATTAAATTGCATTGGAATATGACCCTTTTTTGTAAGTAAATATTTATTAAGGTAAAAGGAACATAATCGTACCGCGTGAATTTTTGTATAAAAGTGAGGAGGGTAACGAAGATAAAGTCATAGAATGTGATCTGTAGTAAGAATAAACAATATCGTGTAAACCAAACACCATATCTATGTTCAACAAGTTTCATACTTTAGTAAAAAGGCAGAGTACGTGCCTGATACGGTCCTGTAAGTATATATTACTTTTTTTGTGGCCGTATTTTTAACATTTCTTATTGTGAACACTTTGACTGGATATCTCTTGCACATGACATATATTTTTTTGTGAAATTATTTGAAATAAGCTTCTTACGACGGTGTAATTGATATAATATAAATTTGAAAACTTGCGATTACAAATTAATCGATTTTCTTACTATCAAAACAGCAGTCAAAATATATAAGATGATTTGTCGCCCATTACTGGACTATGGTTGTGCCCTCTATCCCAATCCCAACAATCCAACCTCCCACAATATCGAAGTTAGCGAGCGAGCATCCCTCCGTACCCTAACAAAACTCCGTCACCCTCTTAATCCCTTACACAATCCTTCTAACCAGCTCCTCTATGATACCACTTTAGTTATCCCCATCCTAGAACGTCTTCGATTCCTATCAGAAAAATTCTCCAAAAATCCTTTCAACTTTCACATATTATCCTTATATTGTATTCCTAGAAATCCTAGTGTAAACCCCAAATTTAAAAATCCTAATTCAACCATATTTGATTTCATCTCATCGTTTCATCCATCTACGCCTTAACGACGCCATATGACTGGACAAAATAAGGCAGAAAGACCTCTGGTCGATACCCTTTTGACGAACTAACTCACTAACACATCATCCATTATTTATTATTTCAATGTAAATATGTATAGTTTGTCAATAAAAATGTGTATTATTATTCAATTTTCTGTTTTATGTTTCCAATTTTCGAATAATGGAGAGGTATTATAGTCTCGCTTTTCTGGCGCAACTGTTTGCTGCTGCTCAAAATTTATTAAATTTTTTTAAATTTTTTACCAGGTCATTCTAAATTAATAATTTAAAAATACGAAAACATTTATTTTTAAATTATTGGTTATATTTCTACAACGAACTTAAGGATTTTAATATATTTTATCATTCTATATTAGATAGAAATACACGTATTTAAAAAATTAATTTAATGCAACAATTACCAAACACTATAGATACAAATTTTACATCATATTAATGAGTCTAATGTGACATCTTTTCTTATTTGTTTACAGTTAAATATTGTGTATTATGATTTTTTACTATATTTCAATTTATTTTAAACGGATCTTAACTGATTTTAAATCAGATTTTAATAATAATACAGTATACACATTCATTTAAATATAATTATACAAGATGAAATTAAACTGTGTCGCTCATTTCCACGTACGTTAATTATAATATACGATTATCTTCAATCTATCAATAAAATGCAAATTAAATTGAATTGAATTGGACTGAATTTTCAACAGCTAATGTGCAATATTGTTCATTTAAAACAATGATTACGCGGACTTTTTATATTTATTCCCCTACTTGAAAATGAAGTACCTGTAGAGTATTTATATATATTAGTTTCTGTTGTACTCTTTTATTTTCAACTTATTTAATTTTTTCCCTTCATTTCCTTGATAATTATAGTTTAATTAAATATAATATGTGACCAATATAGAATATTTGAACATGATTAAAATAACTTTTGGTGAAAAAGATAAACATTTTTATTGAAGATAGTATTACCTTATTACGAGATAACAATTATAATACTTCGTCTTTATCTTCTTGCTTATTGGCTGCAGATATTTTAGCTTTAACTTTTAGTTTTAAATAAGAATATGTTTCTATGTAAGGTTTACCAAAAAAACTTTTGTTAATTATTTCTTTGGCAATTATAATTAAACCAATTTTTAATATTTCATCTGTTTACATTAATATACAATAATTATTTTTTATATATTAATATTAGATTTAGTTTAATTATAATTGAAATCATAAATAAAAATTGTGATGTGGCCATCATAGCACTTTCCCTATTTTTTCTCGAAAACTATAAGGTTTACTCGATATTTTGGATTCTTTACAATTACTTGTTAAATGTCATGTAACTCCTATAGTTTATTAGTAATAAGCAAAAAATGTCAAAATTATTAATTTTTACTTTTTTCTCGGAAGCTAAGAACTTTATGAAAAATATATTTTAATAAATTATGTAAAATTTTTCAAATTCTATATAGGAAAAGTTAGAATAAATACAACAAGAATTTTAGAATACTCAAAAATATATAAGAAATTTATTTTAGAACCACCAAAAAAATATCTCGACGATTAGAATAGAAATTCCTAAAAATTTCTAAAAAAAATTTGTGGAAAATAAATCTTAAATAAAATGAATAAAATACAGCAACTGAAAAAATTGCAATAAAATTTTCTACAGCTGTACTCAGTATATCCCTCATCAAAATTTTGTAGGAATTTCTATTTCAAATTGCAAACATTAGTATCATTTTTTTTATAATCAACATTGGTTTTTCCAAATTTCGTTTTGTAGGATTTTCTTCTCCAAATTGCAAGATTCTTTCATCTATTTCACTAGAAGTTTTCACGAAGGTTTTTATTTTTAAAAGACTAGAATTTCCAAGCCATCCTAGAAATTCTCTTCTAAATTTCTAGAGAATTTTTCAGCATTCTAGAATATTTATGGTTGAAATTTTCCAGTATAATTATGTTCTAAATTTCCAGAAATTGCTCCCGTAATTCTTAAACAAATTTCGAGGATTGTAGAATTTTTAAGAAACTAATTTTCTAAATTAAAAAGTTTACCTTCAAGGATTTTAGAATGTATAAAGAATTTATGCTACAAGTGTGCCATTTTGAATTTTCTAGGAATTTCTGCTCAAAATTTTTCACCTAATTTACTAGAGACTTTTAGGAAGTTTTTTGGTGATTTTAATTTTCATGCCTTTATAGAATTTATTCTCTAAATTCCTAGAATATTTCTCGGGATTATTAAACATTTATGGAATATATTCTACAGATGTACTAACTTTGTTCTTCTTTACAATCAGTGTTTTTCTCTTTTAAATTGCAAACATTGTCATGAATATTATCAATAGTTTAAATTTTTAGAATCTCAATAGCTCTTCTTTATTTTCTAAAGATTTCAGTTCCTAATTCCTAGAAAATATTCAAGTGTTGTGGAATTTTTAAGGAACTGATTTTATAATTTTTAAAAAATATCTTCGAGGATTTTATAATGTATGCTGGTGTGCCACTTTGACCACTATTTTATCAAAGGATAGCTTCTCCAAGTTGCAAGATTTTTCCATATATTTTACTTGTTTTCAGGAAGTGACAAAAATGTCTTTCGGGAATTTCTCTCATAAATTTCTAGAATATTTTTGGGGATTTTTAAACATTAATGGGATTTGTTCTTCAGATACTAACTTTACCCTTCGTTGCAATCAAAATTTTCTTAAAATTTCCCTTTAAAATTGCAAATATTGTCATCAATATGTTATTAGCATGAGAATGAATAATAAACTATAGTTTTTTTTCTAAATTTTTAGAATCTCAATGGCACGTCTTTATCTTTTGGAGATTTTTCTTCTAAATTTTAAGAAATTTTCCCTGGTTTGTGGAATTTTCCAACATTATTATTATCTATAATTCCAAAAATTGCTCCTTTACATTTCTGAAAAATTTTCTAGGGGTGTAGAATTTTTTTTAAATAAATTTTCTTATTTTTAAAATTATCTTAAAGAATTTTAAGATTTGCACGATTTTCCCATCTATTTTACTAGAAGCTTCCTTTTTAGAAGGAAGTTTTTTTTTGATGACTAGAATTTGTAAGCCTTTATAGTACTCTTCTTCTAAATATCTAAAATAATTTTCAAGAGTCTTACAATCACAGTTTTCTTGGATTTTTTTTTCCAAATTGCAAGATTTTTACATCAATTTATATAGATGCTTTTAGAATTTTTTGATTACTAGAATTTGTAAAACTTTCTAGAACTCTTCTTCTAAATATCTAAAATATATTTCAGGAGTCTTTTCTCTAAATTGCAAGATTTTTCGATTTACTTTAGTAGAAGGTTTTAGGAAGGATTCTTTTGATAACTAGAATTTGTAAGCCTGTTTAGAACTCCTCTTCTAAATTTCTAAAATATTTTTCAGGAGTCTTACAATTGAAATGTTCTAATTTTCTAGAATTTTTCCATCTATTTTACTAGAAGCTTTTAGAAAGTTTTTTTTTATCGCTAGAATTTGTAAGCCTGTCTAGAACTCCCTTTCTAAATTCCTAAAATAGTTTTCTTCTCCAAATTACAAGATTTTTCTATCTATTTTACTAAAAGTTTTCTGGAAGGTATTTTTTGATGACTAGAATTTTCAAGCCTTTCTAGAATTTCTCTTCTAAATTTCTAAAATATTAATGGAATTTGAATTAAAACTTTTGTTATGTTCCATATTAATATGGAAAATAACAAGAGTTTTAATTCAAATTTTATTAATGGGATTTATTATACAAATGTACTCATTTTTATTATTCATTACAATTAAAGGTTTCTCTTCTAAATTTCAAACATTGTCATTAATATCTTAATCGCAAGAGAATAATCAACAATAGTTCTTCCAGATTTTCATAATCTCAATAGGTCTTTTTTTAGTGATTTCTCTTCTAAAGTTTTGGAACTGGTTTGTGGAATTAGCATTATTATTTTCTATGTTTTCAGAAATTGCTCCCATAATTCCTTAAAAATTTTCGAGGGTTGTAGAAATTTTTAAGAATAATTTTTTTAATTTCCAAAAACAACAATTTGCTCAATTTTTGATTCTTTACAATGACTTGTTATATAAATTATTTCATGTTTATTGCAGTATGCAAAAAATATAAAAATTATTAACTTTTTTTTTTCTTGCAAGTTAAGAACTTTTTGAAAAAAATGTTTTAACAAAACTTGTTCAGTATCTTATTTTCTTAACTTTTGTTTGAAGAGTTATGTAATATTTTTCAAATTTAGAAAAATATCGTGGAAAAACAAAAAACGCCTCGAGTAAACATTCACTTCCGGTTAATGGATGTTCACGAGAAGCTTTTCAGTTCCAGTTTATAACGATAAAACCCTAAGTTTAAAGTTTCATCTCAAATGGATCATTTGCTTTTCAGATATAGCGCCTACAGACATGTTCATGCACGAAAACAATACTTCCCCTATATATTCTATATAGGGAAAGTCAAAATTCTTTAACTTTTTGTTTTAAATAAAATTATATTTCTGTACTTGTTTGTAGAGGCTTTTACTTTGTAATACATATTTTATACCTTTAAATAAATTGAATAAACTTTGTTTATATCACACACTTTGTTATTCGACACAATTTATTACAATTAGTTTGATAATGACTAGCTAAATTGTGTCGAAACTATAGTCACTAAGAAGAATAAAGTGTGTGATATAAACAAAGTTTATTTTATTTATTTAAAGTTATATTTTTATATAAACTTTATTATTATTTTATTAAAAATATGAATAAATTCATGCCTATGATAGTTAGTCATATATAAAGACATTGTATGTCTTAATTTTTGCCTTTAATAATGTTTTTATATTATAGAGGATCAATGTATATGGGCCATACCCCCGAAAACATTTAGTTTTTCTCCTCCTATAATATTTTTTATGAAGAAAACTGATGGTTATTATGCCTTCCTAGAATCTCGCCTTTTTGTCGATATCCTCGAAAAATCCTTTCACCAGTGAACAATGTCCATCACCGCCATCGTTCCTCATTGAATTACGTATCGCAACAATTGGAGCGGAATTGATAAAGACTGCAAGCTACCTCTTAGAAAATACCTTTTGATCGTCTTTTACGCCCAACTTAATACCCGCCTTTAAATAATATCTAATCGATTATTTAATCGTATATCTAATAAAATACATATAATACGTAATCCTAATATACCTCCTAAATCCAAACATCCCAGCGCCACCATTTATCAATTCATTTCATCATTTTATCTTAATTCATAAGACTGACAACGACATTCACTGACGAACGAGAACGGGCTAAAGACCACCGGTCGATAGCCATGGAACAGAAGATCAACTATTTCAGAATTTATTTTATTTTATACATTACATATATTATTTTTTTTCTTTCCTTGAATAAAGATGTTTAGTAGTAGTACATATAATAATATAAAGTACATATTTTTTCATTTATTAAGCTTTATATTACAGACAAATATATAAATTGGGGCTGAAAGATCACATGTCCATAACCTCTTGACAGAAATTATGTAAATTATTATTTATGTGTATTTTCATTTTCTATTAATACAAATAATTTTAGTTGTAAACAAGTTATACAACAAATTTAAAACATTCATAAAACTTTTCAGTAGGTTCAAATATACAAATATGTACTATTTAAAATTAACCGACTAAAATTTCTTTAATGCATAATTTGCTCCGAAGTGCGTCTACATACGGACTATTATCATATATTCAAGATTAGAATTTCGGAATGATGCTATTGACGTTTATGTATTGAGCATTTTTTTCGACCAATTGCTACGAGACTTTTTAAAATGACTGTTTAATTATGTTTATTTATGACAGGCTCAGAAAAAAAATATCAAGTACAATCAGAATGTAAAAGGATTAGACGAAAAGCTGGACAGGAAGTGGGTATTAAACAACAAGTAAGGATTTATTAACTCAACTCATTGATGTTTACCAAAGATTCAAAATTGTCTATGGGAAAAGAAAATAAACATTTTGGAGGTAAAGAATTATTGCCTTGGATTTAATGGTTTCGTTCTTATTTCTCTAATTTTATTTAGGTTACAATAATAAGTAATATTTAACTTAGTTTTAATTTAATTATATATGTTTTCGAAAATTTTCTTGATATTTATCAAAAATTAAAAGTAGGCCAAGGAAAAAATAATAAAAGACATTTAGAGAACAATTAACGATTGCTTGTTGTTATCACATACGGTTTTTATTATTAATTATTATTAATAATAAAAACTGTGTGTGATAAAGTGATTTTCATTTATCGTCGTAATTTTCAAAAATGTATTACACAAAGCATCAACTATATTAACGATTGCCTTGAATATAAAGTTTTAATTCTTAACCTTCTAGTTTTGCACCTAATAAAATTAGGGTACAATAAGTGAATATCAAACTTTATTTTAATATGAAAATTTGGTTCCATCAAGAATGTAGCAGAACAAGTATCTAATTCATTTTAATATTTCCATTGTCTTGATGTAATATAATTTCCGAAAACGTTTGATATTTACCAAAGCAGGTAAAGGAGGAGACAAGAATAAATCTATAGGAAGTAAATAAGTATTCCCTTGTTTTCATTTTTATTTTACTAGTTTTAGAGCTAGTCAAGTTAAGTTCTGAAAATAAGTAAATATATAACTTAATTTTAATGTTCTTATTGCTCTAAGAAAATTTGTTTCCCAGAAACTTTAAATGTTTATCTAAAATCCAAAAATAGAAAAGGAAAAAATTAAAAACATTTAGAAAATAAGAAAAAATATTGCCATAGTTTTAATGACTTTATTTTAATATTTCTAATTTTAGACATTATCAAATTAGGATACAATAATAAGAATATATTTATCTTATTTTTCTATTATCTTAGGATACGATGCTTTCGACTTTGATAGTTATCAAAGATCTAAATGTAGATAGAAAAGAAGAAAAGCCTCAAAATAAGTAAATAATTATTGTCTTGACTAATATTTATGTGTTTACTATTTTTGGAGTTAATTAAGTTGAGTTCGAATAATAAGTAAAGATTTAACTTTATTTTATTGTTATCATTGCACTAAGAAAATATATTTTCCAAAATATTCAAAATATCCTTAATAATTTGCTCGCAAATAACAATTATTTATTATACAAATTTCATTTCACTCCTAAAGTTTATTAATAATAAAGACAAGAACTGTATAAATAATATGTATTAATAAAATGTGTTCACTTTCTTATTTCCTTTAACATTTTTTTTTAAGTTATACAGGGTGTCCCGTTAATGTGGGGAAATGGCTGGACCATAGATTCCTGGGGTTAAAATATGATGATTTAATCCAAAATATCTATATCCAAAAATTTACGGTTAAGCCGGAATTTGTCTTCAAAGTTCCAAAAATTTGTATTTCTTTTGTTTATAACAATTGAACGCTTTATTCGATTTGAATGAAATTTATTATTAATGACTAACATAACATAATACATCATTTCAGTTATTATGGCTATTATTGGTTAACAAGAAGTATAAAAAACAGTAGTACCACCACTTAAAAACTAAATTATTATTTTATTGGTGCATTTAATAAAAAGCAAAAAATACTACTTAAAAGACTGTTTAATTTAAAAACGTTTTTGTCTCTTAATAATATTTGATATCTTTTACGTTAGTGTCACTTTTTATTTACACTTGTAACTATAGTTTTGAGAACTTCAGCTTGTTATTATCAAACAGTAGTCTATTTATTTTGAATTATCAAAATATATCACGAAGTGAAAGCCTACATTATTACTTTTAAAAGTAATTTTACGCAAACCTATTTTCAATTTTAAAATAGTGTCCTCCTATCAGCAGATAAAAAGCAATAAATTCCGATGTCACTTACAAAATAGTTGATGTTAATTTATTAAAGGGGGAAGATAGGGTGAGTACAGATGACGGTCTTTTGATTCAAGTAAAAAGTACAATGAGTGACGCACAAGCTAAAGATATTTTTAATCAAGGGAGAGATTTAGGAAATAATTCTTTATGTTTAAAATCATTCACATACGTATAATTATAAATATGTCACTGAAATAGCTAAAAACCATATATAATTGACAACAGTAAACCATATAATTAAGATGAAATTGATAGATAACGATAGAAAGATTTTTTTGCATGAAAAAGTCACAGTGTGGTGTAACATATTTAGTGTTTAAAATAAACCAAATTTGAAAATCTGACAGTGTCGTTATCTTCAATAAATTTACTGATTATTAAAAAAAAATAAGTAGTAATGTTGCCATTTCTGCCAAATTGCATCGACAGTTGTATTGGTTCATTTCGAGTAGTGTTTATATTGTATTGAACTAACAAATATTTTGGTGAACTTAATTTTATGGCTAGGTTTAAGTTGTAAAAGTAACTGCGAGTTTCAACTTTACAATCTCTAATTATATAAAACACTAGCCAGAATTAATTTGCTTAACAGTTTTTGAAATTTCAACTATAGTTTTTCTTTGTAATACTCCTAATTCATATCCTTCACCAATTTAGAAATGTCCTTGTTATTCTTTTTTATTTCTTGAATAATATTCTCCCTTATCTCTTATTATTTTTAACAGTTTTAACTCGGATGAATTTTGGGGACACATACTTTGCCTGAGAAAGTACATATCTGCACATAGCTGCACAAGTTGATTTTCATTTGGAATAATTTGTTAAACTCGATTTACCAGAAAGTCATCTTGTTATTTTTATTTCTAGATATTGAGTTACGTGACTAAAATTCTAACTAGTGATTCGTTAATTTAGAATCCCATTGACCTAACTCAATATCCAAAAATAAAAAGAAGCTAATAATTCCTGTTCTTTAGGAGCATCCAGTCATCTCTTCTCCATTACGTGTAAAATTCCAGAAATTTTCTAAAATTTCCAATTTGTTTATTCAATATTTCGATTATTAACTTATCTTTATATTTACCTATTTCATTTTCTTATAATCTCAACAATGAGTCTTGCCTAATCGTACGGTTCAACGTTTGAGGAACTTTAGATTTTTAACTTAATTAATTAAAATTTTAATATCGTATTGAGAAAGCTGTTACTTGGTGAAATTTTGTGGTTTAAAACCAGGTGTTATCTTTTATTAAACATTGTGTTCATTCTTAGCCAGAGCGTCTCATTAACTGCAAACAGTATACTATTGCTATAAACGTATTTATGTACAACAATATTTCTATGAAAATATCCCGAAAATATACCTAATATCAGAAGAAATACTTAATTTAAATATAACCTTCCTTCAAAAGTCTTTTGAGGACAGATCTTCAGGCTATAACATATTCATTAACATCTCCACTGGTAGTGACAGTATGCAACCTGTACCTTTCAGTCAAAAATTAATAGCTACAGCAAATTGCTCACTTAATCCAGCATATACCAATACCGTATTTATTGTTGGATGATCTGAATACCGATAATCTATTATGGGGCTCATCTGTAATCGAAATTAGGGGATAATATATTGAAAACCTCCTGAATATAACAACGGAATACTTCTAAAAACAGGGCAGCCGACATACTTTAATGCCTTAAATGGATTATGGTCAGCACTTTATTTAACAATATCTTCACTCACTGTTACCACACGTACAGTAGTATGCCCTCGGCGATTTATACTGTAGCGAACACTTTTCTATCGTATATTTACTATTATTTTGAAGGTAATAAAACGCAAGCCTAGGCGATTGTGTCTAGATCAGGCAGAGTGGAAAAATATTCGGTACGAAATGAATGACATTTTCAGCAACATATTGATTTTGTACGTAATATTCACCAGTATAACTCAAGCAGAAAAAAGAACTATACAAGAGGAACGTGCTCTGGCTCGACTATACATTTTTAAACAAAAACCGGCCATTGTGTCACTAAATATTGGAGCTAAAAAATTGAGCTTGTAGAAAAACTGCGTTAACACGTTAACCGGGGAATTTAAAATTCACATCTACTAATCTTATAAATATTGTTGCTGATATTTCTCACGATTTAGATAATCGTCATTAAACAGTTTTAAAGTAAAACCTCTTTATTATAATATTTTGTATAATTGATAAAGAGTGTCCCTCGGGGATCACATATAGTACCGCTGCTTTTACTTATTTATATTGATGATGTTCCTCTTCTGCGTTCTAAATACTCAATATAAATGATACAATCACTTATTCTGATAACTATGTTATCCTTTTTTAAATGATGTATGTATACTGATATATTGTTATCGCACTAAAGAATATTGATAAATGTAAAGCAGTTAGTTTCAGTAGATGGCATAATTCTATTTAATTTGGTTACAGAATTTCGGTTGTAAACAGCTGTCGTCACTTTCAGTGAGGTAAATATCTCTTGGAATATAAAGTATTATTATACTATTTTAATAATATAACTACTCTAAAGGAAACATTTAGTAAGGATTATTAACTATCTGCAAGGATTAATATTAATAATAAAAAGTAAACGATTAACTTACCTCTGACTGCTTTTCCCTTAAATATCACCAAGCCAGGACAAAGGATAAGAAAAAAATACAAGTCTAGGCCAATCGATATATTTAATATTGACAGATGTTTTGAATGTTGTACCCTTTTCACATAGAAAGATAATTATTTTATATTTATATTTGTATATATATTTATGATATTTTTTTGTTTAATACTCACTAAAACAACAATACCGATAAGGTCGGCGTGTGCCGACTCACGATACTATCGTATGACATCTATACAAACATACATAATTACAATGTTTATATAATGCATAAAATTAGACCTATAGTTTTTTTCGACAACCAGGCATGCATTCTTATTAGAGATGTGGCTGGAAAAACCTCTAATGAGAGAGCAGCTGGCCCACTTCAAAATACAAGACCGTCCAAAAATCTCTCATTTTTAATTAAGAAAACATCGAAATTCGAAAATATCTATGTTTTCTCTTTAGGTTAATAATAAAACATTATAAACTTAAAACTAAATTATTAAATGATTCATTTTTATATTCAATATTTAATTGTTGTATAATTATATTTAAAGGAATATTCAATTAAACAATTTTTAGAAAGTCTCGAAATTTTGTCCAAGAATATAATTTCCGAGTTTCACTCTGAGATGTTTTTGAAACAATTTCCCATGCACATTTTTCCCTTTTTGAATTTTGCCAGGTTCAAAAATTCGTCATGTAAACATTTGCCTCCGCGCAAGCAAACTAGATCACGTAATCAAAAACAAGTATCAAAAATAAATACTGAAATGTATCATTTTTTGCAAATTTTTTAGTTATTATCGATCGAGAATATGCACATCACATGAATATGTTTTTTTTTCTTCATTTGGCGTACCAAAGAAAAA
Source organism: Ontholestes murinus (assembly GCA_963969525.1). Taxonomy (NCBI): domain Eukaryota; kingdom Metazoa; phylum Arthropoda; class Insecta; order Coleoptera; family Staphylinidae; genus Ontholestes; species Ontholestes murinus. Next base: position 49,539,840 of record OZ018395.1, read on the forward strand.
AAAATTAAAATCGAGTCCGTATTCAGTGCTTGAGTCGTTTTATTTAATGCAACTTTGAGCGGTGGGAGGTTTTCGAAATTTTGCAATTGTAAACGTTTCGTATAAAAAATAATCGAATCGTTCGAAAAAACCAAGTGTTCCTCTATTTGAAATCAAGTCCGGAATCGTGTCGTGAAATCCCCGCACCGCTCAAAATTTACTGCGAGTGTGCGCTTCGGCCCGTCTATCCCCATTTTTGGAAGAGGCCCATCCGCTGACACCTACAGTTCGAGCCCCATAAGTTGCATCTGCAGGAGCTGTTGTAGCAACAGTCGTTCGGCCTGTGGTCGCAGTTGCCTCCTCTTCTAACGCACGCCCTTCTGAAAAGGTAAATTAAGGAGGAACGTCTGGAAGGAAATTAGAAAACTCTTACGAACACATATCGAACATGGTTTCACACCCAACAACGACGCTTCTACAAAGCATTACCTAGGGCATGGTGTGCTTACCTACTTGCCTGTGCGTGTCTACCATTCAGAGAAATAAAACATCTAAATTTGGTGAGCATATGATGAAATTTGTATTTTCATATAGTAATATAAACATAAATCATAAACAATGAAGCATGCGTTGTAAGCAAAAATAATTCAAGCATAAACAAATATATTTTTAAAATATTTTGATGTGCGATAACTAATAAGGACTTGAAAATAATAAGAAAACATTGTTAAAATCAATTTATAAATATATTGTATAGAAATTTATTTGCTTACATTTATCTGCTCTATAACTGTGATTTGTATCTATATTTTTTAAGCTTCTTAGTTTGAGAAAATATAGTTTTAGCAAAGACATAAATGATGAAATATTTTAAACATAAAATTATCAAAGATAAGACTTATTATATAGCAAGTCAATTTGTAATGGATTTTTTGTATACAATTAATATTAGAAGAGATACAAAGAGACTATTATTATATGAGCAGGAAGAGAATGATGTTTGATAATCGTTTTTTAGGTACGAATACTAATAGTTATTTAAGGTACAAGTGTAAAAAGTGATGCTTTATTGCACGAACTGGCGTTTAAAAACACGAGCGAGGAACGAGCGAGTTTTTTTAAACCAGGAGTGCAATAAAGAAACTTTTTACACGTGTGCCTTACAAAATTTTATCTTCGATCGTAAAGGATTTCAAAGAATATATTCATATGAGTAATATTTTAATGTCATTTCAATAATTCAATGAATGAAAACATATTTTACCCGCAGTGCACTAATGAAAGCGTTACTTAGCAACCAGTAAACAAGTTGCACAAATGTCGGCCGCCATTATTATTTATGGAAAAAAGGTACGCTTTATTGTAATCGCTTCGACTTGCATTAAATGAAATCTTCAGAGTTCTCAAATCTGCCATTTGGTTTGTATTATATATATTATTTATAGTTTATTAGTTATTTGTATCAATTAATAAAAAATTAAGTCTTTCGACGAAAATTTGTGCTATAATATCATCTGTCAAATTTGACATTTCTGTGCAATAAAAACAGTTTGACATTACCGTGCAATAAAAACGTAAAAAAGCACTAGTGCTTTAAAAAGCCACTTTTACAATAAAAAATTATGCAAAAAGCGTCTACTTTCTGTACGATCGTAGATAAAAATAAATAGCATCAGCTTTCTACTTATTCGTTTACAGTAGTATTGTCCATCTTTTGGTCAGATGCAAATATCTTTATCATGTGTATTAAAGTCAAAAAATAATTTTGTAATGAAAGTCATATATGTATAACAAAGTAGATCCCAAGCATGTATAATTGAAGTTAATTGAGAAAAGTCTTGGTAACTTTTTCATTCGAAAGATTGATTTGAGTGATATCATTAATGATTATTAATGGAAATTTTGATAAAACGACAAATTCAAAGAGCATTATGATCTTTGAAATGATTATAATATTTCAAAAATAGTTAAAATATATAATACAAAATATTAGCAATTTAGAAGGGAAAGATGAAAAATTCAAATACAATTCAAGAAAAAGTGTTTTTTTTTTTAATTTTTGGAGGATGAGAGAAAATTCTTTTGTTTTAAATTATCTAAGAAAAAAATTCTTTCTCAAAAAATGGATTGGAATCTAAAAATCTAGAAGAAACATTGATTGTAGAAATCTAGAAGATAGTTTTTACAACTTTGATAAGAACATTTTTATAACGATAAATAAGAAATGTTGAATAATTCGAAACATATAAAGAATAATTGCTGGAAAATTCTAGAAAAAAAACTCACAATTTTAATAAAAATTTCTGCAAAAAAATGGAATTCTTGAAGCAAGAAATAAGCAAAACGTAGAAAAAGAACGAAACAAGAGAGGATTCTGAAAAATTCTTGAATTATCGATGAAAATTCATCTAATTATAAGGAAAGTCCCATTAAATATAAGAAAATTCTGAAAAAATAAAAGATCATTAAAGAAGTCCAAGAACATGAAACAATGGATGTAAGATTATAGAAATCTGGAAGATAAATTAATGCAAATAACCGCCAAGTTAAGCAAGAAATCATAGAAAAAATTATAGAAAAGAAATTTTCTAAAAACAGAAGTTGCTGGAACATTGTAGAATTCTCGATGAAACTTTATGTAATTTTGAGAAAAAATCGTTAAAAAAGTCAGACAAAATAAAGCAAGGATCGATGGCTAATGCTAAAATTAGAAATTCTCGATGAAAATTTATATAATTTTGAGGAAAATTCGTTAAAAATTCGGATAAAATAAAGCAAGAATCAAAAAAGAAATGCCAAAAAATAATGGAATCATCGATAAGTCCAAGAAAAAGATGCAAAAGATGCTGTAAAATTTTAGAAATCTTGAAATAAATAAATGAAAATATTACCTAAGTTGAGCGAAAAATTGAATTTTTGAAGTAAGAAAGAAAATATGGTAGACATTTTTTAAACAACGAAAGATACATTTTGAAAAAAGAGACGCTTCTGGGAAATTCTAAAATTTATCTAATTTTAAAGAAAAATCTGATAAAATATAAGAAAAAAAGCGATAGAAAATTCTAAAAAAATAATAATGCTGAAAAATAAAAGATCATTGATAAAAGTCAAAGAAAAAGAAGCAATAGTTGTAAAATTCTAGAAGTTTGTAAGGTAAATTAATGAAAAAAAGCTAAGTAAAGCGGAAAATTATATAAATTCTCAAAGAAATAAACAAGAGAAACTAAATAAAGAGAAACTGCTGGAAAATTGTAGGATTCGAGATGAAAATTTATTTAATTTTAATGAAATCCGATAAAATATAACGACAAAACAATAGAAAATTTATTAATGCTAAAAAATTATTTATAATTGAAAAGAAGTCGAAGAAAAAGAAGCAATATATTATAATAATAATAATATATGGTTTATTCATTGTTTATAAAATTGTAGAAGGTAGTTTTCAAATATGTTGGAATGTTCTAGAAATCTAGAAAGTAAATTACTGTAAAAAGGGTAAGTTAAGCCGGAAGTTATAAAAATTCTCTAATAAAGAAAGTAAAGATCGTAGAAAAGCTTTGAAAAATTCTAGAACAAAAAGCTGCTGGAAAATTCTAGAATTTTCGATGATAGTTTATGTAATTTTTTGGAAAAATCAGATAAAATAAAGCAAGCATCGATTGATAATTCTAAAATAGAAATAGAAATACTAAAAAATAGTGCAATCATTGAAGACAAGGCGAAGGAAAGAATGCAATAGATGCTCTAAAATTCTAGAAATCTAGAAATAAATTAATTGAAAAATTTGTTAAGTTAAGCTTAATATTCGTAGAAAATTTCTGAAAAATAAAAGATTTTTTCGGAAAAGAGATCGCTGTAAAATATTTGTAATTTTGGGAAAAAGAGATCAGATCAAATAAAGAAAGAAACTGTAGAAAATTTTACAGAAATGCTAAAAAAAGTTTTATGAAATTAATGGAAAAAAGTCTAGGTAATCCTTTCAATCGAAAAATTGGTTTTAATGACAGATCAAAAGATTATCAACGTTAATTTGGGGAAAAAACCATCAAAATCAAGAATCGAAAGAGCGCTATTATGGCTGAAACAATCGTCGATTATGATATTATCAGTCTTATCAGAATAACTAATATTAAATTATAAATTAATCATAATGTCAGACTAATGTCAAATACATCTCCCCAAAAAGAACAATAATAGCATATTTACTTAAATATATTCCAAATGAAGGATTCAGAAGTTAAAATTAATACTTCCGCTGTTACATTCTTGAAGAGACATATATATCTCGGGGATGGTTCAGAAGCTGTCAGCAAATCTTACTTGACAGTCGATGGATGTGAGCTTGAGTTGAAAAGCAAACCAGTGAACTTTGCCTGTGATTCTTGCAGTCTAAATTTGTGTACGTATTCATTAATCTGTATTTTTTGTAGATATATTAAAAGCAAAAAAGAATAATGTTGTTAAAAATAAATAAATAAATAAAATAATTGGGTTAAGAAAAGATAATTCTGTAAAAAAATACTAGTGTTATGTCAGTCTGCTTTCTTTATACTAAGAAAGACAACAAAATCATAAAACAAGAAAAGAGATATAGAAAATTAAAAAAATCAAATCAATTTCAAATTGCGACCTAGGATTAATTAAGTATATTAATAATTGTATTCATTTCATTGGAAAGAGTTGATAAAATACTAGTATTTTTTAATTTATGCTGAACAAAGGGAACAGTCCAGAAATCAAGTCATACAGGTAACGGAGAATATAGACAGTATAGAGACAGTCATGCTGGTAATCTCATTTTATTATTACCTAGTCAACGTGTAATAGATTTAAAAATAACTCCTGTTGTCTTAAGGTAAAAGTTTAGAAAATTAGAGATGCTATTCATCTAAAGCACTGCTTTAGGAAGTATGGTTTAATTGGACATTGGAATTTCTCAAGCAAAGGCGATCATTTATTATCCAGCAACGAAGGAGTACTCGCATCAAGAGTCAACCTACAGAAATGTATGGCCCTAATTAAGAGTATTGAAAAGTTTAGTTCTATAGCAAATAATCAAAAAGTTTGGAAAATATTTGTAAAACAAGTTGGATTAGCCACAATAAGGCCGTATATTGCCACTTGGTTTTACTTCAGTACAAGTATCGCAATGAATTGCTTAATAATATATTTTAGGATAAGGTATCACTTAGTCTGTTATATAAAATGGCAGGTAATTTTTAATTAAATTACATTATGTTCAATCAGGGAGGTTTTTTTTTTAATATATGTCTTCAAGATTTTGTCACCACATCTTTTGAAAACATTAAAACAATATAATGCCCATCCATTTGTTAAATTTTCAGGTTATAGGTATAAAAATCTTTGTTTTGCAATGTGACAATCACATTTTCAATGTATTTATTAGCTAACTATTACATTTTCCCCGTGTTATTTGTATATAAATGTGGGTATAAATGAGATTACTACTTTAAAGAATCACCCTCGTCACTTTGAAGCGTCATTAATTGTATCCCATTGATGAAAAGCACTTGTCTCCCGCCAGATTGCAGATGTGAACCCGCCGTATCATTTTCACAATCGTTAATTTTGTTGAAAGCATATGCGCCCAGCACCGGAGAATTGTTTATTTTTGTAATTTTAGATATTTACTGAAAATAAGCAAATGTAAAATTTCAAAACATTTGCATTAAAATATAATATGTCGTTTTGGTAATTTCTAATAATGGAAAATATAAACTGTGAAAATGGAGTCGTAATTTAGTGTCAAGGTCACACTTGATAGACATGTCGACATATAGGGGATCTGGGATGAGATAATAAATAGATGAAAGGAGTGAATAATATATGGTGATTGGGTTTCATTAATTATAAATGCTGGCGATGCTGGGGATTTAATAATGTTTAAATTAGAGCGGGCAAATCGGGCCGGATTATCTGCAATTGACGTGAAATTTTCTAACAATTATTATTTAAGCTTACAATGATTACTGTGTGACAATTATTCTGTGGTCAATAGTAAATTGAAAACTTATGTAAGCAAATATAACTACCAAAATAAGAGCTTAACATCGATAGTTTTGAGTGATGTAGGTTTCTATTGTTCTGTAACCTAAAGTGGTATAGGGTGGTGTTTAGTGAGTATTCTTATTTCTGTTTGGGGATGCATGCTGGCCGTATGAATGCCAGACGAAGACTTGGGGAACGTTGCAACATTATTTTTCTGTTGGGAGGCTTGCGCATAAAACTGTAGGGATTGTGGTTATAACTTATGGAAGAGGCACAATTTACACCCAATGATATGTGTGTGATATAACCCCATGCTCTTCCGTTTCTTCAACAGCTACAAAACCCATTTTTCCAATGCCCGTCTCATATAAAATAAAACATAAATACAAAGATTAATAATATTGAACAAACTTTGTGTCAAATTAATGGCTCCACAAATTTCGGCGTGATAAATGAAATTGAAGACCGCAGACGTCAAGAGTGCAACGTAATTATGTATAATTTACCAGAAGTTCCCATAGATTAAGTACAAAGGGTACTAATACGCGTCCACTTAAAATAATTCTAGCACAAACATCTTTGATAAGACTCTACTTCAACGGGAAGAATATAATAAAGTATTCACTGAACTTAAAAGGCGTGAATCTTTAGGTGTAAGTGATCTTATAATCAAGTAACTATACAATACCCCAAAGATAATTAAAAAACGATCCAATGAAACCAAAAACAAAATTGTACCCAATACTGCAAAGAAACGATCTATTTAGATTGTGTTTATCAGAATGTACGAGGTTTAAATGGAAACATAGTAGATTTTTACAATAATGTCTTATTGTATGACCATGACATTTATTTAATTACTTAAACATGGCTACACAAAAATGTTAACAATGGTGAACTATTTCCTAATACATATAACGTGTACAGAACTGACAGTCTGGTAGGGGTTGCGGCGTATTAGTGGCTATAAATAATAAATACATCTCTGAAGAATTAACATTTCATCTGTTTGATTGTGATGGAATAGAATCTGTAGCTGCTAAAATAAAGTTCAATCACATGACTTATATAATTGTATGTGTTTATATAAAACCTGCGATAAGAGCGGAGACGTACAACGTATTCTTTGAACAAATCGAACAACACTTTGTCAATCAGAAGGTAATAATTGTATGTGATTTCAATATACCAGGTTATATAATGAACACGTCGTCAGACTATTTGGATGCTTTTAAAACATATTTAGATATTAACAGTTCAATTCAAATGGAAGAATATTGGACTTTGTTATTTCCTCAGATATCTACAATGTTGAAAGATGTTTATTTCCTCTCGTTAAGGAAGACAGTCACCATCCTACGTTAACATTTAATATTTATAATTGCTGTAAAGTTGAACCATCTAAGTTTAAAAGTAATGGTACAAGGTACAATTTTCGAAAGGCATTTTTTTAGCTCTCTATAGAGATATATCAGAGATTAATTGGTCTAGTTTGTACAAAAGTACTGATGTTAATGAAGCCTGTGATATTATTTATCAAAACATACACGTTCTATTTGAGCGACATGTACCAAAAAGTAAACAAAACGCATATTCATATAAATGTCCTCCATGGATTAATAAAGACATTCGGGAACAACTTAGTTTAAAACATAAGTTTAGGAAATTATATTTTAAATATCATTTATTTCATCATAAAAGAAAATATGATGAATTAAGGAGATCCTGAAAATACTCTATTTCTACTACACACAAATATTACATCAAGCATACTGAGGAACGAATTGGACAAGAACCGAACCTGTTATTTAATTAAATTAATAACAAAAACAACTCAACGCGTATACCAGGAGACTTGAGTGAACCAGTGAAAATTGCTGATAGTTTTGCAGATTGTTTTAGCAAAGCATATGAGTATTCTTTTTCCAACAAAGTAGAAGTGCATCAAAACTATAGTCAATTTGGAAATTTTTCAATCAATTCTGCTGAAGTTAAGCGACATTTACGATGTCTGAGAGCAAAATTTACCATGAGCCTTGATATGATTCCAGAACTTATAGTGCGCGATTATTCAGAAGTGTTGTGCGAACCATTGACGTACATATTCAAACTAATTTTACGTAATGGTGTATTCCCAAAAAAATGAAGGATAATTTAAAAATACGAAAACATTTCGTGAAACTACAACAATGAGTCTTACTAAAGATTACAAAACAAATTAATTTTGAAACAACTACTTCTCTAGTTAAAAAACCTCGACAGACATTGAAATGGAAGGATGTTCGTGTTTGTCCTGTCAAGAAGTCTGGTGATGCAAAACAAGTGGGAAATTATCGTCATCAATGTTAAGTGAGTATATTTACTACAGTGTGAGTGAGAAACTATCTATACAACAACACGGTTTTCTAAAACGTCGATCGACCACTACAAATCTGTGTAATTTAACTCAAGCAGTATCAGAAGCTATGGATTCTGGCAAACAAGTGGATGTAGTGTATACTGACCTCACTAAAGCCTTTGACATGCTGGATCACAATTTACTAATAAGTCGCCTTTACGAATTTGGAATAAATCAAAATATTATTAATACTTTAATATCGTATTTAAGTAGCCGACAATTACTAGTCGAGATTAATGGTATACAATCAAAATGGTAAACGGCAACTAGTGGGGTGCCTCAAGGATCTAACATGGGACCCCTACTGTTTCTTTATATATTTTGATAGTGTCCGTGAAAATCTAAAATGTCCAGTATTAATGTACGCTGACGATTTAAAAATTTATAACGTAATTGAATCTAATAGTGACTGTGCAAAACTTCAAAAGGACATTAATACATTTAGTCAATGGTGTGCAAATAATAAATTATCATTAAATATATCTAAATGCAATGTACTGTCATTTTCTCGAAAGGTAAACACTATTTACAATAATTATACAATTGATAATGTCACTATTACTAGATGTACACATGTAAAAGAGTTAGGCATAACTTTTGATAGTACTCTAACTTAATAATCATATTAATACGTTCGTTCAGGACTGTCGGAGATTTTGGAGATTTTTGAAGCGTAATTGTAGATCATTTAAAAATATTTATGTTTTAAAAACTATTTTTACGACATATATTTTAAGTAAGTTAACATATTGTTCAGTTATATGGTCTCCTATGTACGCAAAATATATTAGTTTGCTTGAAAGCGTTCAAAAACGATTTCTTCGCTACTTGTATTATGTGAAATATAACGTCTATCGCTATGATATACCATATAATGAATTGCTAGTTGAATTTAATTTTCTATCGGTACACGGAAGACATATATATGTTTCTCTGTGCCACCTTTATAAACTTATTCATTATAATATTGACAACCCCATGTTTTTAAATAAGTTTCATCTAAAAGTCCCAGACTAACATCGCGAAATTGTAGAACTTCCCATTCCTAATAATAATTATTGTTTAAATTCTCCAGTTTACCGAATAACAAGGTTATATAATGAGTATCAGTATGTAGTAGATTTATTCCATGTTTCGTATAAATGTTTTTGTAAGGATTTATTACTTGTTTTAAAATAACTGTAATCACTAATCTTGTATTGTGTTATTATTATTAGTAATAATGTTGTAGTTTCCTATCGCTTGAAACTATTTTACTTATGTTAGGTTAAAATTATTTGTATTTGTACAATTATTTGTATTGTATACTTTGTATATTAGCCCTATAAAAGGACTTCCAGTCTGTTGGGTTTAAATAAATAAATAAATAAATATAGCAAGAGTTCTATAAACTAATTTGCGGAGAATAATGTCAATATTTTACCATTACCACCCCGATTTCCTAATCTTTCGCCCATTGGGCATGTATGGGACATTATGAAAAAAATAATAACTAACCTACGGCGGCGGCGTTCTCCGCAGACGCTGAAAACTATTAAGTACGAATTACAGGTTTCTTGGTATACAATACCTCAAGAGATTATCGATCACCTGCTAGAATCGATGCTATGAAGAGTAATGAAGTGTAAAACCAGTAAGAACAGACAATTAATAAAAAAAATGCTTATTTTTGCTGTGTTCGTTTTAAATTTTAATAAATTACTACTGTTAAATACTTAAATGTTTGTGCTAAGTTTAATCCAAAAATTCTACTCCTTGATGTTTTATTTTTTAATGCATTTTTGCACTTCTTTCTAATAAAATATCACAAAAAGTATATACAAAAATTGAAAGAGAACGATGTTCACTTCTTTAAATGATCTTCCACTCAAACCCAAGAAGAAACTTCTTCTATTTGTTTATTTTGTTTTTTTACAGAAAGAATATTTTAGCCTTTAATGTCAGCATGGCATTTGACATATATTATGTGTTGCGATTTCTATGTGATTGAATATATAAAAGCACTAAATATTTTGTCAATGAAGTTGAAATCTGATCTAGGTTCTTTTATGTTAGACAATAAATTTCATATACAACTTATCCCTCTTTCTTTCTCTATACTTTCATCGAATAGATGTAATCAATTTACATACAATTTACAAAATAATTAATTTTTGATATTAAAAAATATAAATATTTTTAGTTCTTCAAAATATAATTCATTGGCGAACTAGACAATAAATTTCAGGTAAAATTGGTTTCTCTCAGTAAGGCTGCGTGAAAAGTGTAGAGCAATATGGATTTGGTAAAAGAAATATTAGTTGGAAATTTTCAATATTTTTATTATTAACTCTTTGATTTAATTCAATAAACTATAAATTTAGTGATGCAAAAAATTTCTTTTGCAGAGATTATTCAAAAGTATATAATTTTAAAGGATTTTACGTCATTATTTTGTTTGATAAATTAACCTATACATTATTTTCTTGAAGTCTAAGCGAAAATATAATAACTTCTATAAAAATTATAATTATTAAAATTATTTTAAGAAAATTCAAAATTTTGACATTTTTTGTCTATTGAAGAGTTTAGCAATATATTTGATATATAGCCTATTCTTGTACATATATATTGGCAAAATTAAAACTTAAAACAATATACAACGTGTCCACGTGAGTATGGAACATACGGAAACTTTTTTATTATTAATTTCTCAGAAAATTTTATTCTTTATAAAAGTTGGTGCTTCATCTTAAACATACATTAAAAATTACACAAAGTTTTAAATTTAAAAAAAAAATTCCAAGAATGAAATATTTGGAAAAAAAATAATACTATTCAAGAAATGATTTGGCAAGTTAAGAACTTGTTTTAACAATATTTTGTATAATCTCCAGAACTTCATTCAATTTTTGTTATTAATGACTAAGACAATACATTACCGATAATATCTTCTAGTCAACAATATATCAGAAGAAGACATAATAATAATAATCCACTACTTATTACTTTTATTGGTTACAGAAATTAATATATGTTTAGTATGTGGTACATATGATGAAAAATGAGACACGTTGATTTTTGTTTTTAATTGGTAAAAATATTATAGTTTAAAGTGGCGTCATTATTATTATGTGCCCATTTAAAGATGTAATAGAGAAATATTTAACATTTATTGCAGAGGTAATGAAAAAACCGCACAAAAACCATTACAGAAAATCAGGCAGTTATGTCGCGCAAGTTTTACCAATTTTAATTACTTATCCTATAGACAATAAACTTATTTTATTAGTATTAGTAGTTAGTCGTCCATTAATTGTTTATAATGGTGAAGGTAAATAATAATGATATGTGTGATTAGAAGATTAATACAGGAAAGCTTGTAGGAGTGTATAAAAAATTGTAGAATAAACAGAAATATCTTGATAATAAAATATATAAGTCCTTTACGTTGTAGAAAATTAACTAATAATTTAAAAAAAAAAACACGAAAATATTTCGTAAAATCTACAACAAATGAGTCTTATTAAGACTACAAGAACAAACCACTTTTGAAACAACTACTTCTCTAGCTAATACTTCGACAGACATTGAATGATACAAAAGTATATCAAAAAGATATTTTCGTGTTTTTTCTAATTATTAGAAATATCTTGGATGTGAGCATTAGATAGATATTTGGTAGCAAAACGTTTAAGAAGTTTTTTCAATAAGAATAGTATCTTGGTTGGGTTATAAAAGGAATTATTAGGGTACCGAAGTCAAGTTAAAATATAAGATTTTTCAAGTTGAAGGAAGGGAATTTAGAAGAAAATTATAGCACGGTCCAACAAAGATTAACATCCATTTTGCAAATTTTACTACCGCATTTATGGTAATGTCTTGATTTTTTGTACGTGAAATTATTGAAATGACGAGCATTGCTTTTTTATTTTGAATTTAGTTTCGAGAAAGGGATTTGTAGAAAAGTTTAGGAACCAAGGTAGTTCCGAGATACATGTTTCGGATGGCGAATGTATGAGAGAATTATAGAAATACCAAATAGATATACTGCTGCTCTGTGGAATAAAATAAAATTGCGGGATTTATTGTAATTGATTGATATACTCTAAGACTTTGTAGTGTACTTAATGATTCAGGAAGTGTATTGCTATAGGCAAGAAATGCTGTATCATATAAAACGAGAGGCAATCCCTGTCCTTATATCACATTTGGATGGATTTTTTTATAGAATGGGCCGAGTGGGGAACCTTGTGGTAGACTGCTATATGAATGGACAGGATAGGGAATTGCCTATTCTTATTCTACTGTTTAGGCAATATCAATTAGGAGAGAATAATGTATTAGGATGCTTAAGGAGTTACATTCAAAACAACAAACTTTTATGCCACACCGAGTCAAATATGCTTTATGGATGTTAAGGAAAGCTAGTCAAGTTTTGCGATCTTCAATATTAGTTAATTTATTATTTATTATTTTATTAATCAGCATAAAATTATCTACAACTTTGTTCTCTACAGTTTTTTTTTCTATGTTCCTATTTGCCATAATAACCGAAATAAATATATTGATTTGAAAAAATGACACTTTTTACTTTTTTCAAAATATCTAGTTACCCTTGACTTTTATGAAACTGCTGAAAGTGCAATTTTATTTGTCTCGTAAATCTACACTTCTTTCCCCATTTAACTATTTTACTATCACTTATAGTTTCCGATATTTCCCATAGAGAACATCTAAAAAAACTCACCCTGTATTTTCTTTAATAACGTTTTTTTGTCAACTTTTTGGCAATTTATATCAGCATGACACATATATAACATGTAGAATTTAATGAGTAAAGACAATACATTACAGATTAAACCGATTTATCTAGTCAAGGTTATGTCAGAGGATTTGAAAAAAAAGTGCTGTTGACATTGAAAACAAATATATTTTTTTCGAAAATAATAATTATTATTTCTGTTCACTTTCCTTTTCATGGTTACAGAAACTAAACTATTATAATATAATGTTTTGTACTTAGGAGAGAAGGGTATTATTATTATTATTGTGTGTTCATTGTGCGCTGCGCATGCGGCTTGAAGATGGAGTAGAGAAATTTCCAACGTTTGTTGCAGAGGTAATGGAAAAAGTACATAAAAGCCATTACAGGAATTCAACAACAGACAACCAGGAGTTTACACCCTGACCTTGCGGTTATGATGCGCCCGTTTTACCAATATGGCACAACATCTTTAATCTTCATAATTACAATAAACCACAGGTAAAAAAATAACTAAACCTTTAAAAAATATAACAATAATCTTCACTTTTTATTCAAAACATGCATTTGCTGTTAACTTATCAATTACTTTTTCTATAGACTTATTTTATTAGTTTGGTTTTAAAGCTGATGGTAAATTATAAAAAGATGTAATTTGGAGGATTTGTTGAGAAAATCTTGATTTTAGAAGTGAATACAGGATTGTGGGACAAAGATAAATGCTTAGAATATCGTAGATGTGAGTATTAAACGAAGTTTTGTAGCAAATTGTTTAAGAAGTGTTTCAAAAGGTATTACTTGTTTTACTATCAGAATAGTTAGTTGGTTGGGTTATGAAATTGCTAAGTGCCTAAGTTTACTTAGAATATAGAGATTTGATCCTTCATTTATCTGCAAATTTTTAAAGTGGGAGGGAGGAAGTTAACAAAAATATATTGTAGCATAGTCAAACAGAGGTTAACATATTATTTTGCTGTACTAATGTATTTATGAAAATAACTTGATTTTTGTACGTCAGATGTCTGATATGTCTGTCTTAACTCTTAAGAAAAAGATTTTAATAATATTCTAGAATTCAAGGCAGTTGCAGATGTTGTAATGTATGAGTATCAATAGTAATACCAAATATACATTTAATTGCGCTGCGAAAACATGTGAAAATGTGGTATTTGTTCTAATTGATCAATATTTAAAACTTTGTATCGTACTTAATACTTTAGGAAGTGCTATATCATCTGGAAATAATTAGTAACGATACATTTTGATCGATGAAAATTGTAGAGTGGGGAACCCTGCGGTACACCTTACTTTGGTATGAATACGTCATTTGCTATTCTAGGATTAAGATTTATTTTTATGGATCAGAAATTACCTTTAAACAATAAACCTTTAGGCCACACTGAGTCGAATGCTTTTAGAATTTACAGTAAAGATTCTTTAATTGTTTGCTTGACTACTGGAGCTTATTATAGTAAGGTAAAGGAGGGAAAATATGATTTTTTTTGGTTCAAAAATTTTATCAAACGTAGGCAAGTAAAATGAATTATTCTCATTAAATTGGCGGTAATAATTTATATAATAAATTGGACAATCAAATAAAACGATTTCACTTATCCATATTTATAAAAAAAAATGCTTCAAGTATTTGGTAAAATAGTTATTTTTTAACCTTAAGTAATTATATTCTGAGTTTGATTAAGATATACGAGGAATTGTTTCCTTTCTTTACAAAGATAATAAATTATGTAAACATCAAAGATCTACCCAAAAAAAACTATTTTTTAAAGGTTCTTATAATTAATAAAATTTTATAAGAAGTTTCAAAATATTTGGAATATTAAATTACTAATTCCAAAAGCAATTGATTGAAGAAAATATGTATTATTATTTGTATTATGCGTACTTTAAAAGTTGTATTAAATATACCACAATCTAGTATAACCTATGTTAAAGTTATCATAAAGATAAAACTAATATAGAAGCTAAAGTTAAATAATTTAACCTAAAAATATATAATTGAATTAATTCAACAGTTATAGTTTGCATATCTCCAATATTAAAGTAAATGTACCTCTGAAACCTATAACAGAACTGTTTAGTTGAATATTTATATATTGTCATATTTCCTTAAATCTGTACAACAAACCGAAACATTTTGAAATTGATTACGCTGGAATCGCCTAATTTGAATAAACAATATTTTACTTCATAGCTATTTCGTTATTACAATTATTAGTATATTAGTTAATTAAAAGCATCTTGTAATTAAAAAAAGGATATTTAGTAATTTACTAGCGAATATATGGTATATGGTAGTGTATTTATTCCAATATCCCAAATGTTTGATTAAATTAATGCATCAACCATTACTCAATTAGTAATTACCGTCAATACAAATTAATATACTCTGTTTATTGATTTAGGGATTGTTATTACCAATAATAAATTGAATGGAAATAATGAGCAAAAAGTAATAATTAAAATACAATAAGCGAAATTAAAAACATAAAACATACAAACAGCAATACAATTTAAAGATAAAAAACATTGCAAAAGATTAAAAAAATAAGTAATAAAAGTAATTACAAACAAGCGGAAGCTCCAAAATGTACATTGCCATTACTTTAACTCAAAGCTGGGTCGTTCCTCGACGTTTTCATATACTAGAACAATCATGTTTTCACAAAATATGAATCATGAATAAAAGCACATTGTGTACTACAATAATAGATCGTCTGTATACAGGGAAATTCTTATTATCTCATTATAATATAATATTCTATATAAGAACTATTTTTATTATAAATATTCCCGGCTACGTTCTGAAATAACAAAACGTTTTCAATTAAATTTTTTTTTTATTGAACAGTGAGGCTTTTGCTCGTTAAGTAGAGGGTCCATTATAAAAGTAATGCGCATTTCCTGGGAAAAATATATTTAATGATCGTACCGGTATAAGTGCTTAAAATTCTTTAAGATACTCTTCACCAGCTTATAATAATACAGTTGCAGAAACGTGTCTGTAATGCCTGGAAAGCATCTTGAAATTCCTCGACGGGAATGTCTCTCAGGAACGTGTAACTTGCTTATGAATATTTTCACTCCTAATGTTTTTATTTTAGCTCGCTCTTCAGTCGGGGAAATAAAAAAAAGTCACACGAAACCAAGTCGGGACTGTAAAGGGGCTGCTTCACTAGGATGCAATTCTTTCCCATGAGACCGCTCGGAGCAAACTGGCCACCGGTTGTATTCACTATATTTTTTTAACCCATTTTACCAGCTGCGACGTATAATAATAAAATATTGCGCATTTCTTTCTTAATAGACCCTGTATAAAATATAATTAGCAAGCCTATAATAATTGAAAAACTAACGATAGTTTTTTTTAATAAACATATGCTTGTAGAATAATTTTTAGTATATGAGAAAATAGTTTGTCTATTCATTTTTACATGTAAATTTTAGATTAGACGTGTACATAATTATATAAAGCAGAAGTTCCCTGTATATGTTTTTTGTATAGTACAATTTGTATATCTAAAATCAGAAGAGATGTTAAATTAGTTTTTGTGGTATAATTCTAAGTTATTTGAACGTTGAACAGCAAAAAACCACATTAAAGTAATTTAGTGGATCCAGAAATCTTTAAGATATGCATATAATTTCTTAGCTAATTAATTTCTCAAAAAAGCCTATAATTAAATTTAAATTTTAAAAGTTATAATTTATAATTAAAAATAATATTTAAATACCTATTTAACTCTAATTTATCATCTAAATTAATAATTTGGTAAACTGTATAAAATAAAATATTTATATTGTAAAATTATTCTAATAATTTTTTTCAGTATTTAGAAAATTCTTAGGTATTAATAGTTTAAATTTATTTTATTGAGACGTAGATAGTTTTATTTCCTTTTCCCTAAATTCTTTGATTATGTAAAATTATTGAACATAGTTAAATAGTTGTTGCTTAGAATTATACCGATAAATTATAACTCTTCTGTTTTTCCTTCTAAGCAATTTGTCTGCATTAGTGGTGAGATGCAGGGCAAATGACTGTCTAGCACCTAAATCTATGTGTACTAATGATGATTTTTAACTACTCTGCCTGTAACAAAAATGCACTAGATTTTTGCGGTGCAGCTTCCTTCATTCACATCTTTCTTTAAAACACGTTTTTGTTTGGGCGTTGAATGCTCACTTTTGTGCCGTTTGTAGTAGTCTGTCGATCGCGTTCTCTGTGTAATCGTCATCAGGGACCCCGTCATCTGAAACAAATTATTGTATATAAATATTAATCATAAAATACTTTCTCAAATGTATAAGTAGAGTAAAAGTGGTATTTGTTTTTAAAGTAGTACTAATTCTTATAATCAAATCTCTTATAGAAAGCTATAAAAAGTAGTTTCTAAGAAGAAACCAATTAAATCAATAGTTTATAGCAGCCAGTTGCTTTAGAAATGCCTGTACTGGTGGTATTATATGTCTTTTAATGACCTTGTAGAAATGGAAACCGGTTACTAATAGAATTGAAAGAATTCTTGGCTCAATAGATTTCTCTTGTGTAAGAAATCTGCTAAAAAATCTATAGGTGAAGATGATAAAATGTTTTTATTTCTGAAATATTTGAAATAAAACAACACAGTTGGGAGGGTTTTACATTTATTGTTGAACACTGCAACATGTTTCGCCACATAGTGGCTTCATCAGGCAGATGAATAATGAATAAAATGTGAAACCCTCCCAACTGTGTTGTTTTATTTCAATTTGTTATGGAGTTTCATCATGTATCCGCCTCGTCAATTCAATAAAAATATTTGATAGCAAAAAATTGTTACAGATATTCTAATAAATATTCATCGTGTTAAATATTTTAAACTTGCGTAAGTAATGAACTATTTTTTTAAGGACTGGTGCTAGAAATGTTTTTTCATTCGACAAAGAAATACATCTATGCCTCAGTACAATATCCTTCAAAATACTTTCCTCATCATAAAGAAACTTGACAAACTAATTAGTATTTTCGAATACCATTATTTTTATAAACTTGGCCACGTTTTTATGCAAACTTCTTCTGAGCCTTCAATTTTTCATATTCTGTGTTGTCTCATATTTCCAGACAATCTTCCAAGTGGATCTCTTTCATAAGGTAAACGTCTAACTTGTGTTTGCCCGGCTTCCTGTAGAAGTTCATTCAAAATTTTTGCTAGTCAATTTTCCATATCTCACCTATGAAATAAAAACATCACCACAGTAATAGATTACTTTAGTAAATAGGTCGACGTCTACATATTACCAAAACTAATAACCATTTACAATAGAAGAAATATTGTTTAAGAAGTTGATTTGTAGTTTGAGCTATATTTAGACCTAAACAACGTTATGCTCAAAATTAAATAGTATAGTAAAATTAATAGACAGAATCACAAATCACTATTTGTGGACGGTAACCTCTGACCACCAGAGAGTGGTGTCGATATTTCTATCTATATTTGTTTGCCTAATAATCAACAAAATACGAAACAACCAAATAATGTCCGTAGGCCAAGAACACCTCCTTTAACAGCGAGCTATTGTGTGAAAATGTTATAACGTAAATGCAGACGACAGTGGTTATTAAAATGGAGATATTGTTAATCAATCCATTTCGATCTCTAGGCCTGTTCATCCGTCATTGATACTGTCATATATTTATATTTCGTGTCAATAATTCAGATTCGCACTCTTGGTGCTTGTGATATAGTTTTGCCAAAACCTCTCGGTTCTTTTCGTTCTCCCCATCCCTTCCTAGTCATTGCTGCTTTATTCCAGTGATAACTGCCTCACCTTATCGTGGGTTTAGAGCTCGGGAAAGAAAAGCAATATCCAAAACTCTAAAAGGTCGCGATGCACGTGAGGATCGTCTATTTACATTTTTTTCTCGAATATTAAGTTCCAAAAGTACAGGTAAACTGTCTCTTATAAATTCAAGAAACATGGCCCCGTTTAAGTGGCTAAAAAGTATTGACCTAACACTCGTTCCAATTATTCCACCCCATACATTAACAGTCCATCTGTGCTGATGATCGAGTGTTTTAAAGCAATTGGGATTTATATCACTGTAATAATGAGAATTATGTCTATTAACTAATCCGTTGTTATGGAAAGTTGACTCATCTGAGAAAAGTACATAATCGAAGAAATGTTCACCATCTCTCATCTTTTCTAGAATCCATAAACAAAATTCAAGGCGTAGACCGTAATTTGCTTCCACAATTTCCTGATGAAGTTGTATATGATACGGGAAAAATGTATGTTTTTTTATAATTCCTCCAATGCTCTGTCTACTTATTCCAATAGTTTCCTTAATTTTTTGCTGACTCGTATGTGGAGTTTCAATTAAAGATCCCATAACTAACAATTTATTTTCTTCATTTCCAGTAATTGGCTTTTGTAGCTCTGTTTTATTATAAGATACATTTCCTGTTCTTTTAAACACTTGCAGCAAATTTTCTAATGAACTCTTGGCAGAACGATGTTTGTTTGGAAATTTTTGAGCGTAAACTTTCGATACTAACAAGCAATTTTCTTCACACTAACCAATTACTAAAATCATACTATTTTTTTCTTCTCGGAAATAAGTTCTCATCTCACATAAAATGTTTTTTTTATGAATAATAGCGTCACCTCTGCCAAAGCCTACTTTTGAAAAATAAGTGGCTTCAAATTAATGTTTGAATTTGAAAATGCCAAATTACTCGGAAACTATAAGAAGTAGGTATAGGAAATCTTAATATAATTTTAAAATCTGATTAAAATTAGAATCTAAATACGATAACAAATGTAGGGTGTTCTATTTAAAATATGAAAGTTATTTGACGTTAATGATAGCTAATATCAAATGTTTATTTTTATCTACCCTGTATAATTTTTAGGGATCATTTTTATTTTATCGACAATGCTTAGACTAGAAGATAAATACAACTTAAAATATCTAGCTTAAATACGTAAGACAGTCAAGCATCTCAAATTTTATTAAAATTGTGACACTTGTTCTGTTCAATAAAAACATGGAACAGAACAAGTGCCATAATTTTAATAACCCTGTAATTAAAAAATGATTTATCCGGAGGTTATTGTAATTCCTTCTTATTTGGAAAGTAAAATTTTCTCAAAGCGTTTCGTATTTATAAGAACAATTACATCAGTGAAATTCTCTGTATTGGGTTTAGTGAATTTTGAAGTTTTGAGTAAATTTCTACTACCGGCTGCCGCCGAATTTATTTAACCTGGAAAAATCGCCTGAAAAATAGCTCCGCTACTAATTAGGGGTGAGTCAATTAAATCAGAATATTTTTCTAAGCCTTTCTTTTTCTTTTTTCAATAGAGCTGCGACACAGCTAATTAACCATTTTGCACTACCACGTGGAGCTAATTAACAGCGTACGTGAGATAATACTTTATCGGTACTAAAATACTGGAACAACATTCCACAACCATATCGAGTTGGAATTTTGGGTGTTGGTTTCCGTCGCACTCTGCAGTGCCTCCATAATTTTCCTCCCTTCTCAGGAGCTTTGCTGTGTTTAGAGTTCACCACCATCCCTGAACACATAGGCAGAAAACATCCCGAAGAGTAAGTTAGTAAGTTTTGATCGTATTTATGAATTAATGAGGTTCCGTCGTGAAGTTAAGAGATTATTTTGGTATTTTCTAGTTGAGCAAATTTTTGAATGTCGCAGTTTCGTAATTTTCATTATAATTATCGTTATTTTTGAGTTAATAGTAATTTACGTTAATTTTACTCTTACTATTCATTTTATTAGTATTTTGTCCGGCTTACTTTTACTTCTTTGTTACGCCTAAACTTACATTATTATTTAATATTGTCGGTGGCGATTTTTTTAGTATTTCTAGTACAAATAATCGCTTTATAGACAGCGTATGAAATTAATTGTTTATGTTTCTGAGAGATATACAGCAAAATCTAATTTTGTTTAATTTCCTTTTAATTACTATACTACATACCCAACAAACCTATTAATTTATAAAACTTATGTGATTGAACACTGCAGTTTTCAAATTATGACCTTACACTGTATTTTTAATGAATTTTGAACCGCAAGCCAATAAGATCTCCTCGGATTTCGTGTTTAAGACTAAACCGCAATTTGACGGTCTTAAAAGTATCAGAAACAATTTCTCTTGTCTTCGGAAAAAAATTTAGAAGGTTTAAGAGTTATTTAAAAATAATCCTGCTAAAGGCATCGTGGTTCAAGAGAACATTAGCACTCACAAACCAATGAAAATCATATTTATCTAGTAATGAAAGAGTACCTTAATCAAAATCCATCCTTCACTATCACTCTTGCTCAAAAGAATTGATGTCTAATCATTTTCTAATATATTATGTAACCAAATATCTAAAAATGTCAGTAACAATTTCTGCTTTCTTCAGAAAAAAGAAAAAAGAATTTTTTTATTGGCTTTGGCTTATACCACTAACGTTGTAATATTTGCAGAAAAAAAGGGGACAAGATGTATATTTATTGTGGGAAGAGCGTTAGAGATTTATACCCGATGTTTCTAGGTAAGCAACCCGTAATTGAAAAATGTTGATGCCATTTTTACTTAATAAATAGTTTACATTAATGGGATATTTTAATTGGTGGGTTTAAAAATCCTTGTTTAGTTGTTTAATACTTGCTTTATTGTTTGGGCATTCGAAAAATAACTGATTTGTGTCACCATACCAGACAAGCAAAGTAAATCTTCTTTAATCTTAATATAATGCAGATGATCGGGGCTCATGCAGTGTATTGTTTTAAGGCGATATATAATGGAAGAAACTCGTTTAGGTACAATATATATATATATATATATATATATATATATATATATATATATATATTATACCTTTTGGGAGCACTTGGTGATATAATTTATAATTAGTTTGTGAAGAAACTCTACTTAGCCAGAGAGTCTCACAACTTAATTGTACAGACTTTTTGTAAACAGCAGAATGGTCACTATGCAGAATGTTTTGTGCGTATTCTATGTCTGTTGAAGTGGCGGCCGCTTTTCCAAGCTGATCCGCAGTTTCATTGCCCCCAATTAGTAAGCATTAATCCACATTATATGCGGCTTTCGATTAAGTTGTTGTAATTGGTCAAAGTATTTAATGCTTTATATAACTAATGAATTTCGTATTTTAAATGAATTAAGTCCATCTAAGAAGGTGAAAAGAGAGTGGCTATCAGAGAGAATTAATGCACGTTTCGTAGAATTTATATTGCATCATTTTAGTGCTTCAATAATAGCTACTCCTTCGTCGCTAAAAACAAACAAAACAAGATTGGGGCCTTCGAAATGTAAATGTTGCGCCGTATGACTTAGGGCTTAGAGGGAGATCTCCTACTCAATATTAAAAAGCAAAAACAGCTTCCTTTTGCCATGTAATGAGTCACGAATGCTACGAACTACGTCCGATAATCCAGAGGATGATAAAAGGAAGAAGAAGAAGCATTGAAAGAAAAATAATGCCGTGGCTCTGGAAGATTAGGAAGTCGACAGGGATGGTGTTTTAAGATCTGATGAGAAAATAAGAATACAAGAAAATATATGCTGAAATAGTCCCTAGCCTCAGCTGGGATAGGCACCTGTAGAAGAAGAAGCCATCTATTTAAATACGTTTATCATTTATTAAATTACTTTGTAACTTTATTTCCAAAAAATAATATCGTCCAAATGTATACCTACGGAACTTATTTATTCAATATTCTAATTACTTTTGACGGCTGGGCAGGTTGACTCTGGTGATGGATATTTTCTTTTAAATACGCTACAGAAGTTGGTCTATTGAAATAAAGAATAAAATTTGAGATAATCCCTTAGGAAAATATCCATCCGGGTTAAATCAGGACTGCGGGGAGGCTAATTTATGTTGCCTATCTTGAAGATCGACTTGACAAGGAACATTTTTCGAACTCGTGGCGAAAACGTATTGAACGTGTTTGACGTTGCTTTGTCCTATTGTAATCACGTTATTTGCTTATAGCTAGGAAGGTTCTTTAATTCAGGCAACAAAAGTTACACATTAAAACAACACTCCGAATTGATTAAAACTTGACTCTTTCATCTTCAAAAAAGAGCCGATAGCTTTAGAGGAATGTCAGATGTTTGCATTTTGGAATATTCGCACTTCAGTTGGGGTAGTTCTGCTTATTTATATGCCCATTAGGATAAAAATGAGCATCAACTGAAAACAAAGTGTTAATAAACGTTGAAAGCACTCAGTTTCCAGGTATTGCTAAGTTAAGCCTTTATTCGGCATCCTGGGACTTTAAATATTGTACCAGTTGAATTTTATAGTAGATTAATACGGTCTAAACACATTTAAAACACTTGCGCGCCTCCGAATTGAAAGGTTTGGATATTCCCGAACAGACTGCTTAACACTATCCACATTCTCTGCCATTCTTGATGATCTTAATCAATTCATTGTTAATTTTTCAAATATTGTACCCGTCTCTTCAAACTTCTTCATCTATTTTTGAATGAGAGGTATACTTGGTACCTAATTTAAATAGCAAAAAAGTTGAATATTGCAGAATCTTCTCACTGCTGCGGTCGTTAATTCACAATTTTGTAAAACTCTAGCATGCACAAAGTGCTGTCCCCTATCTGGAAAACCTCCATAATGACTAAAACCCAAGAGCCAGACTACCGATTGATATACCCCCGCGCCTCTCACATCAATTCCATTTATGCAGGGAGCTAAAGAAATATAAACACTCTTCTGGGACACCTTGTACATATATATATATATATATATATATATATATATATATATATATTATTGCGATTACATATGGAGTTTATATAGTTCACAATGCAATAAAACATCCTCAGATTATCCTCCTGTTAAATGCGTTTTTGTAGCACCTGGTTTTTTAAATTTGACTGAACATGTTTAAGCTATATTACTGCAAATGAATTGAAATTCTTAGAAAACAACATCTAACCTGATGCAGAAGATATTCTATAGTAACTATAAATAATTCCAACTGGAATAACAAATGCGTTGAGATTTGGTTGCTATCTCGCCATAAACGTTGGTCTCTATTTGAATCTATAGTTTTAAATTTACTGAGTAAATTATTTTTATTTTAGCATAAAGACATAATAAACTAGAATATACGAATTGGAAAACTACAGATGAAGTTTAACAATGTTCAGTTCTCTTTTCATCAGCTGACAAAATAGGTAGAAGTCTTCTATCTTTTACTGCAGATTTGCTTAAACATATTCCAAAATAAGGATTCAGAAGCTGTCAACATAACTTAATGGACAGTGGATGGATGTGGGTCTGAGTGGAAGAATATTGGAAACTAGTGAACTCCGCCTATGATTCTTATGTAAGTATTTTATTAATTTATGTATTCTTTCATAAATATATTATAAGCAAGAAGAACAATGTTATAAATATAGTTGACCTAAGAGCTTTGGTTAACTTAATTACAGAATATTTTACCGTTTCTATCTATTTCTATCAATCATAGATTGGAACTGCTTCAGTGTATTTACGATTCATAGCATCAATAGCATAACAAATAAGGTAATATATTAACGTTGATTGTTTAAAATAAGAACATCTTCAATATCACTTCATCCTTTAAAAAAAACACCTTTGATAGATACTTAAAAATAGATCTTGGTATATAAATTGTAAAGGTATCAACTAATTCTTCTATTAGCTAGATTTTAATATCTCATTAGCTGTTAAGGATATCTAGGTAGTTTACTCAAGAATATTTCCCACCAGAATAGTAAACTATTTTTATATACAAGCAAGGCATACATCAGCTTTAAATAACAGAAAATTATTTGCGAAACACATAAGTATATTTTCTAAAAGGTATATGTGAAAGATATAATACTTGCATTGTGTTTTCATTCGACTTATTTTAAAATTTTGTTTGCGCCTGTCGTTAGTATTAGTATTTATTGTGAGAAGTGCAAAGTATCGTACATTACTCGACTGTGCTTTCACGCTCTCCCATAACTGTCAGTGATTCGATAGAGCGCCTTTCAATGCCCCTTTAAATGCGCTTCTAAGAGCATGTGCTGTTTATCTTTGTGGCAGCCACTGTAAGGAAATTATTCGGTGAAGTACACATCATATGCTTTCAAACAACCATTGCTTGAAAGATCAAACGCTAGATGTACCCATTTGTGCATCATTGATGAGAAAACATTGATAGCCCTTGTCGATAAACATTCATCAAAGTGAATTAGCATCGTAAAGGTGTATATTCGTCTACTAAATTACATACGTTACTCTTAATTTACACAAAACACTTAAAACTTGATATAATTAAATACCTTATTCTTATTTTTCTTGAATAATTTTCGCTCTTATCTCTTAGTGAAACATTGTGAAATAATAGATAGAGAATTGATAACTACTTGGTTTGTTCCACTGTTTTGTTTTGTTTGTTTATCAACCTATTATATATTATTGTTTCTCATAGTCTATATTGACAATTGAGGCTTCTACTTCGTTATCATAAATTAAACACACTTTTTACTTTGTTTTGTATTACAGATATTTATTTATATGATGGCCATTGGTCACCATCCATTTAAATAAATATCTGTTATACAAAACAAAGTGAAAATGAAAAGTATGTTTAATTCGTTACAGTATGCAGTAAACTTTTTAAAAGTAATTTTAGTGAATAAATACTAGATCTACATATTTTAATGTTCCAGGATTTTCTCATCTCTTTAAAATATTTGGTATTATCCAATGAATTATAAAAAGAAAACAGTTTGTCCAAAAAAAAATCAAGAATTAAAATATAACAAATGGTGTTAATTATACATCCAATGCTTACGCAGGGTTAATGTAAATTTATATACAGGAATATCAAAGTATTAAGTACAAATGCATAAAGTTATACAATCGGTGCGACATTTAATATATGGAAACTAAAAATAAATGCAAATGAGATCCGAACATAAACTTTCTACAGTCTGTTCTGTTATTTTGCAGATTGGGAAAAGAGAGGTATTCTCTAGGGTTTGTTCGTACTAAACTCCGTAAATTATGTTAGTAGTTTCCGTGGGTGATGTTTGCGTCACCAGACGTGAACTTTATTGACCGCAAAATAAAAATTAATCGTCCGATGCTTTAAGAAAACAATATATTTCTAAATATAGTCCTTTAAAACGTATAAATTGCAAATAAACTTAAAGTTTACTTATCCTCGTCCTTATTTCAAATAAATAAAAGATAATAAAAGTATACTATTTGTTAATAATATGTTATATAAGAAATTTACTTAAATACATAAAAGAATAACAGCTATAAAATTAACACATTCTATTAATTTTAATCAATAAAAGCACAGTGTTTTCTTAATTGAAAATACACTTGAAAAATATTTCAGTTATCCTTTTTTTCAACATTCCTACAAAGAAAAATTGTTTAGAGATCAGAAGAAAAATAAGAAAGTAGCACAGAAAGTATTATCTTAAAAATATAAGTGATGTAAAATTAGCTACATTGTGTAGAAAAACTATGTTACAACTTTAATAATGATCAATCTCTTTTTAGGAGAGACTTTTCTGTCTACCAACTAACAGTTCACGAGACATTCAAAGAGAATTTGCGTACAAAACGGATTAATGGTGCATTTTTAATTTCAATTCAAGAAATGGACAGGTCTTCCTAAAAATCAATTATACCTCAGTATAATAAACGTTTTGGTGGAAGGAATAATGATGCATGATGTAAAAATCGAAACTAGTCGGAACAAATCGTAAAAATTGTGAAACCAACCAAGTGCCCTTCTATAAACCCTTAATATTAAAAATGTTTCACCACATGATAAACGAGAATGAAATTCAATAAAAAATAACAAAGCCTTATCATATTTGGTCAGCATTGTCTACTGATTTAGGGATCTTATTCTGGCTGATTATGTTTAAAAAACAATGTAAATTTGACAAACTATTGTTGAAATTATTTCGTTTATGAATGATACTAATGTCTACTAGGTACCAGTCCGCAAAATATTTGAAAGCCATTTGATTACCAAATGAATTAATTATGTATATTTCATTTAAATGCAAGAACTATACAGCTTTTTCTCTTGCTCAGTTATTAATACTACAGAAGGGGTAGGCCAAAAACGTCTGAGTCAGCTTGCTAAATGGAACTGTGGAAGAAGTAGTGGCTCTAATTTGTTCCTTGACAATCGAAGAACAACTTAAACAAATCTGGATTAAGTGTATGTCCATCTTTTGATTTTCCAAATTTATTATTAGAAGCTTTGAGTTATGGTGCATCCTGTATTTGCCTTTCCAGGCATATCCAAAAATAGAGAATGTGGAAATTTTAATTTAAAGCCTCAAATGATTTGTTTAATTTATATGATGATTTCAGAAACTTTCAAATACTTAAAGGCTATCTTATTGTTCTAAAGAAAAGTCATAAATGGAGAGTTCTTCATGGCTATAAAGCTTTAGAGTTTTTAAAGACTAGAGTTTCATAAATACAAAAACAGTATACAAGTATCCAAGTAACTTAAACATATCCAAATGTGTTATTAAAAGCTTTGAATTATTTGCCTTTCCAGGCATATCTAAAAATTTAGAATTTGGAAATCTAAATTTAAGACACAGAACCTCTAATGGCTGTGTTTAATTTATATAATGATTAGTTAAAGACAATTTCACACAATCACAGAGCCTCATCACTTATGGCCAACATTACCTAATGATGAATGAATTAAGGGTAACTCAAAGACTTCTGGCTGATTATAATGAAAAGAACAATACAAGTGTAGCATCTTAATCACAGTCTGAAATTTGTTATATTATTTTGGGTATGGAAATCGCACATAAGGAGAGTTAATAATAATTAATGAATAAAATGAAATTATTACAAGAACAAATAGCTATAAAACATAGACCTATAGTTCAAAAATTTTTATTTGGAAACGAATCATATTTTAAAATAATTATAGATACACAGATAAACAACTATATGAAACATTGAAGACACATCAATATCTAAAGATTTTGTCGAGAAAATAATTGAGAATATTTCTTGAATGTCATCGGCGTTTACTTGGTGGTACATTTTGAGTTTTACACAATATTTATTGTGGTAAAACAGAGTGAACAGCATTTATTTTTAATTGAGAATATGTTGTAAAAAATCTACATAGATACATGCTTTTAGAAGCACAAATATTTAAAGACAATTTTATTTTTCCTAAAAGTCATAAGCGAAAAGTTCATGGCTATAAACCATTTTTAAAGACTAGATTTTCATTTAAAAAAAAACGGTTTAGAAGTATACAAATAACGTTTTAGTTAAAAAATAAAATGGAGGGTGCGAGTAATTTCTGCCATAAATCTTCATGTGGGAACGAATTATATTTATATTAGTTCTGATACAATATACTAATAAGGAAAATAATCCGAATGGTTATTTGTCAAGCCATTTTGAGTAGAAATGCTGTTGTAAAATAGGTTAATTAGATCGTTCATAGTATCTGCAAAGGAAAGTTTGAATTATACTTTAATGGGTGTTCTATATCAATCCAACATGAAATATGAGTTAAAATTGGCAAAATTGAAAACTTTTAACCATTTAGAACATTAATTTGCGGATTTTTTCAACATCTCATCCTAAGAAGATGGAGATAATGTGGGTGCTAACAAAGATGATGCCTTTGCTTAGAATAGAAGATATTTTTACAACATTATCAGTTAATTTTCCAAGATAATCAATTATTTTTGTAGATACAGAGGAAAGGGAGACGAATGGTGATAATATTTTATATGGAAAATATGATATTAACAGATTTTATTAATTGAATGCAGAGAAAAAAATAGATTTGAATAGTATTATAGAAAGTTGTTTAGCATTATTTGCCAAACCATTATGAAAAATTAGTTTTATCATAAAGTACATTAACCATTGCATTTCCTCAACATCTCATCATTAAAAGTTGGTGCAGCCATAGATAATTCTTTTACGTAGAATAATATCATCTTTTTTTAAGTATTACCAGTTAATTTTTCCAAAATAATCGAGGTATTTTCTGTGAATGGAGAGGATGTAATACGAAAAAAGAGAAGAATAGTGATATGATTTTGTATATAAAATATAATATAAACAAATAATAAGTACCCTTAATCCGCTTCGTAGGCAACAACTTGACATATCTACTATGGATACACTTCATAGCCCAACAACAGGCATAAAAGCTTTGCTACAACATAAATAGATTTCAATAGGTACAATACAGCCGTCAAAACCATCAAAAAGGGGACCATTAAGAACTGCATTGATATACACTCAATAAAATGGATCAAAACCGTAATCAAAATCCGTAATATTACCGCATATATGAGAGGTGAATTTGAAATGGTAACCACAGCAAAAGAGTGCCCGCAAAATGGTGTCCCTAGCCTAAGATACCCTCAATACTATAACATTTGGTGTCTGACGAATAGCTTCAATGTTAACATCAAGGTGGCTATACACACCACCCCCTTCTGAAGCAATGGAAGCTCTACTAGACCTACATCACCTGCACGAACAAATGAGAAAAGAAGGTCTAATGAGTGCGATGAGACTGGACTGACATGGTACAGGCCATAGATTCGGGCACTTAGAAATTCTGAATCTGATTAAACCAGAGTTCTTACATATACAGTTGGACGTAATACCGACCAAATTTGAACTAATATTATGTTTAGAATTGATAAATCAGTCTTCAAAAAACTAAAACATAACTCTGTAATCTGTTATTTAGAAGCATCAAAAATGGAAGCCGCTTTTCGGCATAGGCATATAAGGGCCTAAGTGCAGGGAATCAGTTCCTCTCAAAAAAGGCCCATCAGCCTTACAGGCTGAAACAATAGTTTTAGAAAGATGTGCTTAAGTTTGTACAAGAAGAGGCAGCAAAGGGGCACATATCTGTCTGATCTCAGATACCCAGGCAACCGTTAAGAACCGTAAAGCTTTAATTTCAAAATTTCTTGGAACTATGAAAAAGCTCTGAACCAAGGGTAACAAGCTAACAATGTGGTTACCAGGCTACGCAAGTATAATAGGCAATGAACATGCAGATATACTTGCCAGGCAAGGAGCTGCGACTACTGTAAATGGACTAAAGCCTACATGTTAGCTTTTAAAATCACATAGAAAGGGCGTAGAATAAGAATGAGTAAAAACACAGTAAAACTTGTTATTATTATTGTTGTTGTCGAATCTAATTTAAATAATGCAAACAAATTTTAATAAAGACGTGTCATAAATTAATTAAAGTAAATAATTGATTTCAGTAGTATTTAAAAAGAAAAAATAATGGTGAGATAAGAACAATCAGTGAAAAGAGACAAACAAGAACAGAGCAAAATAATTTCTCTATAGATTTTTGTGTCTTAGTCTTTTTTAAAAAAATATCTTTCTAAGAGGGAAAAATAGAAGAATATGAACTAAAGATAACATTAAAATATTAGTTATTGTAAGAAAAGGCTTAAAAAGTATTACATTTCTCCGAAATTATAATTTAAAATATATCGTAGAAAAATTGAACATTAACTTATAAATTTAAAAATACAAAAACATTTCTTGAATCTACAACAATGAATATTAATTTGAAACAACTACTTCTCTAGCTAATACTTCGACAGACATTGAATAATACAAATTAATTTGCGTGTTACAAATAGTACAACTATCAAAGCAACACTAATTTGAATGAAATTATTTCTGTTGTATAAACTAATAAATGATAAAATGTACTTTAGATTGTTTAAATGTAACTATAACATGAAACATTATGAAAAATGAGTTTTAAACTGATTTTATTAAATTAAATTACCAAAAGCAATTAAAAAATCTAGCATTCAAGTTTATAATCATCTGCAGACACGTGTCTCGAACTTTCGCTCTCTTAAGTACAGCTTTATTATAAAATTGATTTTAAATACAAATAAAAACACTTACTAAAATAAATATAATGAAATATGATAATAAATATAATGAAATATAAATAACTTACTCAGATATGTACGGCAACTGACACAAGAATGAAATATAATCGACTGAAGGTCTGAATTTATACCTGAGGTGGATTAGTGAATTCTACAGAAATCATTACGTTCGGGATTAAAGAAAAATACCCACTTGGAGCATAATTGAATAATAAAATGTATTAAAATCCTTTAGTTCGTTGTAGAAAACAGTAACTTAATATCCAAAGCGACGTAATGTAAATAAAATTCACAAAATTTTAACAGTTCTATAATGGCTGTCAAATCTTATAGTGTTTTTAAAACATAGTTACGGTAATAAAAAAATCAAAACTTAGAAACAGTAAATGATAAAATGATCAATTTTTAAATGTAAATAAACTGCAAGACTATTAATTTTTAGGGAGAAAAAGGACTAAAATATTTATGAAAAATTAAAGTTGAAGATTTCTAGTAGCTAAGAAAGGTATGAATAGTTTTATAGAAATGAGAAGAATACATTTTTTGTTTTTTTTGTTCTGAAGAAAAATCCCAAACTACATTTAAACGCTTTGCAAACTGGCCAACAAAACATTTAATACACACGAAACAAAGTATCTTAAATTGAAGAAAACAAAAGAGCGTAATATATTAAACTAAGCTAGATAGGAACAATTATTAAGAGTACATTGTTAGAAAATCATATTTTATTTAGAAAATAAAATTGTATTATAAAAACAAATAACCAAATGCCGAAAAATTGAACGAACCAATTTTGATTAATACTTGAGTTGATAACTTTGTGATACTTCTTGAAAATTTAAGCAAAAACGTTTATTTAAAGATAGAGTGGTAGTGATATCAACTCGAGCTTAAAAGAACTAATTTTAATATGAAAATTACTTTATTTTCCGTTGAAGATTAATAGGACATAAAGCAGCAATAAAAATATTACTTAAAGAATAAAGGATGTTGTCGATGCAATTATTGAGAATGTATTTCAAAATTCTAAATACAGATTACAAAGCCTTCAAAAATTTTAAAGACGATTTAATTTTAGGTTTTTGAATAAACGCGTAACTTATAGAATTACAGAGATCCTCATGGCTATAAAACTTAAAACTCTCACAAGAAAAAAAAAGAACAGAATAAAAGATCATACATAAGTATATTAGAGAAGAGAGGAAACGTGGGTAAAAGTAGCTTTCTGAACAACAATTACTTTTAGTAAATTTTACTGAAAAATAATATTGCAAAAGTATTATTAAATAAAATACGAATATTTTGATAGTCTACCAAAGGTATATAAATAATTTTTTAAGAGAGGAGGAAAGAAGATAGATAAAACCAATTTTTAAATGAGAATGAACTTGATTTCCGCTTAATAATAAATAGAAACCCAGAAAGAGTAATGAAACACATTAAAGATGCAGCAATATCTAAAGATTTTCTCAAGACAATTATTGATAAAATATTAGCTAATAAATATTTGAAGACTATTTATTTTATTATTCTGTAATAACGCCATAGCTTCATTTTTTAAAGTTATTTATAGTTATAAACCTTAGCAAAAGAGAAAGAAGGATGGCTTTCTGTACGGAAATTACCTCTAATTTACTGAAAAAATAATATAGAAATTAATTTATAACAAACGAGAATTGTGACACTGTATCAAAGATACACAAGTAGGAGATTAAACAACTTTCTAAATGATCTTGAAAATAGCGCTATATTTTTCCGATGAAGAATACAGAATCTAAATATGTCTAAAAGCATTGATGTTCAAATGTAAATCTAGCAGTAATAAATTAAGTGAAGAAGTGTTTTAACCGTATAGATAGAAAAAAGTCTTTACCTTTTGAAAAGTTATTACAAACTTTTAAGGAAAGTAGTACTCGGTTGAAATCGTAAAGAGCGCTGGCGAATAGAGCAGCCGCCAAATATGTGCTAACATGTTCAGTTGTATTTCCGCTGTCTATGTGCAAAGTTATATTTCGCTGGTATTGATTGTAGAGCTCTGATTAGATTTCTTAACGTAAAAAATCTGCGACGTTACGATATTCATTGTCAATTGAAGGATGTGTATGGAGAAAATGTTATGGATGACTCGTTTGTTTGGTGCTGGTGTATAATTTCAATTTTGGAAAAGAGAACATCCATGATGAAGACAACCATAGTTGAAACTTCGATCCATCAGATTACTAAACTCAAGGACTTTTTGGCAGAAAAGAAAGGTAACGTATCTGATTACACTAGAATATGAAACTGCAATACAAAAACTCATCACACGCTACGACAAATGCTTAAGTTTTGGAGGTAACTATGTAGAGAAGTAGTTTAAGGTATGTTCTTTACAAACAAAACGTTAATATTTGTAAATATATGCATTTTTTTATATTGCCAATCGGGTGCTACATTCCAGATAGCTCTTGTATTTCTCAATAGCAACCAAAAGCTTAAAGTATTCATGAAGGGAAGTGTTCCTCAATAAAAACTTCAAG
This sequence comes from Ontholestes murinus, assembly GCA_963969525.1. NCBI lineage: Eukaryota > Metazoa > Arthropoda > Insecta > Coleoptera > Staphylinidae > Ontholestes > Ontholestes murinus. The sequence goes on from OZ018395.1 coordinate 49,573,495, forward strand.
AAAGAAAAAATAGACTAATAAAAAAGTAATCAAGTCCTTAACGTTGTAGAAAATTAACTAATAATTAGAAAAAATACGATTTTTTTTTGTAAATCTACAACAAATGAGTCTACAAAACAAATCACTAAATGAAACAACTAGGTATTAGCCAGAGAAGGCTAATACCTCGACAGACATTGAATGATACAAAAGTAATTTGCGTGTTGCAAATAGCAATGTTATCAAAGCAACACCAGTTTAGAATTTAAAACAAGAAATTAATTTAAGTTGATGTAATTAAAAATAAATTAGCAAAAGTAATTAAACAATTAACCACTCAAGTTTATAACCATCTGCACACACGATCTTCCGATCTCTTCAGTACAGCTTTATATTTGGTTTTTCTAAAGAAAAATAATAAAACTGTATTATAAAAACAAATATTATTACAGTTTACCAAAGGTACAAAATCAAAGAAATGTTTAGGGGAGAACGTAGATAGAGTAGCTTTTAGAAGCTTTGACATTTTGTTCCTAAAGAAAAGTCATAGTTTAAAAGTTTTGAGAGCTTTTTTTGTCTTAGTAAATAAGATAATAAATTATAGTAGAGTAGGAAAAATGGTATAAGTGGCTTTTTAAATGGAAATGGCTTTCTAAATATTAGTTTTCTTCTGAAGAAAATAATATTAATAATTATAATAATAATATATTTAAAAAACCGATATATTATGACTGTACACCAAAGATAAAAAAAATTAAAGATGAGATAAATAAGGTATATAAAACAATTTTTTTAATGACAATGAACTTGACGTCCTATGAAGAATAAATAAATTCACAGGGACAGCAATAAAAACAGCGAAGACAAACAATATAAAATAAGATTATGTCGACACAATTATTGAAAATATATTTTTAAAATCTAAATTAAGGTTTCAGAAGCTTTTAAATATTATAAGACGATTTAAAATCATAAATTATAGGTAAACATTAAATCGTATCGATGTGTTATAGGTTCTAAAAGTTCATTAAAACCTTTCTTCACTATTTTATTGGCAACCACTTTTTGTCCAAAATGTACATCTAGCTACAATTAAATAAGGAAATCTTTCTAATTGTTTAAATCATGTTATTATTACCTTTACTCAATTAATTAAAAAAAAAGCAAAGTCATAGCTTAAAGGTTTTAAAAGTTCTTCAAAGCTTTGGGATTTTTATAAACTGAAGTATCACAAAAAGGAAAACCGAATAGAGGATAAAATATAAGGATAGCAGAGAAAATAAGGGTATAATTTTCTTTCTACATGGTAACGACTTTGAAAATTAGATTAAGCTTAAGAAAATAAAATTGAAACTGTATTATTAAGAACGAATATTGTGACAGATTTGGTAAAGAAATCATAGAAGAGAGGTGAGAAGAATGTACATAAAATAAATTTTTTAATGAAAATTAATTAATAAAATAAAACACTTAATTACTTTGTTTGTTTATTTCTTAAAGTTTTGACAATGTCGCGTTGATTTGCCGAAACCATATTCAACCAGATGTAAACAATATTTTAAACAAAGTAATTAAGTGTTTTATTTTATATTACAAAATATATAACGAAGTAGAAGTCATAAGCATCCACAAAAATGAACTTGATTTTCGATTAATAATGAATAGAAACACAGAAACAGCAACGGAAAAGATTGTGAAGACGCAGCAATACCGAAAGAATATAAGATTTTTTTGAGATAATAATTGAGCTTATAATTTAAAAAAAAATCTAAATACAGCTATTAGACCTTTTGAAATATTTGAAGACTATTTTATTTTGCTAAAGAAAAGTCATTGCTTAAAGGTTTTAAAAATTATTAATGAATATAAAGCTTCAGAATTTTAAAGACTCGAGTTTCACAAGTAAGAAAACAATATAGAAAATAAAAGTAATTGGTAATAGAAAAAAGAAAAAAGTCTATTCTAGTTATGAAAACATATCAACATTTGAAATATCTTACATGTCTTCTTACTAGATAATAAATTCTATGTTTGAGAAATAATTCCTTTTAGATAAACCTTAGCATTGTGTTAAAACTGGAATGTTGACAAATGACAAGGGTGAGCAACAATGAATCTCTCTATTATAAATAATATTTCGCACTTGAGCGCAATGTATTATATATAATAAAATTATACACAGAAGCGTTGTTAATAGTTTTTAATTGGAAATCTATTGAATTATTGATATTCTCTAAACGCCAACTAATTGGCAATTATCCATTCGATTTTGTATTTATTTATCCTATATTCATTAAAATTTAACAAAGGCGGAATAATTAATACAATTTAATTATCAACTTTGACTATAAAATTATTATTTGATTATAAAATTATTATGTACAAATTAATTTAATACGACGTAACCAAAGGTCACGCTAAGTTACTACAAGGGTTAAAATCTATTAGAACTACTTTAGAAAATTGGGTACATTGAAAGCATAATGATTAATAATTAATAACAGTGTACCCTACCAAACCGTTTACTAACGATTAATGGACTTCTATTAAATATAATATGATAATAGGGGTCTAATCCCTTATAAAGTGAAGGTTTTTTATTATATTTTAAACTATAAATTAAAATATAAAACGGGTCCTTTATTATTGATGCTAATTCTAGAATATATTTCGGTGTGAATTTAAAATGTAAATATTCCTTTGTGAGTAAGACTTGATGTTAATTTTGGTGCTAATTAGAGGTTGGAAAAATAAAAATACATGTTTCGCAATTATAAAATTATAACAAATTATTTTATATGCAATCATAATTAACTATAATATATAATCAAATAAAAAAAACCTCCGTAATATCCTAATATTAACAACTGTATGATATCATTTCCCTGTAATTAGATGTATTGTCTGTTGGGAAATAAATCTATTATTATTATTATTAAATGGTCATAAACAGTTAATTGCATACAATGCATGGTATTGCTTTTCTAATATATTTTTAGTAATCTTTAAACTTCCTAATCAGTAATAAAATATATTAAAGTTCATTGCGTTGTAGAAAATTTCTAATTATTTCTTAATCAGTAACATTTGTCATATGGATAATAAATCAAGCATAATAATTACTACTTTTTAAACACATCTCTTAATTCCCTAGACAATTACATGGATTAAACAAGAACCAAACATAATGATACATTTTTCTGTGGCTTATATACAAAAAAGATATATTCAATCTAGTTATATCTTAGTCCTGTTTAGTTTCTGTCAATTCACTTCAGGTAATGACTTGACAGATCGGACGGCAAATGATATTCACCCATACGATAACAACAATAATTGGATTCGCACTGCATGTATCAATATGCAAAATCGAGCGGCTAATTGCCAATTAAATCGCGCTCAGCGAATGCCAATAATTCTCAGTACTGTTAATTAAAAACTATTATCTGCGTTTCGGCGCATAATTCCAGTGCGGCGCGTCCGTCCCACACACACACCTTACCACATCAATGGTTTGTACGTAATGAAACTCCAGGAAAGCCACCCTTGTCACTTGGCTGCAATCCAACTTTAGCACAATGCAAAGGGTTTATTTAATATGTATTATATCTTAGACAGACAATTTATTATCTGACAAGAACATACGTTACGTGACATATTTAGAACAACGTTAATACAGTATTATAAGTAAATTACTTTGTATGTGTACGCTGCTTTAGTAATTTGCGCTATGTATAACTACTTGATTGCGACATTTAATAAACTAGTTGCTCTTTCTAAAGTTTCACTCTAAAATTATGTAGGAGTAAATATAATTAGTTTAGTAACTTGTAGACATAGTTTATTTAAATATAAATTCGTTTTACAAATCCTCCTTTGCTATATAAATATACTTATAATCAATATGAAAAATTTATTTAGTTATAACCAATAATAATTCAAAAAATTGCAATTATTTTGTGTTTATTTATATATTACAACTTTTAATTAGAACTCTCGCTTATTTTTTACTGATTGTAGAGTAGGATACAGACCACCCACCCACCCTACGTATACATATAAACATTAATTCCTTATCGCCTCGATGTATCCAATGAAATTAATTACAAAGCTTTTTGAATAAAAAGAAATTTTAAAAAAATGAATAAATTAGTAAAAATTTGATGCATGAAGGGTGGGCAGACTCTAAATCTAAATTAGATAAGATTAGCTGTAGAAAGTCATTTATATTTAAACTTAAATTGTGATTTTGTTTTATTGCTTCTTACGTGAAGCGTTTTATTGTTTTAGCAGGAAAATCATCAACGATTAGTAATCAAATTTATCATGTATATGTAGAGTGGGTGGAATTGAAAAGCTTTTGGTAAAGATTCATAAACCGAAAGTGGATGTTACTCGAGTCGTTTTTTATTTTTTCTCGATAATTTTCTAAATATAAAAATATTACATAAGTTTTCAAACAAAAGCTAAAAGGAATGAAGAACTGAACAAGTTTTATTAAAACATTTTTTTCATAGTTCTTAACTTGCGAGAAGAAAGTTAAATATTAAAAATGTTGACATTTTTTGCATATTACTAATAAACTATAGGAGCTACATGAAATTTATAACAAATAATTGTAAACAATTTAAAATTGAGTAAATCATTAAGAATTACCTTTTTGCGTAAACCTCATAGTTTTCGAGAAAAAAATAGGTAAAGTATTATGATGGCCACATCACCATTTTTTGCTTTATTTAAACGATGAAATTAACAGAGTTAGAATTATTTAAAGTAGATCAAATGTGCGCCTTTTTATATATAACTTCAGTTCATTCTGAAAGCAATTTCAAAATTATCTGATTAAAGAAGTCCTCGTCTTTCATAAGTTTACTTAAAGCCATTTTTGTTCAATCAAAAACTATTTTGCAAATGCTTAATGCTTGATACTATGCACCTGATTCCTTAGAAGCTCTCAACCAAGCTCTCAGAGCTTCTGAAGCATTGTTAACGATGTGTCGTTGTCTTGATGAAACAAAACTTCATCTCTATTGACCAACTTTGGCCGCTTCTGGTCAATTTCCTGCTTGAATCTGGTCAGATATTAATAGTACGGGTCCAAAATATCGAGTGGAAGAAATTAGTTAATTCCTTATTCCACCATAGACCGAGCAAAATATTTTTGGCGTTTAGTCCGGACTTGGCGATAGTTTAGGCTGGCTAATCTTAATAATAAAAATGTATTAAAGTCCTCTACTTTATAGCAAATTAAATAGATTTACGAAATATTTTCAGATTTTTCTAATTATTTGCTAATCTTGATTTGACCATGATACTTTTTGGGTATTGTTCCCGTATGTGGCATTTTTTTTTCAACAATGGATCGATTTCGTTATGTTTCAATACATAATCACAAGCATCGATTCGTCCCTAAATATAATTATGTGTCAATTCTTATAGCATCGAGGTTCTTTTTGAAAGCAGCCTTATGCAATTAGTTACAATTAAGCTATTATTCACTTCCTAGGCAATGGAATAAGTGCTCACATGCCGATCCGACTCGACGATTTCTATAATTTTATCGACAGTTTCGGATATTGACCTACGAGAACGACGTCAAAACTACTAGAACTTATTTATTGAAACCACCACTTTTCTACTACATTTGATAGTATATTACGTCCATATACAGCACACTTTTTTGGTTGCTTGCTGCACCTTTTTACGTTGATTGTAGTGGTACTAACTAATGTATTTCACCTGATAATAATAAATGAGTATAAACTAAGTTTGTAGTAAATTCAAGAAATTTATTTGAACGTGCACAATAACGTAATGTCTGATTTCGAAACAAATCATTCTTAAGTAAAGCGACTGAAAGACCATCGGTCGGTAGCCAATGAAGAAGAAGAGAAACAGCATACAAATTGTTATGTCAAATTATTGTAAGACTACCTTCAATAAAGATGTTTGTCTTTCTCTATAAGTAAAGGTTTAGCCTTGCTGTGTTAAGCAGGTGATAATAGCCTATTTAAGTTTTAAGCGCCAACTTTTCTTACTATGCAAGTAATCGAACAATCAATCAATTGAATATTTCAATAATATCTGAATGTTTGAAGTATAATTTTAAAAAAAACTATGTAAATTTTAATTTTAATATTATCAGTAAAATAACAGAATTACCAAAAATATTTTTTATAATAAAACTACCGCATGCATCAAGCTTAATGAAACAAAAGTAATAACAGCAATTTATTTTTCTTTAGCCTTCGAATATACTCAGATTACAGAATATTTCCGATAGAAAAATAACTTTGTAATCCCTACTACTGTGTAAAAAATATTATTAGTAAAAAATTTTATAAACACTAAACTAAAAATTTACTTTATCTTAATCACTATTAATTACGCACTAATTTACTATAGAACTTTGCAAATACGTGCACATCTCGATAATACTAAAATTCACAACTTATTATGCAGAGTATATATGAAACATTGAGCAAAAATTCAAAGGGATTTATTCCCTGGACTATTCTAAAAATATTCTGTCCTTTAATTAATTTTTCAAACCCGCTTTGTTTCGAAAAATGACTGCCTTTAACTAGGATGTAAATATCCAATATTCCTTTAGTGACAGTTTTCCATATTTCTCATTAAAGTAGTGTAAATTATTGATTTTAGATCCCATACAAAATAATCCAACTAGTTTAAGTTCAGGAATCGAGCAGACAATAAGTGAGGTCCACCTTCACCTCTCCAGTGAGATCTCCATGTTACTGTTAAAATCTTACGGCAACTACACTAAAATTCGCTTCTGCGCCATTGTGCATAAAAAACACTTCACATATTTATTGATGCCAATGGTATATACTTCAGAAATTGAAATAAAATTTGTTCTGAAAAGTTGTGGTACACCTCGCCAGTAGAAGACCCCAGTTTCTAAACTAAGTGGGTTTTCCAAAATTATAAAAAGACAAAATATCCTCTAGAATTTTTCTTCTATATTTGACAAATTCTTCTAATGTGAATACTTTAAAAATCAATTAAAATATAGCAGTGATTCTAGCCCATAGTTACTAGTTAAAACCTTTCACAGAATTAGTATCTATGGCTTTGTAAATGGTATATGAGGGTAGTTTGACAAGAATAGGTAACAAAGATGAGAACTAGAGATTTCAGTAGTCAATATTTTTTGTGGCAAGTTGCGGTACACCTATCCAGTAGAATACTTACTGGCGATGTGTTTTATAACAAACGCTACTCCAGTTTTTGGAAGATGTATTTGCAACAATGTAGTAGATTGTAATTGTATAAATACGAAAATATTTTCGTAAAATCTACAACAAATGAGTCTTATTAAAACTACAAGAACAAATCACTTTTGAAATAACTACTTCTCTAGCTAATACTTCGACAGATATTGAATGATACAAAATAGCAAGGCTATCAAAGCAACACTAGTTTGAATGTATTTCTTTCTGTAAAATGAACTAAAAATGATTAAATGTACCTTAAATAATTTGTGAGTGACTATACTATGGTAATTTGGAACAAGAAATGAATTTAGGTTGATGTAATTAAAAATAAATTAGCAAAAGCAATTAAATAATTCAATACTCAATTTTATAACCATTTGCAGACACTTGCTTTTGCTAATTTATTTTTAACTACATCAACCTAAATTCCGTTCTTGTTCCAAATTGCCATAGTATAGTTACTCACAAATTATTTAACGTACATTCAATCATTTTTAGTTCATTTTACAGAAAGAAATACGTTTATACTAGTGTAGCTTTGATAGCCTTGCTATTTTATAACACGCAAATTACTTTTGCATCATTCAATATCTGTCGAAGTATTAGCTAGAGAAGTAGTAGTTTCAAAAGTGATTTGTTCTTGTAGTCTTAATAAGACTCATTTGTTGTAGATTTTACGAAAATATTTTCGTGTTTTTTCTAATTATAAGTGAATTTTCTACAAGGTAAAGGACTTATATATTTATTTACCTATAAATAAATTGGAAATTTTAAAATTGGCAAAATTTTTGAAGTTAGTTTAGAGGTGTAATGAATTGTCATCAGTAAGTCTATAAAAGAAATGATTTTCAGTTATCTCAGCGTTACCGATTCATAATAATGGACTTCACTTATAAAAATAAAATTATTAAAGCCAGAAAATAAACGTCAAGCTGCCAAACCTCACTTTATGTGTAGTACGCATACTTTTATTTAATTATTATTTATATATATTAATCATTTTTTAAATATATAAAAATAGTATTGATGAAAATTTTGTATCTTTTGTACATCATGTATATTCCAAATTAAGGGGGTCTTTCAAAAATCATCAAAAGACAAAATGCCCTAGACCAGGGAATATCCTGTTGAATTTTTCCCATATATTTGAATAATTCTATTGATAATATTTTAAGAACAAAAGATAATGTAACAGTGATTTTGGTCCATAGTTATTAGTTAAAACGTTTCAGAGAATTAGTATGGGTATATAAAATATTAGGGTAGTGTGAGTAGAATGGATTATAAAGATGAGCATCAAAGGTTTTAGTAGTCAATATGGTTTACAAAAAAGACACGGGCGGAAAACGACGATAAAACCTGTCTACCGTTAGTGAGAATGATATTTTAAAATTATGGCGGTAACTTTTATTTAACATCACAAACTAGAAATAGTTAAGTTGTCTTGTCATTTATAAATATCAAGCAATAATCATTTTATTCAATTTACATAATCTATTCTAGTAATAATTTGTTTCAACAATTAGAATTTTTGTATTGTAATACTAAGTAACAAAAATAATAAGAAGGAAAAAGATAATAATAATGAAATGTACAAAACTTCCACATCTAATTTATGTTAAATTAAAATGGATCATATTTTGTGCAATTTATTTGGCTCACAACTAAAATACCAATATGTATTTTTAAATAATAATTAATTAATTGAATTAACAAAAGTCATTTTAAAATAAAATCGAACAGCCTAGATAAAATTTTATACTACAGTCAAAGTAGTAGAATTTAGATATATTTATTGTTTAGTAAATTTGAGCCGAAGAGATTTTTAACTGTAGCTGCAGTCTTGCATTAAATGTTTCAATTTACTTGTGCTTATAAGTTGAAAAATATAGTATTCGTTCTAAAAAATGAATAAGTATATTACTTTTAAATTAAAACATAACCTAAAGGTCAAATCAAAATTTATTATGTATTATGAGTGGAGTTTGAAGATTTTACATAATGACTTTAATTCACTTTCAGAATATGTAACCAAAGGAAAAAATCAAGTACTATAAAATAAATACGTGTTGAATGCCAGTGATCAAAAAAATATTAAAGATTTTTCTTTAGATCACTTTCAGATGAAGTGTAAAAGAACCAATTAATCAAATTATAAAACATTTACCATTTTAAATGGCAGTAATTAAAAGAATAATAAAAATCTTCCTTAGTCTGGCTTTGGTCTACTTCTAGAAGAATTGACCAGAAAGATATTGAGAGTTGTATTTTTATACAAAATAACTTAATGACTATGAGCAAAACAAAATCGAAGGTTAAGAAATATACCTTTGAATAAGGCTCAAAAAAAATATTTGACTAAAAAATAGATGCTATAGAGACCAAAAAACTAGGAAAATAGCAAAAGTATTACTTTTAAAGTAGGTCCTAAGAAACAGGAAAACATACACATAGTACATGGTTGTGTAATTTGTCTAAAAAACGAATGAAATTGTTATTGTGACATCTGATATGGCAGCGAAAATTTAAAAAGGGACGAACTTAAGAGGTGCTCTTAGCGAATTGAAACTACTTATGCTGATCACAGAAACGTTTACCTCTAAATTGAAATCTCAATTATTGAAAGGAGAAACATTAATTCATTAATTTGAGAAGCGTTTAAAAATGAATTTTTATTAAGAATTTAACTCTCTTGGTTGGCGTTTTCTTTATCAGGTATGTATAAAAATGTCAGTATTCTTGTTACTTTCGGCTAGTTATTTAGATTTATTAAGGTTTCTAAAAAACATAGATAATTTTAATTGGAATATTCTTTTACATTTACCCTTAGATTCGATCTTATTAAATTGTATTCATCAAAGCCGATTCCTACTAAAAATTAAATGAATTGTTCTATCATTGCGTTAGTACTCAATTTGCAAACATAAAATTCCACTCCCCATTTTAAATATATTATTTATTATTATACTTGTTTTGTTCTCAGAACTAGATTTTTCAGCTTCGTCCGAATGTTCCTCCGAGGGACTTTTCCCTTTGGAGCTAAAACTATAATATCTTTAAGAAGGTAATCGCATAGTTTACTGGCAGAGATCTTATGTGTACTTTGGGTATACATATTTTCACTTCTACTCTGCAGATGTCGCTTAATGTTCCAATTAATCTGGCGTTTTTTATGCAGAGTTTGATGAATTATTTATAATATCCCCGATGATCAATTATTGTTTAACAGAAATGAACAATAAATAATACACTTTGTCTAATATAAATAAAACAATTCCAGGCGGTCAAAATCTAATCGGTAAATAAACAAAATATATAAAGTAAATAATGAATCTCCAATATACTTATATACAATTTCAGATCTGCAAAATATCTGATCGGTAAATAAACAATACACTGTAGCAATATTAACAAGTCGGCATAATATATTATTTTAAAAATAATACGATAAATATTGGCATTTTTATACTTTGAAAAGAAATATTATAAAAGTATATATGGATAGATTCGCCAATATTAGATTTATAGAATACAATTGAAAGTATCTGGGCTATGAATCATTCGATAGCCGATTTAAGACCAAATAAATATATCGTTACATTTAAATTAAATATGAATATCAGTGAAATTAATTTATGTGTTTCTTTTGAAATTCTTTTGAAAACAAACTTTAAAAATAATAAATAAATATTTTAAAGTCATAAAACTGTGCTGATGAAATCGAGAGATCGAAACACGCATCATTTAAGCTGATAATAATATATCTTGATAGAACATCTAGGCACAAGAAATAAATCGTTGTGATATATGAAACAACTATTTTTATTTTATTTATATTTAATAATATTATTTGAATTTAATATTAATTGGTAGAGTAAAGTGAATCTATAGGGTGTATTAGTAGAGCGGATTCAAAGGTTTAGGAAAGATAAAGTACATTTAAATAAGGGGAAACCATAACTGGAAATTCTTTCCTTGTGCGGTTGTGGCGACATAGAAGATAATGAAGGACAGAGAGTACAAAATAGGTGTCATTTATTGTCTAAACGTTGCACTAGATCCATATGAGTAGATAACCACCGACTATTAAAGGGTCAATAGCGACAATTATAACAATAATAACGTAAACATTAATTATTATTCCCTGTTAACAACATTATTGTTAAAATTGTTGCTGTTGATAGATTTCTTTAATAGGGATCTAGCTATGAGTGGATAACCACCAACAATTAAAAAGTGATAATTTAAAATTAGGTAATTTTCTAAAACGAACTAAAGGTCTTTAACACATTTTAATAATAATGTAAATACTATCTGTTGTTGACAGGGAATAATAATTAATTCAATGTTTAAATAATAGATAAGACCTTTATGGTAATATCGTAATCGATGGTTAATCCGGAGAATTAAATACTCCATAGTAAAATTCGATTCCCTGTCTCCAACTGCGCTACTCTGATGAGACCCAAAATAGATCGAAACCGGTACGTGGCTGTTGTTGACAGAAAGGAAAGAAAATAAATTACCCACATACAATTGCTGTACGTCTACTATATATTTGCTCAATGTCTGTAAACCCTATACTTATATACCATGTTTATTGTTTAATTAAATGAAGAAATTGGCTGGTATTCTTACCTTGTAGTTTTCATGAGTAATTTTACCTGATATTAACTGCATATTTTGTTTTATATGTCTGTGCTTTCTTAAATATAATCTAGTCCTAAATATCCGGTATAAACTTTAAAATTTAATTACAACTAACATTATGCTATAACTTTTTGAATGTTTTATTTAAAGTCAGTGTAAGTTCATTTGTCCGTATGGAAAAAAATAAATAACTTGTGTTCAACTGTTTATTTGGATGCCTTAAATCCGAGTTTATTTTTCAGTGTGGATCCTGTTCGCAACATCTACTTGCCTCCCCTGGAGGACTATTGTACGTTACGGTCTGGTGATTTGTCTTATCTGTTGTTTCACATAGGGAATACTCTAAAGACGAATACTTTTTATACAAGTCAACGTGAGTACATACCCTAAAGCCTAATAAAGTCAGTACTCTACTGTATTATTACCTATTATTAACTTTTCTAATCACTTTGATATTATAATTTATTAGTTAAATATTTATTGATCGAATTGATCAAAAGTCAACGCAATAGGATATAAGGAACACTTTTATTTTAAAGGTATAAATAAAATATTGATTTATATGTGCAATATTACTTTTATTTTTATTTTAATCAATAAAAATCTGTAAATATACCAAATAAATAATTTAATAAAAATGCTGCATCGCATTTATGAAACAAAAATGAACAACATTTCAACCTAATACCACATTTGATCCATTTTATTCATATCAAGATTAAAAGATACTTTATAAAAGAGGGAAATTCGTAATTCCGTTTACATAAACGTCGAATGTAATAACGGCATTATTGGATACGGAATGAAATATAGCCATCATTTATTTGATCCCTTCAAAGCTGAGTTATGAAAGATTTAATTCGCTTTTACAACCCCACTTGGAAATAGGTATAATGAAAAGCCCAAGGTGCGCTTTTCAATTCGCTCCGCAAATCCCTTTCTTCATTTCGCATTTAGTAAAAACATGTTGCAATGTTTTTATTTTTCCATTAGTTTGCTCTCTCTAAATATGATTATAAAAATTCTATGCATTTAATTATCTACTGATCTAGTTCTTAGCAGAATATTTTTTAACTAAGCAGGCTTTAAATAAAAATTACTTGATTGTGATGATGGTTGCAACCGGTACCACGTAGTAATCTATGATATATGTACTGAATAAACTCACTACGTGTTTTACCATAAATATTTTTTGCAATTCAATTAAATTGTAATTTATATAAATACAAAGAATATTACTTAAGATTCAAATTTTCACAGTCCTTTAGAGACGTTATACAGATTTTATAAATGACATACTTAATTGTACGTCGTAATGTATATTATATTTTTTGCTGAATTGTATACATATATTAATATATAGGTTTTATAATTAAATTCACTTGATATTTTTTTAAATTTTCGACTAGTTTTGGCTTATGGCAATAACAAAAATCAAGAAAATACTTTATACTTTATCTGTTATAGTAAACAATTGTATTACTTGATATATAAGATAAATATATAAAAGGTCTCTGAATACAAATATTTATAATAAATATTATGTGGATGATGGATTTAATAGTGATTATATATTTTTTTTATTTCTTACATACGTTGATAATAATGCAAATAAATAAACAAATAATTTCGTATGATTTTTTTCATATCATAAATCTTAACCGGTTTAATAAAGACATTTCAAGTGGCAAACAAGAAGAGTCAAGAAAAGTTTTGTATCTCCATTAAATAATTTTATGACTTTATCTAAATAAATATAGTTCGTGTACATGGCAGCACTTCAAGAGTAAAGAGAATTAAGATTAAAGATTAAAACGTAAATTGCTAAGCAAATGTATCGTACGCGGTTAACATCTGGAGAGTTTAATTAAGGTAAGGGAAAATGCAAAGGAGGAAGGCATTCTAGGGCTATAATACTTATCAGAAACTCCGCATTATGTAGAAACGGTAGTGATTCCGCGTAATCTGATGTAAAGGTTAGCACACGAGGCTAAAGTATGGCACCGATTGATGGATATTGGCATTTTGATAAACGTGAATGAGAGGAAAAGAGAGAGTTGGAAATGAACTAATTTCGAATACCCTTTCCAGTTATTCTGGTGATGAGACTGCCGAAGGTTGATTTGACTTTCAAATTACGTTTATTAATTAACTTCAATTCGATTTATACGTATTATAAGTATAAATCGAATTCAAAAACTTACTTAAAGTTATTTACCTTTTAAAGAAAAAAATATTGATGACTTTTATTCATTTTCATGATTACATCACTTAATTAGTATAATTATACATCACTTAATTAGTATAGTATAATTGTGTTTTGTTATTTATGTTTGTAATTGTATTTATAATTTTCAATTAAATCTTGCGATAATTTTATAAATATCACACATCAAAATAAATTATTTATTGTCTTGATCCCTTTACGAAAAATTAAAGATGAGTTGTGTGATTCCCGATCACAGCCTTTAAAAACTTAAAAAGACTTCGCAGAATCTACTAAAATCATAAAATAATATATTTTGAAACTGGCTGCAATATTTTACATAATTTAATACTTCCTCTGTTACCCTCTTGATGGAACAAAATATTAAAATTGGGAGAGGTAATACACATGTTGTGTTCTATGTATATTTAATAATATAAACTGACACGTGTTTCGATCCTTACGGATCATTATTAAAGTTGAAACTAATTTGTAAATGAAAATTGTCACGTGACAGTTCTCGAGACACAAGGCGTGTGTAAATGTCGAAATTATTGTAAACACAGCGCACCCTTTATCTTCGGCAGCTTTCTACTGCAGGAAGTTACGGCGTTATGCAGCAAGAAATAATCAACACCGATGACGTTGATTATTTCTTGCTGGTTATTAAGCAGATAATTCTCCTTGCTGGTGGCTCGTTTGATCTCTAATCCCTCTAATAATTTAAGCTCAAAGCGTTTTTACCAAAATAGATTGGTGCGATATCTCACAAACTCCACCAATCCCATATTAATCTTTGTTAATGTGTACCGACCTCCTAGTGGGAGCGCAGATATGTTTTTAACTAGTTTTAATGACTTAATGTCATTTTAATATAAATTTTAACAAAAATCAATCAAGAGAAACTATGGATGTATGTAATTTCTTAGAAAGCTTCGGTCTAAATGCATTTGTTAATTTTAATACTAGGTGTAATAATAAGATTGACAACATTTTCAGTAACATTAATACATAAAGCGTAACCTCTAGATATACAGGTTTGTCCGATTATGTGTGTTTGGATGTTTAATTACAAATATCTACTAGCAGGAAGAAGTCAAGAACAAATATTTGTAGGCCTATAACACCTGAAGGTAAATTTTATCTATATCACCCCCTATCAAGTACCGACTGGTCATTTATAAATAATAGTTTACTATCCTTAGAAGATAAATTTAATATGTTTTTGAACATCTTACACAGTTAGATTTTTACTGCTTTTCCGTTGAAAACTTATCGGTCAAATATGCACCATCCCATTAAATATAGTAAATATCTATTTACTCTTAAGAATACGTTAGAATTATCAGATGAAGCATACCAACAGAATAAAAGTTCATGAAACAAAGCACTTAGAGATGAAATTAAAGAAGGATACAATAGAGAAATTGATAATGAAGTACGCAAGTTAAATAATAGTAGACTCGGCTCATCAAATAATAACCCAAAGGCAATGTGGCAAATAATAAATTCTTATCGTGCAAATAAATCATAAACTTGCTCTTATATTATGCTGGCGATAGTTGATTTTACTAATCATTTCTCAAGTACCTTTAAACCTTACCAACCCTACTACTCAATATAATGCGATCTAATGTTAAATGGAAGTCAAAACAAGTTAAATACCTCATATTTTAAATTTGCAACTGTATCTAGTGCCCAGGTGAGAGATTCCATTAAGAAACTAAAAAATAGCCAATATAGGGATGTATATGAGTGTAGTGCAGAGATAATAAAGGCGGTGAAAGAACCCATATTAGATATTTTAACTAATCTAATCAATTTAGCAATCAAAGAACGTATATTTCCTTCTTGCCCAAAAAAAGAAATTATTATACCAGTGTATAAAAAAAAGCCACGCACTGACGTCAATAATTATAGGCCAATCTCGATTTTATCTATTATATCTAAAATAATTGAAGATTTGTTAAATTGTCAAATATTGGATTATATTAAAAAGAAAGACATATTATCTCAAAGTCAACACGGTTCTAGACACAAAATATCTACGACAACTGCCAGCTTATCTTTCATTAATCAATGCCTTACTGCATTTAATGTCAGATAATTTTTTCAAGGTACATTTCTGGATTTAGAAAAAGCTTTTGAAATTCTTCTCCAAAAGCTATATTTCTATGATTTTCATCACACGAGCTGTAAGCTGATTACGAAATATTTATCAAACAGATCTCAGATTATTAAATTACAGAACAGAATGTCAAATGATTACATTATTAACAGAGGGGTACCGCAAGGTTCTGGGGTAGGCCCGACCCTCTTTCTGATTTATACAAATGATCTACCTCATTATATAGGTGAAAGAAATGTTCTATTGCTTGAAGATGACACAACATTAATAAACAAAGGGAAAATACTTCAAGATGTTTATAATGTAAATCACAATCTTAACGTTTAGACAAAAAATGGTTCATTGCAAACCAACTACTTTTAAATGATAATAAAACTGTCAGTATGTTATTTACTTTAAAGAATAGGGATGATGATTTTATTATTAAAAAAGTTAAATTCTTGGGCTTTTACCTAGATAATAAATTCACCTGAAAACGCACACTGATGAACTAGTGAGTAAAATGCAAGTATTTATTTCTTCTTCTTTCTTCACTTTCTAAAGTAATTTTATTCGATACACTAAAATCAGCATATATATCACTATTTGAACTATCTTATGATGTTATTCCTCTGGAGCTATACACGTATTCTCTGCACAGAGAATTATTCATAATTTAAGTTATACGTGAATGCTCTAACACTACCATGTATATACATAATGGAATGCCTTATCTACATCTATAGTAATAGAGATGCATATCAAGTAAATTACGATGTAAATAATTATAAAACTCGAAATGCCAATCAAATCAGACCTCTTTACAACCGACTAAACCGCACACAAAATAGTACTAGATTTCATGCTATCGAACTACGAGGGTTCTTCAATAAGTAATGCCCCATATTGCTTTTTTTGAAACTATTTATTTAAAAGTCTTAAATTTTGGTGACAATATAGCTACATGTTTCTATATGTACTATTTTTCAATAAAGGTCTTACGCCAGCGTGAAACAAGTGCATGTATTCCTTGCCGGTACCAACTCTTGACATGTGCGCGAAGCCATGTTTTCACCGCTTGAATTGCGCCCTCATCATCATCGAAGTGTCTTCCACGCAAACTGTCTTTAAGAGGTCCGAAGATATGGAAGTCTGATGGTGCCAGATCTAGGATGTATGGTGGATGGGGCAATGTCCCATTTTGCGCAAATTTTTGAATATGCGACAGTCTCGATCATTGCACACACTCTTCCACTGCTGACTGACAGCTGTGAGGCCAATTGTTGCACTGTATGCGGCGGTCTGTACGAATAATGAAATCCACGCGCCTCACCATGTCTGGAGTGGTGGCACCGACAGGACGCCCGGAACGTGGCAGATCTTGAAGTTGAGTTGTTCGACTTTTTGACGCCTTAACTCTCTTTGCCCACCTCCAGACAGTGCTCCTATCGACAGCACAATCTCCATACACTGCACACAAACGTTTATGGATATTTCCCACAGTTTCCTTCTCTGAAATCAAGAATTCAATCTCGGCTCGCTGTTTGTAACGTGGAACATTAACAGACGCCATTGTGAAAATTAACTATAGCTCTGCCATCTGTTGGAATGATTTGAAACCTTGTCCACCGGGAGGAGAAACACTGAACTTGAAGTACCTAGTAGTACAACTTTCAGTTTCTGCTCTTTGGGAAGAAAACAAATATGAGACATTACTTCTGGACGACATTCGTATATAACGCTTTACCCACCAGCTTTAAGGAAATGTCTGTTGTAAGTTTAAAATCTAATTTTAAATATTTGTTAGAATCGATAATTGAGTATATGTATTACCTTAGTTAAATAATGAATTTTGTATTTTATTTACATTTTTCCTTTTAATTGACATATGTACCTTTGGTTATTAATAAATATTATTATTATTATTATTATTGCCGATATGTTTAAATTTGATTTTCATTGTTAGCGCTGCCTTGTTTCAAAATCTTTCTGTTTGTCATATGTAGAAACCTTCATAATTTGATCTTGTACACCCCAGACCTTTGTAGTGAGTTTGCATTTTCTATTTTGTCGTTGATAATTTTTGTCACAAATTCCTTCTGTTTACTATTGTTGTTTGTATCTTATGTAGATTTAAATGTTTCTTGGTTTTTGTGCATTAAATAAACTTTCTTCTTTGTCTATCATATTGCCTGGGCCATATAGTAGTCGATTTACTATAGTATTTGCTAGTTGTAATTATATCCATTGTTGTGGGCGATTTGAAATACAATATTAAGTTCATCAATGCATGATCAAGCAATGGAATGGTTAAAAGACAATTGCTGTATGAATTAGATCTTGATTGTTGGATTTGCTCTGATTTCAAAAAATCATTCGGTATCTGTTGTGGTCGGTTTCCTATAGTTGGCATATTGTAGTTTGTTCTTGTAAATGTTTATTGGTAATCTTGAAAGTTAATTTTGCCATTCTTTCCTTTCTCTATTTGACTTGAATATATCGACACCAATCTATGATGTTATTCCTCATTGTGTTACTATTGTTAAGTTTCAACTTTAATAGTGATCCATAAAGATCGAAACACGTGTCATTTTATCTGTTTAAATACAATACAATATGTGGAACACAACAAGATATTACTTCTCCCAATTTGTAAATTTACTTCTAATAGATTTCTTAAATAATGCCACTGCATCGGATTTTATTGAGGCTAGAATTTTACATGAAATAGATTACTAAATAATTGATCTAGAATTCTTTGACAAGGATAAACGTTATCAATGCAATGTTTTCATGTAGTTTTGATAAATTATAAATAATTGAAATTCGATTTACTAACGCTTTGACGAAAACTGATTTAGTTTGTACTTAAATAAAAAAATTTCAAGCTATTGTAAATGTTTTGTTGCAAATTGGGTTTCATAAATTCTTTAACTAACCGACTCTAATAACTGGCACAATGCAAAATTTTCTCGGGGTTATATGCCCACAAACACAGCTGCGCGCCGCCCATGGTGAATAGAATCCGAAGTGATACTTATTCCGAAGAATGCCTCTCGAATTTGAAAATTGAATTGAAAAATTTATTTAAAGTTTCAGATTGAAGTTCTACATTTATAAAAATTAAAGAAAATATGAATTCAATGCATAAATCATACATACAATTCAGGGATAAAATATGACATGTGAAAATTGTTTTTAGTTACTTTAAAAAAATTGAAGTTATAGTGTTAGAAACAGCAGAAATGTTACACCAGAGCTATAGAAAATAAATAAAACATTTGGTTTGTAATTTCACAAGGTTAATAATGAAATTGGCAAATGAACTAAATAATCTGAAAATATTTTGATAAATAATGGACTGACTATAATAAAAATTATCAAATTATCAAAGAATAATTTTTGCTAATACATACCTTTATAAGACTCTAAATTTTACTACAGTTATTGAATTATCGTTACGTGTTGCATCAAGGCTCACTCATTACATTGAATAATGCCAGCAAACACTTGCTAGGAATGTTAATCATGAAAATTTTATCAACTAGATAATCCTAGAATCCCCCATTCTTAATTAAAGGCTCACGTTTGGAATTTTCTTTTTTAAAAAGTATTGCTATTTTTCACATGACATATTGGTTTATGATATAACAGACTGATTTGTGGATTTTAAGAAGTACATATTATATAATTTTGTGGGAAATGGATTCATTGAAGTATAAAAAGGTTATATTTTCTGTTATGATGGTAGTTCTGTTGTCGAGAGATATTTAGAATTGCTTGGAGTATGGTGTATGTTCGAAATAGGGGTCGTAGTCTTGAAATTAAAATATATCGACACCAAAGGAACTTTACCAACAAGCAAAAGAATTCTTCTTGAAATATTGAACCATCTGGAGAAATTCAACATCAACTGATACACTGATGACAATTATCAACATAATGTCAATATCTCTCTTTTAATTCTATTTATAAAAAATGCTTTAGATGCAGAATCTACAGTGTAAAGATCTAGAAAAGGATGATATGGACGAAAATAAAACATAAAACAACTCAAGGACAAGAAACAAATACACGATTCAGATTATCTTTTAAAGACAGACTATTAATTAAGCTGCTTAAACTTAAATATCAATGACATGAAAACAAATATTTTAAAGATAAATCAAATACAGAAGCATTAGCCTCTCGTTAAATTCAAAGACAGTGAGCATAAAGATATATTTAGATATTTTGGTTTGTATTGTCACAGTATACTGATCATCGTAAAGAGGTAAAATCACGAATATAAGAGGCTAATACGAAATTCACGTTATGAGATATATGATCAAAATTAAAAAATTCAGATAATAAAATAAAAGAAATTTCTAACAAGTCAACCAAGAGTAAAACAATAAAAGGTAACAAAAAAATTGTGGCAGAAGAATACAATCAATATCTTTTAGATAATATAAGACAATTTGCGCTACAAAATAAATCCAGAACAAATGACTCTTATTACCACATTGAATACAATAATAAGTCTATATTATTACCTCCAGTAACTGCATCAGAAATAATACTAATTTCAAGAGGATTTAAAAATTAAATTTAGTAGTGGAGATGATGACGTCTCAAACAATATAGTCAACACGTGTATACATTCTATAGCGCAAGTGCTGGTGTATATTATAAACAATTCTTTCAAACATGGAATTTTTCCAGATCAACTGAAATTAGCTCTTATAATGCCTCTGTTCAAAAAAGGTGATCCACAACTTATGGATAATTACAAGCCTATAAGTTTATTACCATCAATTACAAAAATATTTGAACTCTTAATGTGCGACAGGCTTGTAAAAATTTTATCTCAGTCTGAAATTTTTAGTGATAAACAATTGGCTTATATCAAGGGTAGAACGATTGAAAATTCCATATTCGAATTTACCAGAAATCTAACTAAAGGCTTAAAAATAGAGATCTAGGCATTTTCTTGATTTATCAAAAGCATATGATAAAATATAAAATACTCTTGACTAAGTTAGAAAAGTATGGCGTACGAGGTAATGCTTTAAAGCTATTAAAAAAAACAGTCCAATGAAATAGTACTATCAAATTCAAATGTGAAATTATCGCAACATTTTAAATTTCTAGTGGTGTATATTGATGAGTCGTTAGATTGGCGGTCACATGTAGAGTATTTATCGCCGAAATTGGGAAAACCTGTTATTTACTTAATAATATAAAAAAGTATCTGTGTACAGACTCCTTAAAAATAATTTATTTTGCAAGTTTTGAGTCAGTGCTCAGATTTGAGATAATATTTTGGGGAACAGTAATCATATATAAGTGATAATTTTAGTATAACGTTTAGTTTATTTTATTATTACTACGCTATTTTCTTTCATAAATGTGATTATTATGTTTCGTTAACATTATTTTGAAATAAAGTTTAGTTATTATTATTATTATTATGAAAGGTTAAGATGAATAAGAAGACATCATTACTGAAAAGAGGGGAACTAAGCAATAGTTTCATGTTGCAGAATCTAAAGAAAAACTAAGAAATATTTATTTGGTCAAGAGTCAAATAGAGACAACAGCAACTCTCTTGAAAGACACGTACCCAAAAAACATTGTCATCTACCTGATGAAGCCACTGTGTGGTGAAACAATTGTTGTAGAACAATAAAAACAATTTTTTGAAACTTTACACTTTATCACTGTTTTTCTAAGTGATACCATAGAGTTTCAACAAGTAACTATCTCATGGCTCTAATACAAAAAAACAAGATAATAAATAGGCGAAAATGTAAACCAAACAATAAAGAAATCAGTAATCAAATGAAAATAAAGTAGTTTTTAGAATATAAGCTTAAGATTCAGAATCTAAAATCTAAAAAACGTATCTATGAACGGAAGGAAAGCATCAGCAAACACAAAAACAAAAAAATAGGAAACAAAGCATTGTCTTTTGATAACAACCTATTTAATTAAGCTCCTAAATTTTGATCATTAAAAACATGAAAATTACTATTCTGTTGATAGACTTTTTGAAGTCGAAGAAAAGCTTTAGATAAACGAAAAAAAGCATCAGTAAAAAGAAGAGGAAAAAACAACAATTTCAATATGCAAAAACTCAAAATAATAAAAATTTGATAGCATAATGTTTTATTCTGATGCCTTATCAGTGACTCTTCAATCTCGTGGACGGTTATGATGAGAACTTTAAGAGAGTCAACAATCGAAGCAAAATAAAAATAGTATCAGCTTGTAAAATTATAAAAGACAAATGCGTATTTTTTAGGGCTAGATATTAATTAAACTCCTTAAATTTAAGTTAAATTAAAAACGGAACCATTAGCCTCTCCTTAAATTTTAAATATAATGAAATCAAAGGTTAAGATAAATAAAATGAAAGCGTAGAAAAAAATAGAAGATAATAAAACAATAGTTTCAACAGAAACGAAATAAAATAAAAAATCATATATTTTAAAGAGTCTCAAACAGAAACGCCAACAACTTTTGAAACACTAAGACTCAAAAATAGTCAAGAATTGAAGGAGAGCGGAAATGAATCACTAATTGATTAAAATAAGATAGGTATTAAAACAGCAGATTTAAATGGAGAAATTATAATCTAAAAACTTAGAATCTAGAAAATAACATATGATCTAGACTGAAACATCTCTAAACACGCAAGATAATGTATTTTCTTTTGCAAACAATCTATAATTGAGCTTCTTAAATTATGAGAGAACAAATATTTTGAAGACGTATGTTTTAGATTGAATTAAACTAAATTCACTTGGCTAATAATTTATTCGACTGGTTCCGGCTCAAGGCCATTATCAATAATGAATTAATTTGTAAAACAAGCCAAGTGAATTTAATTTAATTTAATCTAAAACATACATTAATATAATGTTTCACCAAGTGAATAATGAGACACAAATATATGCTATATTTTGAAGACAAATCAAAAAACAAAAGCAGTAGCCTTTGCTTAAATTAAAAGACAATAAAATCAGAGGTTGGGATAAATAAAATGAAATCATCAGCAAAAAGAAGGAAACAAAACAATAGTTTCAGTTTCCAGAATCTAAACACAAATTATATAAATATTATTGGAAGAGCCGCAAACAGAAACTTAAGCATCTCTTAAAACACGAAAAAATAGTCAAAAATAAGACCAGAACGAAAAAAATCATCAATTGATATTATACACATAAAGTAGATATTACAATCACAGCCTCAAATGCATAATCTAAATTATAAAAATCTAGAAGACCCAGAATCTAGAATGGATGAATGTTAAGCATCAGTAAATCCAAGAATTACAAATATGATGATAATGTATGTTCTCTATTTTTGGTTTGAGTTCACGTGAAGTGTTTTGTAAACAAACTAAAAAATTAGTTTGTTATTGATAATGTTCACCTTGTGAACGAAATGTACATCTAACGCTTAAATAAACAAGTGAAGTAAGGAATAAAACTGTGTATTATTTTCAATGTATTTTCTATTGAAGACAAGCTAATTGATGGCTCTTAAAATTTAAAGATAGGAAACATGAAAACAAATATTTTGTTGACAAATCAAATATAGAAGTATTAGCCTCTATTTAAATTCAAAGAAAATAAGAACAAATATTTAGAAAAACAAATCATCAGCACAAAAAACACAGTTTCAAGACGCAGAATCTATGGACAAACAAATAATTAATATTTTGCAACACAAGTGTATTATTCTCCCAATTTAAAATTTTGACAAACATGAAACAGAAACATCTGCAATTCTGTGGCAAAAACAAAATAATAAATAAAATGAGTAGCTTTTGAAATAATGGCTTTTGATGCATATAGAATATTAAATTCTACTGTCTTTTTAAGACAAGCTTTTAATATTGGATAAGATACTTCAAAACAAATATTTTGAAAACAAATCAAAAACAGAAGATGTATTAAAATCCTTTACGTTGTAGAAAAATAACTAATAAATAGAAAAAAATGTTGTAGATTTACGAAATGTTTTCGTGTTTTTTCTATTTATTAGTGAAAAATGTAAGCATTAACCTGTCTCTAATTTCAAAGGTTAAGATAAATAATAGAGATAATCATTTAACAAGAAAACAATTGAAAAAGTTTCAGAATTTAAAGACAAACCAAAAAATTGTTTATTTTGATGAGCGTGGAAATGAATCATTTAACTATTGAAACGCAAAAACACAAGATAACAAATAGTCCAGATTAAAAACAAAGCGAGAAAAATCTAAATCTAAAAATATAAGAGATCTAGGATCTAGAAATATGAACGAAAGTGAAGCACTAGAATACACAATAACAAGAAACCAGAAGACAAAGTATTATTTTTTGAAGACAAGCTATGAACAAGAAAATATTTTTTTGTTAACATCTTTATATCCAAAGCATAAAAAACTAATGGTTTAGATAAATTGAAATAAAACAACACTGTTGGGACTTTATTGTTGAACACGGCAACATGTTTCGCCACACAGTGGCTTCATCAGGCAGATGAATACTGATATGGACACTGTGTGGCGAAACATATTGCAGTGTTCAACAATAAAGTGAAACTCTCCCAACTGTGTTGTTTTATTTCAATATATTATGGAGTTTCATCATGTATCCGCCTCGTCAATTCGAAGGTTTAGATAAACAAGAAAAATCAGCAAAAGAAAAGAAAAATAACAATTTTATGTTTCAGAATCTAAAGACAAAAAAAAAATTATTAAAATTTGGACGAGCATTGAACAGAAATATCATCGACTCTTCAAACTCTGCGACGAATTGACAATATAAAAAAGATGAATTATTTAGAACGAAAATAACTGCGACTAATTTAAAATAAAAAGTAGCTTTTACAGCAACAGATGTATACTTAGAATCTAGGACTTAGAAATCTTACAAGAATTGCGTAATACTTATTTCGTGAATTTGGGGAAGCCCTAAACGCAAAAAACCACAAAAGTTTACTGATATAACAATAACAGCCAGGCTCCACAAAGAGCACTCCAACAGCATCGAGCTAATTAAAAAAAAACTAATGGGAGTGATCCAGAGGGGCTTAAGGAAAGTCTCAGTATGTTGCTAAAGACGTACTTTCTTCTACAGAAGAAAGCATATTCCTACGTACTAGAGAAACAACAACAAACTGATAAACTCATCACCAAAGAAAAAATTGATTGGTAGCTTTAAATCATTCATATCACCAGGACCAGATGGAATTTTCCCTGCACTATGTGCAGTTGTTAGATATAATAAGACCCTACCTGCAAGCATTTTACAAAGCTAGCTTTACGTTTGGCTATATTCAATTGATTCAATCAATTGATTCAAACAATTTAAAAGAGTCTAGGATGATATGGGGAAAATTATAGACAACGATATAAAAGCAGTGCTTTGAAAGCAAATTTGCTCCATAAACAGCAGTTTACCTAATAATCTGGTAAATCCAATTGCATTAGGTATTTTTGTGGATATTGAAGAAACGTTTGAGAACACAAGATTTAAAAAGATAGATCAAGACTGTACTCGAAAACCGAAATATCACCGCAGGTATACAGCGCAAACCAGAACCACAGCAAAAATGTGTCTGCAAGTTGTAGTTCTATCGCCCCTGCTATGATGAATCGTGGTGCATGACCTCTTGATGTCCTTAGTTGACAAGGGTTATTGTAGGCAAGGTTATGTCGATAAGGGATAAACATGACAACATCATGTCGTCTCTAACTAAGGCGCTCTTAATACCATAGTAAAATGAGGGAAGGCTTCCATGTCAATCCTGACAAATCTCTACACTAATCGTAGGAAGCTAATTATCAAAGCTTTAGTAGTAAAAAGACAAGAAATGGCGCTGTTCAATCAGGTGAAATATCTAGGTTTAACACTAGATAGGAAACTTAGTCAGATCATGGTGACTGAAACCCAAAATGATACATTGGCTGTACATTTTGGTACTAAGACCCATTATTACATATGGCACACTAGTATGGTGGATCAGGTTAAACAAACAACACAAAAAAAACTTCAAAGAATGGCTTTTTTTTTCATCACGGGGGTTGTGCACACCATTTCGCTGTAACATCTGAAACTTTAATGGACCTTAATAACCTAAGCCAGAAAAGAAGTTCTAATGAGTTCTATGATACTATATTAGCATAGTACAAAATCTAGTTTCAGGCACATATGAATTCTAAACCTGATTAAACCAGAGTTTCCACAAACACCGTCAGACATACTGCCAACCAAAATTGATTTTATACGCGCTTTGTTGTGGTTATTGACCATCGCCAAGACAATCTAAATCGAATCTAAAAACTTTAAATAAAGGAATCGGGGAATCTCGAACAAGATGATATAGACTAAAAATATAGCGTTGAGAAGATGTGCTCAAATTTGTACGAATAGGACTACAAAAGGGCACATATCGGTCTGATCTTTGACAGCCAGACTGTCCTTAAGAACCTCAAAGTGTACAGCGTTAATTCCAAAACTTAGAACTGTAACAAGCTCTGAACCAATTGACCAAGGGCAAAAAGCTCACCCTAATGTGGGGACCAAGCCATGCAAGAACAATAGGCAACGAACAAGACGATCTATTTGCTAGGTAATGATCTGACTAAAGCCTACATGTGGACTATAAAAAGTGCATAGAAAGACGTGGTCGAAGAGTGGGAAAAACTTGCGAAACATGGCACTGGATAATCACACCAGGTCAAAGGCAATCAAAAATTTTTATTGGCCACTTGACAAGCAGAGCTTAACAACTCTTGCACCTCACTAGAAGCAAGATAAGACTGGTCGCCACTTGTAGAATATGTGGATCGGTATAGAAAACGGTCAAGCACAACATATACGTGTGTATAGTACTGACTACCACTATATTAGCCGTAACCAAAGAAATGGCGATAATGCCAAAACGGATCAGTGCATGGTTAATTGACCTTAGTAAGGGAATTGAATTCCTGGACACATAATAGTAGTATGTGATAGTACTTTAAGGCTATTTATAGCCAAATAAACCCATCTAATCTAGTCTAATCTATTTAGTGAATTTAAAGGGTTGAAAATTTAAGTTTCATAGTTTTTTTCATTATAAAAAGAAAATGAAATAAATGCATACACAGTATTCAGGATAAATGACTAAGTCATATAATAATTTACTATAAAACGTTAAAATAAAAAATAACAATTAAAATCAAGATTATCCAGGTTTAGTATAAAAATTTTGGAATCGAATACAATCATAATATTTATATTAAGAAATTATACTATGAAAGTGTATGTCGAAATTATAAAATGTTATTTTTGAAAACTAAATTGTTAACTATATTTGTAAGCTGTAGACTTGAATAATATTACATAATAAGTTATATCTCTAAATCTGTACTTTTTATGATCCCTTGAGCAGTGATTTTACGTTGAGATTGAAAAAGTGCTACAACTTCAGCACACTTAACTCGAACGCTGGATATCACCACGTAGCGTTCCGGATTATAAAATAAAGTCTGATAAAAGATGACCACGCCGTAAAATATGAAGCTGCGAGGTAATAAAAAAGGGATTTCCGTCGTGAACAGATGATGACAGAGTATCAAAGTCCTCAACAATATCTTCGGTCCTTAATACAACAAAGGAAGGAGGAATAATACCCTCCATTGTCCTTTAACCTCAATATAACGGATCCGAAGCCTAATAACGGACACCATCCTACTTACGCGAAGTAATTTATTACGTCCACTGGAAGCCTCTTTAGAATGATCGGTATTTTTCTCTTGTAATAATTATGCACAAAGGCATAATTTTTTTCATCTGCGAATTAATAATCCCCAATTTAGAGTTTAGAATTAAATTTAACGTTCGCGCACTCGAAATACCTTCCGTAATTATATTTTCCGAGGGTGGAATGTGGAGGATGAATTGCTACATTCCTGCTTTGGGTACATTATTATTGCTTAAAGTGCAGAAAAACTCGTTACGGAGGGAAATTATTTAATTAAATAAAATTACAAAATACATTTGGAAATCGAGTTAGTTGTTCTAAACAAACAAATAACTCCTTCTGAGAGAAGACTGCTGTGTGCTATATGTTTACCATGAAATTATGCAGCTTTTGTGCTGAAAATCGGAGAGTATACATACAAGTGCATTTAGTGTACATATTTGTTGATTTGTTCAGATTTCTAGAAATATACACACAATAGATGTTATTATTGGGTTCTTTTTTATGGCTTCATATTCGCTATATACGAATTGCGCAATATGAAACACAATTTGCATTGTTTGATTATTCTACTCGAAGTACAAAATTCATCACATAATTCATATAATAATAGGAGTTGTGGTAGACATAGTAATATTAGTTAAATAGAATATAAATAATAGCAATATTAGTAATTGTAATTTTTTTATTTATAGTAGTATTTAAAATATCGTTCAAGTAAAAAAGAAACACAACAATTATTTTCTATAATAAGTATTTGATAAAAATATGCATGGTAACATTTCATATATAATTGTGTTAAGAATGGACCTTGTGAATTAATTTTAACGGCTACTGTATAATTACTGAATTATTTAAATAAGTTGCAGAGTTACCGAAATTATCAAACCTGAATTGAATTTAAATTTAAACTGTATTTAGAGAGATCTAGCTTATATACAATTGTAAGAATTTACATATCAAACTAAACTGGGTGGTGCATCGACAAATGCACCATAGGAAATTCAATGTATTTTTATAAATGTGCAATCATTTTCTCCCCAGGTCATTTTAGCAAAACTAACACAATAAAGCAATTTTGTAGATATTTAAAAAATCAACTATTCATAGTACATCAAAATTTCCCTCTTGTGTTTTTTTTTGCTAAAAGACCTGGGGAGAAAATAATTGCACATTTATACATTGAATTTCCTATGGTGCGTATATGAAAATCATCAGTTCAGTTCGATATGTAAATTCTTATAATTATAAAAAAACATTATCACTCCAATTATAGTTTAAATAAAACTCAATTAGAATATCTGTATGTATATATTTTAAAATTTTCTGCAATTCTTAAAAGGTATATATCTAATTACACAATACAAAAAGGCTAAAAATGTAATTTATTAGATTATTTAATAAAGAAAGGATGATAAAGTAAAAAATATAAATACGTATGAATTAATGTTATTGTTATAATAACCACTGTAATATTTCTTTATTTTAAAAATAAAAATTATAATATTCTTATTCAAATATTTTTGTAATTAGTTTATTTATCTTTTTAAATAATGTCTTTGTCTGGGGAATTTAGCTGTAAAGCAATTATGTTTTCAAGGAATGAAATGTGAGGGTGGAATTATTAAATCTTGCATTTTCCGCGTAGTTAGTTTTAAATATCATCTTAATAACATGCTTAAATGTAAATAAATGTTTCGACGATAAAAATAATGTATATAACAATAACAGTAATAATAAAATCAATAACAATGGTAATTAAAATTTCATGTTATAATCGTTAAAATTATCCTCATTGAAAATAATAGTTATTTTTTATATTAAGGCCTAGTAATAAGGGTTTTATTTTATTTGATTATGATATTCCATCGTTATTCGTTCGATTCATTCACACATCAATTAGTATAATAATATATAATTTCTTAAGTATTGCTTATACAAGACATGCATATATACAAAAAACATTAATTATCCCAAAGGCTTAATTTCTCTAAAAAATGAAAGAGTATATTTAAATTAGGAGAAGTAAAACTCTTGTTATGTTCCATTTCTTTATTTTCAGATAACTGATACGTGTTTCGGTTCTTGCGGATCATTATCAAAGTTAAAACTAAATTCAGTTATCTGAAAATAATGAAATGGAACATAACAAGAGTTTTACTTCTCCTAATGTGAAAATTTGGTTCCATCAAGAGAGTAGCAGAACAAGTATCGAGTATATTTAAATTTAAACAATTAACTTTGTTGGTATCACCTTATAAAGAAAATCACAAAGAAAAGATACCAACAATTTAATTGTTTTATTTATTTTGAATGATATGAAATATATGAAAGCCTCGTTAATATGTTGAAAATCCATGTTCATATATTTAAATAACCTTATTAAACAAATGATTTCGGTTTACTTAACCCATGGCTTCATTTTCTCTCATACACTCTTTGGCGCTTCTACATCCATCCACTTATATTGTATTCACCACGTATTCTCCCCATTCTCATGCAACAGGCATTCTCCATATATCTCGCATTTTTTCTATTTGCTCCATCTCGCATCACGTCCTTGCCAAGATAATCCACTCCTGCAGGTACCTTGGCCTCCTCCCATGTACCTGCACTCCCTATTGTCCACAATTAATAAATGTTTCTTCATAAGTCTTTGTCTCTCTTTCCTTTCCACCTTCTTCACCTACTCATTCACCCATACTGCTATATTCACTCCTCGCTCCAGACATATATTCACAATGCTCTCGGGCACATATTCTCCTTCTTGTCGCTCTCCATCTACCCACTCCTATGCCCATATTTCCCTTCACTAATAACCAAAGTTTCATTTCATACCCAGCCACTCTTCTTATCATTTCCTGAAGCAGTTTGTATTCAGACGTTTTTTCCACCTTCAACATCTGCTCCAGGAACTACAACTATACTCTCTAACCGTTCGTACCTTCTAGCCCCCATACCTCAACATCATATATCAGTGATCGGGGAACCGGGGTAAATTACCCCAAATGGGGTAAAAATGAAATTTTGGGACATAATAAGAACTCCTTTCTAATTTGCTAATTCATAACCGTGTTAGTATTTGTACAAACCAATCTTAAAACTTAAACAATTCAGCGAGATATACGGACCGGGCCACCTGACTCCCAACCACTACTAAAACAAGTCTAAATTTAGAAATGTCTGATAAAAGGGAAAGATTGGACAGCAACTTGTTAGGTACCTTTGATCAGCGTTCAGCATCAAAGGCTAGCTTTGAAGTAGCCTGGATGATTTCCCGAAACAAAAAACCATATACTATTGTTGAAGATTTGGTTAAACCAGCAGCTGTGAAAATGGCAGAGATCATGTGTGGTCAGAAAGAGCCGAAGAAACTGAATTCAGTGCTCTTGTCTGCAAGAATTTTAAAAGAAAGTATTTCTATCTTGGCGGAAAATGTGAAGGAACAGATTTTAGTGAGAAAACAGGCTAAATATTTTGCTATTCAGCTTGAGTAAATACAGATGCAATTGAAGAGGAATTGTTGTTTTGTTCTCCTCTCGAGTTGAGATCTCGTGGAATTGATGTGTATAATAAGGTAAATGACTACTTCAATACTGAAAGCATTAATTTAAAGTGGGAAAACTGTATTGCTGTGTCTGTTAATGGAGCTTCAGCTATGCTGGGTCATATTAATGGTTTTTCGGATTTTGTGAAAAAAAAAATCCAAATATTGAAGTTACTTACTGTATGATCCATCGCCAGGCACTTCTTGTGAAATATTTGGAACCTAGACTAGAAGCCGTCATGCATGATGTCATCAAGATTGTTAATGCTATTTAATGCTATCAAAGGACATGCACTAAACACGCGACTATTTCGTGAATTATGCCAGGACGGCGAAGCTGAATATAAGGACCTACTTTATCATACAGAAGTGAGTGGCTCTTTCGCGGAAATGTTCTAAATCGAGTATGGGCTCTTAAAACTGAACTCGAAATGTTTATGGTTGATCAAAAGAATATTTTCACAGATAAGTTTAAAAACAGCTCGTGAGTTGCACGTCTCGCATATTTAGCTGACATTTTTGAGAATATAAATATATTGAACAAAGAATTGCAAGAAAAAAATATTAATATCATTTTAGCCAGAGAAATAGTGTCAGCGTTTGGATTGAAGCTTTAATATTGGAGACAGAAATCAGAACAGAACAAGATAGCTTCTATTTCAAAATAAGCTTTGTTTTTGAATCTGCCGTGTTTTTGGTTGTCAAAAGCTGCAAAGGCCTTCAAAATTGCACATGAGGAGGCGGTAAAAAGTTGCTGCCATTTGCAACAACCTACCTTTGTGAACAAGGCTTTTTCACTCTAATGAACATAAAAATGAAGAACAGAAATCGATTAAACGCCGAAGACTGTATCCAAATTGCTCTTACATCAAAAAGCCCCAATTTTGAAGTTATTGTATCAAACATGAAGCAACATCATTTCTCCAAAACATGAAAGGGGAAAGTTTTTAATTAATTTTACACACTTACTATTTTCATGTAACATTTTTTATTTGCCGTGTAAATTAATTCAATAAATAAAGTTTAATTTAGATTTACATTGATTTTCTTCTTTTCAAAATGAGGGGGTAATATTAACTTACGCAAATAATTTTGGGGTAATGGTTAATAAAGTTCCCCGACCGCTGTCATATATCATCCTATAGGTCACACAATACTCTCGCACTAACATCCATCTATTACCTATTTTCCTCTCACCACCCCTTTCACATTCTTCGCCTTCTTCTGTACACACATAATATACTTCTTATAACATCCCGAACTCTTAAATATGAGCCGAAGATACTTGAACATTTTTACCCTGACGACCACCTTTCCATTCCACTTTAGTTCTTTTATCTTTCCCTCCCTTCCTTTATTTCTAAATCTCATCCACTTCGCTTGTCCAACATTTATTTACTTTCAAATATCTCCTACCTGTGAATTTCTCCACTAACGCTAACAGCTCTTTTATTCCTTCCAACTCCCTCGCCATCAACACCATGACATCCACAAATGCCAGCATCCAAATCATTATTCAAAACCCAACCGTCCATCAACAAATCACTATATATTCCATTTCAGTCAAATAAATATTAACTATTAACTATTCCAATTTACAAAGTGAAACCTCTCAAATTAAATATGCTAATAATCACCAAAATCCTCCCCACAAACGCTTAATATAGCAGTACGCAAGCTAGTTATTTGTAGAATTTTAAAAACATTATGTACCAGTCATCAACTGTTCGTCTCCAATGTGAAAAATACTTGAATTAAGAAATTTAACACAAAATCGAAAAGGTATACAAAGTTAGTAAAAGTTATAAAAAGCAAAAGAGGATTCTATAGCATTTTATATTACAAAGTTTAGCAACCCATTAAATATAGAATAGATAGTTAACGCATAAGAAGCGTTGTCAGAAAGTCTGAAGAAAAAATGCAAAAAAATAAAGTAAACATATTTAGCCAACAAATAAGAAATGGAAGAACTAATTAATGATGGAGGACACAAGATAAAATTACAATGTTCAGTGAGAGCAGAAAAACGTATACAAATGAAAATTGGAGATATAAAACCAAATTATATGGCTTTGAGATATTCGGAGTTTAAATAATTGAAATTTATGGGATTTACTATGGATTTACTATATCCAAGGACAAAGAAGACATACTCAAAATAAATTTTTTTGGAGCTGACAATAATTTGTTATTAAAAAGCAGCTGAAAGATCATTGGACAAAATACATGCAATATCTGTTTCCAACACACGATCCAAAATATTTCAACAATACAGAAACAATCAAAATAATCTGATCTAATATCAGTCAAAAGAGCACTCATGAGACCAAAACCTAATATACCGAACCCGATCACTTCACATTAAAACAATATTAAATGAACCATATAAAATAACACTGATCAAACTGCTTAACCACTAGATGATCCCAATAGGGTGTAAACCACTATTGGATAATCTTGGGCCGAGGAAATGATCTACTACAAAGATATTCTGAACCCCATTACAATCTGCAGTAGGGGTTTTCCTTTAATAGAGTCACTATTTGCTCCGTCTATAATCTGTCATCACCCCTTAGACAAACTCTTAGACCCAACTTGGCCTTATTCGGCTCACGAGTCTATTTATTGAGGTATAGGAAGCCACAATCATGTTCTTATCCTACCCCTGCCCGGCTGTAGTATACTGACTTAGGGCTAACGACGCCAGGCTCTGGTTATGTTTAATCGCTGTCAGTGGTCCTGTCTCGTGGGTAACAAGTCTATAGGATCTTAGTTTCACCGCTCGGATCAATGTGGAAAAGAAACCATAAAATACAAAAACCTAATTCCAAGGTGGAACAGCATAAGGCCAATCTATGCGGTCTCTGGGTACCAAGTGACCCCCACTTTCAATTATGACATGCGGGGCTCTGCTATAATAGACCTCTTTTTCTCCCTATCTAATCATGGAACGTACATGTAACAAACATCCGTCATCAACGACGAAGGACTATAAAAGGTAATAATCGATTGATAGGGTCAGATAGTAAGAAAACCCTACGGGCAAAAAGCTCTGAAACACAAAGTTCAGAGTCTGGTGCCAGTCGGGTATAAATCAAATTAATGGCGTGGTAACGCAAAATTATATATTTATATTTCGAACAATTTACATTATTTTAAGTGTTATTTTAAGTGTTTTCTTGCGAATTACGGACATGACCGAAGGGTAATAAACCACTGTGTACAATTTTCTATATTTCTATTCATCGTGTCAAATTCGTGCTCAATTAGGGGCAATAAGATCTAATCCGCGCGCGGCCTCTTAAGTTGTAAATGACCTTTCTTCGCTCAAACGCCAGACCTGAAAACCCTCGGTAATTCCACCCCGCAATCTGCGATCCTTGTCTTTCTTGAATAAAATACTATATCTATTTCCTTCCGTAAACTTTCTCTTTCTTCTAATCTGACCAATCCCTGCACTTCTTCCTCAAACCTCGATCTTTAACAATTTTTCTAGTGTGAGTGTTGTCTGAACCATCGTGAAAGAAACATATTACCATTCGATCGTGTCCGCGCTATATCATTTCAATTCTTTATTATTATTTTTCTAAGTCTTGTCTTCATCTCTTTTTTGTTAATTGTTATTATTTGTTAATCAGTAGTTGAAATAAATACAATTATTCAATGTACTGGTATTTGTAATTTTAAAACCAAATCGCGAACTTAACAGGCGGATGTTAAGCTATATTCAATTGAATCTTCATCACTCTAAAGCGACATCAAGTGCCTTTATTAGAGATTCAAAAAAGGGAAATTTTCTATGAAGAAAAGCAAGAGGCAGGTTATCAAACCCATGCCTACTTTATACAAGATCAAAACAAACCATCAATTTAGGAGTAGACTCATAAACGGGTGCATAAGAGACAATAAACACCTTCTCCCTTACTGCTATACCCACAACATGGTATGGAGCAGCATGAACACCAATAATAGAGGTAAGGAACGACTTTGCTCAGAAATAGCGTCCAAAAATCATATGAATCCAGTTGTCTGCTAAAGAGAACATCTACCTTCAGAGATATACCAACAGTGCAAAGAAAACAAGCAACTGAGATGCGTATAGATAGGCACTGACCGACTATAATAAGGAGTTGAGACAATCGAAAAATAAAACATAGAGGACGTTTTGCTTCGGAGTTACTGATACATCTCCAACATCCAGGCTCCACAAAGTCTTGTTTAAAAACCACTCCAAGAGCATTGGACTAATAAAAAATCGAATGGGAGTCATGCAGGAAACTATTAGTGTGCTGCTAAAAACGCACTTCCCAGCCTCAAATATCTACGGAAGGAAGCCTATTCCTACCTACTAGAGAAGGAAAACAAGGCTTGTAAACTCATACCAAGGAAAAAATTACATGAGAAGCTTATAGCTTTAAATCTTACCAGTACCAAGCCCAGATGGAATTTTCCTTGCATTGCTGCAGCAGGAGTTAGACGTAATAACTCCCTATCTGCAAGCAATTTACAAAACTAGCATTCACTAGGTTATATTCCAATTGAATAGAAAGAGGTTAGGGTGATATTTATCCCAAAGCAGGCCGAAGACCATCCGATCATGCCAAATTCTACCTCACAATTAGCATTAACTTTACTTCTAAAAGACATGGAGAAAAAAGACAATGATTTAAGGAGCAGTGCCCCAACGGCAAATCCGCTCCATAGGCAGTAGTTAGCCTATCAATCTGGCAAATCTACTATAGTTGTAATTCATAGCCTCATAGCAGACGTAAAAGCTTCACTGCAACACATGTATTGATTTAGTGTATGATAACACAACCTTCAAAATCATGGAAAAAGGAGATACCAAGAGGAGTATTTGCACACCCTCAATAAGATTGATCAAGGCCGTACTTGAAAAATGTAGGATCACCGTAGGTATAGAAAGTGAATTAAAAACGGTAACCACAACAAAGCGGGGTTCTATCGCCCTTGTTATTATGTATCGACCCCCTAATGATCTTGATCGACAAGGTTTATTACGCAAGGTTATGCAAATGTCATAGCTATTGTCATAAGATGTATGAAGATAACTTCCCAATTAGCATTAACTCTACTTCTAAAAGACATGAAGAAAATTATAGACAATGATTTTAGGAGCAGTTCCCCAAAGGCAAATCCGCTCCATAAGCAGCAGTTAGCCTATCAACCTGGCAAATCTACTATAGGTGTAATTCATAGCCTCATAGCAGACGTAAAAGCTTCACTGCAATACAAGGAAATTGCATTCGGTATTTTCAAAAGTATTGATTGTGTGTTTGATAACACAACCTTCAAAATCATGG
This sequence comes from Ontholestes murinus, assembly GCA_963969525.1. Classification (NCBI taxonomy): domain Eukaryota; kingdom Metazoa; phylum Arthropoda; class Insecta; order Coleoptera; family Staphylinidae; genus Ontholestes; species Ontholestes murinus. The sequence continues at coordinate 49,610,270 of OZ018395.1, forward strand.
AAAAAGGGGATATCAAGAGGAGTATTTGCACACCCTCAATAAGGTTGATCAAGGCCGTACTTAAATAATGTATGATCACCGCAGGTATAGGGAGTGAATCAAAAACAGTAATCACAACAAAGCGGGGTTCTATCGCCCCTGCTATTGTGTATCGACCCCCTAATGACCTTGATCGACAAGGGTTATTACGCAAAGTTATACCAATGTCATAGCTATTGTCATAAGATGTATGAAGATAAGGTGTAAATATCAGTTCGTTCTTAGCCCAAAAAGTATTTAAAACCAGAGTGAAATGCTGACTAAGGGAAGGCTTTAATGTAATCCAAAAAGACAAGAAATTGCGCTGACCGATCAGGTGAAATATTTAGGTTTAATACTGGATTGGGAACTTAATTGGATCACGCACCTAGAAAACAAGACAAACTTATTGTGGTATTAATACCAATTATTACATATGGATCACTAGTATGGTGGGTCAAGATTAAACAAGCAACGGCACAAAAAAAACTTCAAACCTTTCAGAGAATGGCCGGTCGTGGCATGGCGAGGGTTATGCACACCAGCCCCTTTGTAGCGATGGAAGCATTACTAGACCTACTTCCCCTGCACTAACAAATCAGAAAAGAATGCCTAATGAATGCGATGAGACTGGACTGGCATGGTACAAAACATAGATTTTGGCATTCAGAAATTATGTTCTTGGCATAATAATGACCAAATAGAATCTAAAAACTAAAACATAATTCAGCAATCTGTTATATAATTGCACTAAATAGAAAAGTTTGTTTAGGAATAGGCATAATCGGGTCTAAATACATTGGAATTAGTTCCTCTTAGACAAGACCTATCAGTCCTACAGCCTGAAACAATAGCCTTGGAAAAATGTGTCAAGTTTGTACGAAAAAGGGCTACAAAGGCACAAACATCTATCTGATCTCAAACTGCCAGGCTGCATTTAAGAACCTTAAAGCGTACAGCTCCAATTTCAAAACAACTTGGAACTGTAAATAAGCTCCGAACCAATTGGCCAAGGGTAACAAGCTCACTCGAACACCTATGTACTTACTAGGAAAGAAGCTGCGACTACTACAATCGAACCAAAGCCTACATGTGGGCTATGAAAAGTACATAGAAAGGACATGGTCTAAGAGTAGAAGAGTGCAAAACAGGACAATGGATAAACACACCAAGAAAATGGTAATTAAAAATGTTTATTGATCTTTCGCCAAGCAGAGCTAAACAGCTCTTGTGTCTCATTAAATGCGTGATAAGAACAATCTCAGGTCTCTTTATATGACATTTTCCAGTGAAATACCATTTTCATAAGATAGGTAAAGTAGATAACACCACTTAATATATTAAGTATAAATTAAAATAAATATCTATAGTTGTATAAAGAATCTGAAGAAATTCTGGAATATATGGAACATTCCATCAGGGTCTGATAGATAGATGTTGTATGGGTGGCACCAGCGCCTATTCCACCGCGACCTTTCCAGCTATATTGTGGATCCCTGTTTATCTCAGATGACCAGCTCTAGCTTTGCCTCTTTGATTAGTCCAATTAGCCCTGCCAGAGGGGCTTGGGTATAAGTCTCCGCGCTTGGGTTTGTAGTGCCTAGCTTTTGATATCTAATCCTTGCTAGACCCTCGCAGTGGCATAGGATGTGGAACAAGTCCTCTTCTTCCTCTGGCAGAATCTGCATGATGCTTCTTCCACCAGGCCTATTTTGCTCATATGTTTGTTGAGCTTGCAGTGCCCTGTTATCAGGCCTACTATTGTTTTGACCAGTTTCCTGTCTTGGTTCAGGGGTTCAGGGTCTGACTGGAAGAACATTCTGAAGAATGAAGTCCGCCTGGGATTCCTGTGCTCTAAATTTATTGTATTTTTATGTATGTAATTGGTAATATATTTTGTTAACAGAAGAACAAAGAATCATAATAAATAAATAATAAATAAATAAATTATAGTCTATGTAGATTGGCTGAGAACGGTGGAGCACATCCTATGCGTGTCTGAAGCACTGGCTACCACCAGACTAGAAATGGCGATAGCGCCAGAACCGATCAAGGCATGGTCTCCTGATAAGTTAATTGACCTAACCAAGGAAATTTAACTCCTGGAAACTTACTATTAGGAGAGTATTAGTTCAAAAGATCTAACACGGTCACAGTCTAATCCCCCATCTAATATAATCTAATCTAAACTACTTAATAAAGAAACAGTATTTCACTACAAGCCGCAGTTGACCTTCAGTATGAATGAAAGAAGAAGAAGAATTAGATATGAACATTTTAATCTGAATCACGTATTAAAATAATGCAGTTAAAAAATCATCATAAATACGAAATATACTTAGGCTATGACCAGTTTAACTCAAGAAAGAAAAACACTATTTATCTTAAGAAAAGTAATTGATTTTGTTACAGCTTGAATGTTATCAAATACAGAATATGCTGTGAAAGGGCACAATGTTGTAATGACTTTAAGAAAGTATATCATAAGTCTAAAACTGTAATGGTGTAACAACATACAATGGAAAAGTTAATTAACGTGATTTTTGGCACGTAGACCAAAAAGTACAGATGTCAAAGTAATATTTATTTCATTGAATATAAAAAGGCATATGATCAAGTAAATCAGGTAGACTTGAAGGGAGTTTTGAAGGATAAATTACTAAACACAAATAAGCAGCAGTTACCAAAAAAATATATACCAACCACGAGTAGACTAATTAACGTTATCTTACAAAAATTATGCAAGAAATAACAGCTAATTGTTGAAAATCCTCGTACGAAAACACCGCCAGGTATTTGATTATATAACAATCTGCTGCTACCACATGAATTAAATCACATTAATTACAAAGTAACGTATTATTATATTTTTGTATTTTTATGAAACAGAAATTTTAAATAAGTATGTTAACTGTTAAAATTTACTTAGAAATTTAAATGTTTAATTGTGGATGCGTTTATTTTGTGGTACATCTTACTGAATTGTCGTTTTTATCTCAAATTGCAAAGGATATGAAATAAATTAGGCGGAATGGACGTGATAGAATTAAGTGGATTATTTGGTCGAGTAACTCTACGGGTAGTTTATTAGGAAAAATATTTCTTATTAAGAATCTGGAGTCTGCCTTTTTATTACATGTTAAATTGTTTATAACCACAATTTGTACAAACATTGCAGTCGATTATTATGTGGCATAAATAAATTTAGAGTTAAAAAGCCACTTATATTAAGTATTTGTATATATATATATATATATATATATATATATATATATATATGTCTTGTAAATGGGGTTTCCAGTTGGGTAATAAAGTGCTTTATTATTATTGTAAATATTATTAAGTATTAAAAGTAATTATATTAAAAGCTATGAATTATATAACTACAGAAGTAATAAATAATATCTAATTAGTTTAAGATTCACAGTTATCGATGATGACTTCTTTCTACGAAGTCGCTTACAAGGAAGGCATATTTTAAGAACCCTTGTATGACATTCATTCCTGGGAGGCCATCAGATCCGAGAAGGATTTCACGGAATTTTCCTTTGATATCGTTACAGCAAGAACGTGCCTCAGCGGCCGATTTTTTTTAAATTCAGAGATGAACGATGTAAGAGAAAAATATAATACAAATTATTCGAAGAATAGTTATAAATAATTCAGATAAATATGTGCATAAATTCTTGAATTAATGAAAAATAGGAAAATTTATATGAATAAATTATGTAGGAAAATATTCCTAAATATGTTTACCTTATACATTAATTATTTCTCATTAATCATTATTTGAAATTTTATGTTAATAAAACAAACATTATAATTAAGATTAACTTATTTGAAATTTTATGTTAATAAAACAAACATTATAATTAAGATTAACTAGAATTATTTTAAAGATAATAAAAAGGGCAAAATTCGAATTATAAAAATCTGACTTTCTTAATCTTCGTTATCATCATAATTTATCTAATATAACGTTTAAATGCATCTTTGCTTAAAAGTTTTACAGCAAAAGGCAATAAATTCTTGTAAGAACGTAACGTTGTACATTTTTAATATTTTTGATTAAACATTCCTCAATAATTGTGTTTGTAACTCGATTTTAAATTTATTTTCATTAAATATTTTATTCTGCATTATTGATATCCCTTATTGGAAATACATCTATTAGTAAATACCTAGATTTTAAAAATAAAAAAACAAATATATAATGTCTCTACTCAAAAGTACATAACTCGTGTGGATTCGAATTTTATCGCATTATTATAGCTATGAGTACGTTTTCCAAACAGAAAGTTAACCGTAAAAGCTAGGTAGGTTATTTTTTGCTTAATTAGTTGATAATCCGCCCTCAGATTCGTGACGCCCTAGCATAAACCCTGCACCTCCACCAGAATACAACAGCTCATTAATTCATGAAATTAAATAATAATTAATTGTTATTAAAACTACAAGACTATTTAAACTACTTCACTATTTCTCTTATATTTTTTAATGTCAAATTAAATCATGTGTTTCACAAGTTACGGGCGAAAGTTTTCCGATTATTTTACAATATATTCTTTTAAATAAATATGCTCTGAGTATACGCCTACCTTACACAGCCTATATATTCAATGTTGACTCACACATCTTTGTCGGAAAAGTTTACACCTTTAGGGTGAAATACTGCCAACAAACTTTTCTTCGGAATGATCTTATGCATGCCAAATATGCCAACCTAAGCTTCTCAGCCTCTCTATTTGTAAAATATCTTAATATTAGATTTTTATATCAGGATTCCTGTTAGTATATTTATTAAAAATATACGCTTTCACAAAAAATCAATTTTAAGTAAAATAAAGTTTATAATTTCTATTTTCGATGATAGCATTATTTCTATATGCGGTAATAATAATATTTAAATTATTACAATAATAAACGTTATTAAAAAGGAAATTGAAAAAATCGTAGATTGAATTAAGGTTAAATATCACACATAGCCTGGAGGTTAAGGAATTAGCGCCCTCGAAGTGTAAAAAGAGGAGTAGGGTGAAGATGTTTAATGCAACAGATGAGGAATAATGAAGCAGACGGATGTAAATCTCGGCAAGTGGGGGATAAATGGAGATTATTCTCATTTACCGAGGAAGGGAATTTAACAAATTTTAAAGGCAATAAATTTATATGTCCGAGTAGGAACGAACATACTTATTTAATATTAATATAAATAAATTTAAATTCTCTAATAATTGATTTGTTTTTTCTGATCTAACGTAAATTTAATTTAGCTAAGATAACCTCAGTCTATCTGTAATATTTTTAATCCGATTTCTAAAATACAAATTGGTATTAGATAGTTTTTTCAGCCTATAGTTTATGGAAATTAATTCCCACTCTAAATCATAAACTATGGGCAATATGGAAAAGGAATTAAACAGTTAAAAAACTTTATCACCTAATTGGAAAATATTTTTTAAATAGCAAAATGGTGGCCCTAGAGTAAAGCTATTTCTTATATATACTTAATAATAGTTGTGTTTTATACAGGGTGTCTCAAAGATTTTATTCAGTAAATCAATTGAAAAAGGTAAACCATCAAATGCACCAGTGAAGTTGGCCTATTGTCGTAAAATTTAGATTTGAGGTAATCCCATAGGAAAAAGTTAAATCTAGATTACATGGAGGCCAATTTATGTGTTTATTATACAGGGTGAGTTTTTTAATGTTCTCTATGGGGATCTCGGAAACTATAAGAGTTAGAAAAACGGTTAAATGTATATTGGTGACCCTGGAGTACAGCTTATTTTATTATTTTTTAACACTAATAATTTTTTATATATACTTAATAAAAGTTGATTTTAATACAGGGTGTCCAAAAGAAAGTTTTTATTTAGTAGACTAATTGAAAAATCATACACCACGAACTGCAAATTAGCAAATTATTTTTTTTAAATAATATCGTCCAAATATTAACCTTTAGGACCACGGAATTCATTTATTGAAGACAATATAACTAACATATTTGTGTAAGTTCCTTTAGAGGATACATTATGCCGCATTTGGCCAAAACAAAGATGAAATATTTTGAGATAATCTTCAAGAAGCAAGTTTCTCATGAAAGAAAGTGTTGGTACAAGTGTAAGAACGCTATATTGTGAACTCTGCCATTTCCATATGTAACTGAAATTTTTGTTGATATTAACGGATTTTATATACAATTTTGGAATGTTGTGTAAGCATATTTGAATAAATAAATGATGATACTACTATTCAATTACTAAAATTTCTCTGTGATGGCTGCCATTTGGTGATGGATATTTTCTTTGAACTGCACCCGCGAAGTTGGCCTATTGTCATAAACTTTATATTAGACATAATCCTATTGGAAAAAGTCTATACAGTAAATTCGATACTTATTTTGCTACATTCTTGATGGAACCAAATTTTCATATTGGGAGAAATAATACACTTGTTATGTTCCATTTGTTTATTATCAAGTAACTGACACGTGTTTCGGTCCTTACGGATCATTCTCAAAGTTAAAACTTTGAGAAACTTTGAGAAAACTTTGAGAAAACTTTGAGAATTATTCGCAAGAACCGAAACACATGTCAGTTACCTTATAATAAACAAATGGAACATAACAAGTGTATTACTTTTCCCAATATGAAGTCTATACAGGTTAAATCGGAACTGTACGGAGGCCAATTTATATCAATTTTCCTAAGATCATTTTGCCAAGAAAAATTCCATTTTAGATGGCATCGTAAGACTTTAATTCTTATAAAAATTGAATTTTATAGGGTTGCAGCTTCAGGTCTTTATGAATAATACGATTTAATGATGGTCTAAGCACATTTAAAGCTCTTGTGCGCTTTCAAATTAGATAGTTCGAATCGTCGTAAACAGACTGGTTAACAATATTCACGTGTTTTTGTTATTTTTGATGATCTTGGTTGAATCAATTTTTGTTTTTCTAATATGATGTATCGGTCCAACTTTTCGGCCATTTTTGAATGAGAGGTTTGTTTACTGCCTTTTTTAACTGGCGAAATCCTCGAATCATATCCTCAACGCGCTGTCTGCTCCGAAGACACGCTCTATAGCAACTAAATTCTCTAGATCTGGACTACCGACAGACTAATCCCCCGCGCTCCTCGAATTCGTTGCGCCAAGCTTATAAAAAATACAAACTTCATTTTGGGATACTCTGAACTAGTGTTGCACAACCCGAAGCTCTAACTTGCTTTATGTAAAAAACCTCAAGTGGAAGACAACTACGCATCTACTTTGTCAATTTGCAAAAATATTTGAAAATAGTTCTACATTTTCAATCTTTCGAGCAAATAATAATAAAAAACTATAATACAACATTTTCCATATTTGTTAAAAAAATCTGCTAGAAGATTAAGAAAATTCTTAACAAACAAAATTAAAAAAATGTTTCTTTTTAAAATTATAACCATCGCAAATGCAGATGAATGCATAAATATAACTAGAGAAACAAAATTTTCTCGAATTTTGGAGGCGTTTACTTCGTGGTACATTTTCAATTTTTAATAAAGAAAACACTTAACTTTTTTATACCACTTATATTTTATTTTCTCGTGACTAGTTTCAATTAAAAAAGTTAAGTGTTTTCTTTATTCAAAATTTTCTCATAAATCTCTCAGATCATCCAACAAATTAAAAAATAAAATAAAATTTGTTTTCAAAATTATAGAAGCTTTTAAGATATAAAAGTCACAAATATATACATATACATAAGATTATACCAGATAAACCATAAAAATTCTAAATACTTATTTCAACCTGGCAAAATGTTAGCATAAACAGACAGACATAAACACAGACATCAAGCTCTAAAATTGGTACCACAATAACCTTTTGACCATAAACGAAGAAAAAACAGAATATATGATTTGCAACAGACATAACAGCTTCTTAGTCCCTTAAATGAATAATTAAAAAATTGAGTTAGAGTATCTTGAGATTTAATAATATCAGTTAGACAATCAAATGTCACAAACATAACTCCATATAAAATGTACAAAAAAAACATGGACAGTCGTGTCCATGTTTTTTTTTACTTTTGCTCCTGTGATGTCAAGAGTTTCAATTCGAAAAATAAACATACTATTCAGTATCATGATTTACTATTGTATCCCTATTTGCTAAACGACCTGTACCTCATGAACCAGAAATTCCCATGCCTCTACCTTTTCTTCACACCATCCAACAGCAATCATCAGATGAAAGCTCAAACGAAAAAACCGATAAAGACGAATTGAATCCTGATATAGAACAACCTCAACAGTTTATCCAAGCTGAACTAAATGACTTAGTGAGAGACTTGGGCCTATGGAAGGATGCTTAGGAGCACGACTAAAAAACAAAAATCTGTTGGCTCCAGGAACCACATTTCCGTGGTATCGGGAAAAAGAGTTTGCGAAATATTTCTCTTAAGAAGGTTCACTGGTGTATTGTAATAATATTCCTAAGGTCATCAAACTGGGAACTGACAATTACGATTTCACATCATGGAGGTTATTTATTCATTCTTCTAAGAGAAGGGCGTCTTTTTGCACAATGGTAATACTTATGCCTCGGTGCCTGTTGCTCACTCCATGCATTTCAAAAAATGGTATGAGAATCTTGAGCTGTTGCTAAATACAATAAAGTATAAATGTGCTGCGTGGTGCATTATTTGGTCCAAAATTAGTTATTTTGCTTTCCCTTCACATAAAGTTAAAATTGATGAAGCAGTTTGTCAAAGCTCTAATTAAACAAGGTGACTGCTTTAAATACCTGTGCGACAAATTTCCTGCACTTTTTGAAGCTAAACTTAAAAAAGGAATTTTTGTAGGCCCTTAAAATCGGACAGATTTATCCAGAATACAATGGCCCAGGATCAATCTAAAGCATGCAGTTCTTTCGTAGAAGTCATAGACGGTTTCCTTGGAAACAACAAGTCTCCAACAAAGAAATTGTAGCCAACATGGTCGAAAATTATTAAAAACTGGGATGTAATATAAGCGTCAAACTCTTTTCCCGAAAATCTTGGAGCTGTCAGCGAGCAACAGGGAAATAGGTTCCATCAAGACATAAAGGAGATGAAGAGACGTTACCAATGAAGATGATATATTAGAATGATGGCTGATTACTGCTGGATCTTGAAGAGGGACTCGCTCACAAAAATCCACAAAAAAAAAACTACAAAACGCAGTTTTGAGGAAAAAAGAGAACGATTTTATTTAAAAAAAACGATTGTCTAACGTTGATTATACTGCATTGTTATTTTAATGAACAACTGAATTTTGCAGTGTAATTTTCTATTAAATATAGTTTCAATAAATATTTTCTCAATATTTTTGGCAGTTTCTATGAAAATATTCAAACACACTTTCACACCCCATTTACTATAGAATATTTATTAAACTTGAAACACTTTTTCATGAAAAAAAATGTAGGCTTGTGTTATTTGTGGTTAAAACATGATTCGTTTTTCAATTAAGTGAAAACCTGAAAATTAAGAAAGCCTTAAGCTTAATAAAATATTTGGCAGTTTTCAGGATAAAACGCCTACGATCGAACATATACAACCTATCTATAGGTATCACAAACGGTTTTTTTCTAATTTTTATATTTTGGTAAAATGAACTGTTAGAATAGTCAAAAAATTAATTGCAAATAACCAACTAATTAAACAAAGTATCACACAGAAAATATTTAAAAAGGATTAGAAATTTGCCACAAACATTTCAGTTAGAAAAGTAATTTTTATATTACAAAAAATAATTTAAATTTTGATAAAAAAACATTATTCACTTTACTTTATTCTAAATTGGCTAATATTATAAGAAAAGTTTTAAATTTTCATAAAAAATTTAAAAATTTGCTTAAATCAAAAGGTTTTTCAAGTTACGTTATTAAAAAACAATCAGAAAATTACATAGTTAACCACTCCAAATACAAATTATTTTAAAATATCGCTTTTAATTATTAAATTATCACAAATAAAAAGAATTGAAAATGTTAAAATCAGTTGAAATTTTTTTGAATAAGAAAACTTTTCTATTTCAGCAAAAGGGGTTGTGACAATTATTAATTCAAGAAAGGAGTCTTACAAAAAGGGTTGTAGAGTGTGTGCAAAAATTCACGGCAAAAGGAAGAATATCTACTCTATATGCTCATTTAGGGTTCACACATTTTTCGAAAAGAGAACCATAAGTTTCTTAATGCTATTACCAAAGAATATGGTCGGTCATGCTTCAGCCAATTGCTCACAAAAGATTCTACATCTTGGTCACTGCAAAAACGGCATCCTTAGAATTCGTCGTTAAGTGGACCAAAACTATTATAGTCACACGGGGACAAATTCCCCGAGAGGAGAATCACACTTCGGTTGGTCATTAACATTTCTGTTGAAAAGCCAGTTTGGCTTCATCCCCTTTTTTATCCCCAAAAGCAGTTACAAAATTCTGTGTTATTATCAAAACTAAATTTTCAGGTTATTTGGCTGTTAGGTTTATAATATAAATAAATAAAATAAATAAATAAAAACTGTTTCCGCAGACAGACGGGTTTTGGCTTTTCGAGATGGAGCTTCGCCAGGTTGTCTTCAATGACAATGGGAGTTGAAAAATCATCACCCTCTGCTTGGAACCAAATCGGCGTCCTCTTGTCTCCATGACAAAAACCTCCAACACATTCAGCGGCATCGCACATAACACTTCACTTAGCGACCGATAAATAAAATATTCCAGTTTATATTTGATTCACCCTCGTATCACAATATTTCAGAACGGTCACCTAAGCGCTCTGCCCGGAAGCATGCAACTGTATTGGCCATTGCTGATCGCTCTCGAAAAAGGATATTGCATAAAGACTCATTCCACCCCTACAAGATGATGCTTGTTCAAAAGTTAATGCCCCCTGATTATTAAAACCGCATGAATCGGATCCATGCGAGGTCAACGTTTTTCAGTAGTGACGAGGCCCACTTTCATCTCTGTGGAGGGGTGAATAAACAAAATTTTCGATACTGGGCTGCAAATAACCCAAGGCAACTTCACGAGAGACCACTTCACTCCCTAAAAGTCACCGTGTGGTATGTGATTTCCAAATTTGGGGTGATTAGGCCTTATTTTTTTGAAGAGGACGGATGAACCGTAACTGTCACTGCGCAACGTTATGCTTTCATGTTGGAAAATTTTTTTCAACCTCGATTGGAAGAACTGATGGAGGAAGCAGATCTGGGAGACATCTGGTTTCAGCAGGACGGGGATACGGCCCATATTGCTTGAGTTTCAATGACGAAACTGCGACAGGTGTTTCCTGGGCGCATTGTATCTCTGAGAGCTGATGTGGAGTGGCCCGCACGCTCCCCTTATCTGAGCATTTGCGACTTCTTCCTGTGGGGCTCCCTGAAGGAAAAGGTTTTTAGGCATCGACTTCGCATCTTGGAAGAACTCAGGAATCGAATTCAGGAGGAAATCGCGGCTATACCCATCGAGATGTGCCAAAATGCGGCCAATTATTTCAGAAATCGCCTTCATCAATGTATCGCTGCTGGGGGTGATCATCTTTCTGATGTCATCTTCTGGACTTAATGCATAAAACGGCATGATGTACCGATTAAGATAAAATAAACCCCATTTCTATAAATTGCACCGTTTATATTTAATAGCTCTTCAAAACTGCACTGTCTGTTTTGCCGCACCCTGTATAATATATATGTCATTTACAAGAAAATTGTGTATGTTTTATATCATATTTTTATATATTCATGTCTATTATGTTAAGAAGAAGTGTAATAAATAAATAAATATATTTAAATTATCAAATAATTATTTGTATCAGTGATTTATTCACAAGAAATACGTGTCTTAATTTCAATACTAAATTTCACAACAGCTTATAATTAAGATATTGTTGAAGTAGGGAAAGTACTTCAAAAATATTTATGAGGAAAAATGTTGATATATATATTCTTAAGGGAGTGGAGGGATATAAATTCAAACCGTTGCGCGATCATTTATCCTCCATAATTGTTTGTTGTCGCAGGAGGGACGGTATATAGGGAATGTCAAGGAACCTGAATTACCTTCACTGTAAATTTTTATTCCTGATATCTTTATAAAAGCGAACGATTCTCTATAAAGTCAAACATAACTTATATATTATAATACAATATTTGATAAAGTTATTTGTAATTAAATATTCTAACACCTAATTTTTATTTAAAAAAGACATACTTTATTTAACATCTTGAATTGATTTAAAACAAAATTTCAAATTGAATAATAAATTTTATCGCGTCTCTGAATTTATATCACCGGTGTTTCCACGTAGAAAATTGAACTTTATATAAGGAATTTAAATAATAAATATTTGTTCGGTACAAAAGAAATGATTTCGCGTTCATTCACTAATTTGCAATTTTAATTGTTCCCTACGTAAAATCCGTCGGTAATTGGAAAACAGAGTAATTTGTTTTTAATGCCGGCCCCGCCCTTAGGGCAACAGGCGAGCGGGTGTGCGTACCATTGTTGCCAGCAGAAAGGGATTAATGTCTTAAATGAGATAATGAAGCATCGCCTTGCGGAATTTATTAATTTAACGATTTTCCTGTCACTTAATTTCCATTTTGCAAATAGTTAATTTTGGCCGGCTGCGGGACTGTTTGCATCAGATGGTACGTAATCTGTCGGAAATGATTAATTTTGAAACTTTTTCTTAATATTAATTACAATATTATAGACAACTTTAATTATGATAAATTTAGGGACAAGATTTATGTAGATATTATTTGTTGAGCTTTTGGACAATAAAAATATTATGCTGGGGTGTTATTTCAATATTTAATTTATTATGATATTACCATAAAGTTTGATAATGGCAAGTTAAAATTATCGAAACTATAGTCACTATATAAAGTCAGTGTTATACAAATAAAGTTGAAAAGTGTTTTATTTGTGATTACCATAAAGATACCATCTATTGTCTAAACATTGTACAAGATCCTTATGAGTGGATAAACAAATCTAAAATAGATCAAAACTGGTCCGTGGCTGTTGTTGATAGTAAACAATAATTAATATTTAATTTATTATACAAGATATAAGATATTCACGATTCTTGGCCAGAAAATATTAAACATTATTTATAATAGGAACTTAAATATACGCTAATAACTTACTGAAGCAATTTTTGAGTAAACTGACTCTTTCTATATTATTATCTCAAATGTCATTAAAATAGCCGTATGTAAAATGAACCTAAATATTTATATAATTTATAGTCCCACACAGACAAACATTTCTTTATTATTTTCTCTTTATCAAAATGATTCAACGTATCTTTGCATGATCTGCATTTATATTACCACACATGAATTTAAAAGGAAACAACTATATAGCTTGGTCCCAATCTGTAAAGTTTAGTTTTGGAAAATCATATTCTTTCTTTTGTAACTCACGCCTTAAAAAGCTAAACTAGTCGAGTAAATAGAGAAAAATTGTGAAACAAACCAAATTTAATTTAATTCAAACCTTCATCGGTAATAGTTTAAAAAAATTAAAGTAAAAAAAAATACCTCAACTGGTCAATTCAAAACAATTACTTGAGAAAAATTTTATTCAAATAGAATATTATAAGCTGTCTAACTTTTTATGGTGATGGCTCTGTTTATTATGATTTTTCTTAATTTATACATTAATTTATACAGAAATTTTAGATTTAAATTAGGTATTATGGAGGTATTCACTTAGTGATACATTCTAATAATTCAAAAAAAATATTAATAAAGTAGTGACACAGGAAAGAAACATGTTTAATTTTGAATTTTTGACCTGTTGACGCCTAAAACAAGTACAATTACTTTAAGTCATTTATGTGTGTTTTTTTTTGCATTTTCAGACTTGTTGAAGTACTATACACTAATTTCATAATTCAAAAATCACCATTTTATTTCAAAATGTTTAAAAATACAATGCAAATAGTGAAACAAATAAATCTGAGGTTTAAAATTAATACTATTGATTAATTTAAAATATTCATAGTTTTTAATATTATATTTATAGATTAGAAACAATTGGAACCCATAGTCAAAGGTTACTTTCTCTTATAATTGTTTTCTAACGGCGCAATAATTATATTTTAGTAATTTAATGACAACTTAGTTCCTTAACCGTTCTTGTGAAATATCTGAATATTTCTCACGTTTTTAAATATTTTGAATTATTACAATTTAAACCTTCATCAGTAATCTGATCAACTAAACAAGATTTTTAAAATTATCCTTAAAAAATCTCGATACATCATATAATATAGCTAGCACATGGGGGGCGTCATCTTTTTCTCGATCTTAGGGGAAGAATATATATTGTTGAAATATTTACGTTGTTTGGGGTACAATTTATTATTGCAAACGTTGCAGATATAAACTAGCCTGAGAAATATCTAAAAATTGTGAAACAAAACCAAGTGTTTTAATTAATGTTCCAATTACCCTTAATTTTATTAAATCTTCGAAATATTTTTGAAACCGTTCATTTAGAAATTGGGTCTTGTTAAAGATTAGTTCCGTTGAAGTGTTTCTCTCATTATATCCGATCAACACTAAAATTTATATATTTACTCTAACCGTAGTGTATACTGGTAAACAATTCTTAACTGTGGTTTATGTTGAAATAACAAAAGTTTATTATATGTCTATTGATAAACTCAATAAACTCTGCCCGTAACTCCTATGTCATAAATTATTTGTATATTTTATAATAATAATAATAATAATTTATTAGTGTTCATCACAGAAATTAGTGTTGCATAAACAAAAAACAAAATATATAATAATTGCGAGTGATAGATACATACAAAATGATGGCAAAATAGATTTCATAAAATATAATGCAAATATAAAATAAAATTATATAAATAAAATTGACAATAGGAACAGTATAATACTACAAATAAATAAAATAGAATTAATATAAAATAAATAATAGCAATACAAGCACATTGAATATTAAATTAATGTGAAAAGAAAATATCATTTCAATTGTAAAACATATTAAAATTATATAAAATAATTATAGTAAATATACTAAAACAAATTACATATAGTAAATAATGCAATGATATCCGAAATATAATAAGTTAAAATTTAAAGATAATAAGAAGAATGCGAACACATCACAAATAATTAAAATTAAAAGACAGAAACTCATTCCAACTATAAAATACATTTGCCGATAGTAGAGATTTAATCTTGATTTTAAAATCTTTCACGCATAATTTTAAAATATCCTGTGGCAGAGTGTTATAAAATAGTATCCCATAATAATTGATTCCTGTTTGAGATCTACTAATTCTAATATTTAGCGGACAGATGTTGTCTTTGTGACTAGTATCATAATCATGTACAACACCTTGTTTTACATAATTATTTTCATTGCCTTAGTCATCAAACACTCTAACATATATAAGCATGGTAACGTTAGTATACCTAGTTCAATAAACTTTGACTTGCAGTCATCACGAAAACCAATTTCAGAGATAATTCTAATAGCTCTGCAAATTAAATAAGCGATACCTGATACTAGAATGACCCCATACAGTTATGCTATATTGAAGGTGAGTCTGAAAGTCTGAGAAGTATGCCTTTCTAACCATAGCTGTTGGAAGGCTATCATTAATGTTTCTAAGAAGAAATACAGTTTTGTTTAATTTCTTGGCAATTTTACATTAGGCGAGTGAATAATATTTATTGATTTATTCAATATGAATATTTTGGTACCAATTTTTTCCTCATTTAAGCTTAATTTATTGTAGTATCTTGTGCAAACTGGACAACATCAGCCTCTTTATTATAATTAGAAAAATCATGAATAAATACAAGAAATAGTAATGGTCCTAGTGTGGATCCTTATGGGACACCGTGTGCTATTGGCAAAGAGTCAGAAAAACTATTATTAAAATGAACTATTTGTTTTCTATTCTCCAGATAACTTGTAATTAATTGACAACTGTTATCATCAAAATTGTGAAGTTTCAACTTTTCAATGAATTTTTCATGTAAGACACAGTCAAAAGCTTTCGTGAGGTCAATGATTGTTGCAATAGCGAATTCACCTTTCTCATAACACTGAATGATATTATTAGTTAAATCCAATATGGCATTTACAGTGCCCATTCGTTTTCTAAATCCATATTGATTATCATTAAATAGATTTTGAGTTTCAAAAAAGCTACAATTTGATCAAACATCAGCTTTTCAATTATTTTTGAACATATCGGAAGTAAAGCTATGGGCCTGCGGTTGTTACATTCACTCAAATCACGTTTTTTTTATGAACAGGTATAATCTTTGCTCTGTAAGGTATTATTAGAAATACTAATATTGATTAGTCTAGTTAGTGGAACAATTATGATGTCTAACGCAAATTTAATTACATTCATTGACAAAACATAAATATCAGTACTATTATTTGGTTTGAGACTATTAACTGCGTCGCGCACAGTCACACATGAAACATTTATAAACTAAAATTAAGAAAAATTGCAGTTGAATTTAGAAAAATTGTTCACAAATGAATTCGAATTGTGATTGTTAATTTCCAATAATCACATCGGCAATATTTGTAAAATATTTGTTGAATTCATTTAAGAATTCAGGACTACTATATTTTCTGCAAATTTCATCAAGTAACTGAAGAGTTTGCCTCAATTCTCTTAATTTTACCTAATTTCACTTGATATACATTTCTGAGGAAATGCATTGTTAAAATGACCTAGAAGTATTCCATTAACTTTTTTAAGTTTCAAAATCCCACAATCCACATTTCAGTAACCTATAAGTTTATATTTACCTTTAATTGTAACAGGGCGAATTAATTTTTTATTTGGTTTAGATAGATTATACTTATAATTAACGCTACAACAAATACCATCGTAAAAACTGAATGAATATATATAATCTTTTTAAATTTTATGAGAAGGAGAAGTGAAGCCAATAGAGAATAACAAATAAATAATACTAAATTTAAAAATACGAAAACATTTCGTGAATCTACAACAATGAGTCTTACTAAGACTACAAAACAAATTAATTTGAAACAACTACTTCTCTAGCTAATACTTCGACAGACATTGAATAATACAAATTAATTTGCGTGTTACAAATAGTACAACTATCAAAGCAACACTAATTTGAATGAAATTATTTCTGTTGAACAAACTAATAAATGATCATTTATTAGTTTGTTCAACAGAAATAATTTCATTCAAATTAGTGTTGCTTTGATAGTTGTACTATTTGTAACACGCAAATTAATTTGTATTATTCAATGTCTGTCGAAGTATTAGCTAGAGAAGTAGTTGTTTCAAATTAATTTGTTTTGTAGTCTTAGTAAGACTCATTGTTGTAGATTCACGAAATGTTTTCGTATTTTTAAATTTATTATTTAATTTTCTACAACGAACTAAAGGATTTTAATACATTTTATTAATAAATAATACATTTAAATAAGAGGTTTTAAAGATTTTCTGTGAGGTGGTTCTAGAGTAATTTGTTTCCTCAGAATACTTCTACCAAATTATTAAAGATTGAATTGACGAGGCTGATACATGGTGAAATTTTATTATATATAAGGTAAATAAAACAGTATATTAAAATCAGTGAAATTACAAACCTAGTGTTTTATTTACCTTATAAATTAATAAAGGGCTATAAAAGGCAGTGCATAATACTGGTACATATTTCAATAGATAATATTTAATTTGTGATTGTTTAAAATGTTTTTATTAATAAATGTGTATAATTTTAGTGAAGCGACACAATCCTTATATTCAAAGTTGCAAACAAGAGACACAGGAAATTATGCGAAATGGATATGTTAATAAAACAGACTCTGCGAGAGTTAATTAATGCAAGAGGTGTATGGTAAATGATTTGTTATTTTATAATATTGATAAATTATTTTACGATTTTGATTTGCAGCAAATAATTTTAGATTAAATTTTAAAATTGAAATTAAAGAAATTAAAGATTATTATGGAAAGTAAAAAAAAAAAGTTGTAGTGTGTGAATGTAAAAACATTGTTCATAATATATATGTATGGAAATTTTCATATAAACGAGCTATGGTAAGTACATGACATTTTTATTATTACGATTCATTAAGATTCGCTGAAAAATTAAAAGAATTGAGTTAACCATGCTTTTGTTTAAAAAATAGTTTTAAGTAAAATATACAGGGTGTCCCGTTAATGCGGGGAAGTGGCTGGACCATAGATTCCTGAGGTCAAAATATGACGATTTAACGCAACTTATCTATATCCAAAAATTTACGGTTAAGCCGGAATTTGCCTTCAAAGTTCCAAAAAATTTTATATCTTTTGTTTATAACAATTGAACGCTTTATTTGATTTGAATGAAATTTATTTTTAATAACTAACATAATATAATACACCATTTCAGTTATTATGATTATTATTGGTTAACAAGAAGTATAAGAAACAGTAGTACCACCACCTAAAAACTAAAATATTTTTTTATTGGTGGATCTAATAAAAATTAAAAATATACTGATTGAAAGACTGTTTAATTTAAAAACTTTTTCATCTCTTAATAATATTTGATATCTTTTACGGTTTTCTCACAAAAAAATAAAATATATATTTTTTATCTAGTAAAAACAAAATCTAGTTTTTCATCGAATCGAAAATAAATGTTTTTCGTGGCCGTCTTTCTTTAAAAAATGTAAATTATGTATAATAATAATTATTTAGTGTCTTTTAACAATTAATTTTTAACTTTATTATAGTTCATAAATATTCATATTTGGAACAAACAACATCATGTTTGTATTAGGATTTTGCAAAGAAAATTGTTCGAAAAGTGTTAGATGTTGTTTTGATTTATTTTATTAATTGATATTATTTAATTTTTATTCAATTGAGTAAGTTTATTTACTTATTAATGAGTGCATAATGAGTATACTATATTCATATTTTATTTTTTTGTACATAAACCGTACAAAATATCAAAAACTAGTAAGAATTAAAAAAGTTTTTAAATCTAATGCCCTTTCAAATAGTTTTTTTTGGATTTTATTGGATGCACCAATAAAAAAATATTTTAGTTTTTAAGTGGTGGTACTACTGTTTTTTATACTTCCTGTCAATCACTAATGTTCACAATAACTGAAATCATGTATAATATGATGGTACTTATTAATAATAAATTTCATTCAAATCAAATAAAGCGTTCAATTGTTATAAACAAAAGAAATAATTTTTTTTGAAACTTTGAAGCCAAATTCCTGCTTAACCGTAAATTTTTGGATATAGATAAGTTGCGTTAAATCATCATATTTTGACCCCAGGAATCTATGGTCCAGCCATTTCCCCGCATTAACGGGACACCCTGTATATAATTAAAGATTGAAGTAGTAGCATTTAGTTGTAATAAATATTTAGGCTTAACTATTTAATGATAGTATGAAAAAATATATAAATTTATTTTGCTTTTTAATATCTGTTATATTTTTTATATACCAAAATAATATAATATAATGATAAGGAAGAGAACTATCAAATATGACGGTCGTGGTTTTCTAAATTAATTAATAAATAAATTACCATTTGCCTGAATATAATTGCTGTTGTCCTGATACCAAAATAGTGAAACGATTAACAAGAGACGATACAGATATAAACGAAGTCGACGAAGCTTGTAAAGAACACGGTATAGCAAGGGCGTTTCCAGTCAACTGGCTTAGGGGGGGTAATTTGAAAAAATGAAAATATTTTTTTATTCCATAAATAAATAAAATATAATTCTATTATTTTTAAATATAAACAAAATAATATCACACCCGAAATAAATATAGCACATATAAAATCATAATAATATATTTTGTAAAATTTGAAACAGATTTTTGTAACTAAATTTATTAAGAAAAACGATTTTCTTTGCTTTTTAATAATATTGTCAATATTAATATCCATATATCAATGAATATGTAATACAGCTAACTCGGTTAGACTTTTTTGAGACATAGTGGCTCCCAGCTACCATTTGAATCTTTTCGGTGCAGAAAAACTTCTTTCTGCAGAAGCAACGCTAACAGGAAGAGTACATAATATTTGTAAAATTATTTTTATGTTCAGTAAATATTCGGGTCATATTTTCTGTATACATCTAAAGCATTTTCTGGTAATTGTTCTTTGATTTTCTTTTTCTTTTGCCATTGTAATTTCCAAAATGCCAATTCAGACTTAATTGCTATTGCACATGTTACGTTTTCAGGTAAAATTTTATTTAAATATGTTGCAACAGATTTTGAAGTGACATCTAAATCTTCGCCAGTTTGTTATCAATAAAACACTAGGTATTGTTGTGTTAAATTTGAACAAATTCATCGTGTCTTTATTAAATCTGTATTGCAGATTGTAATAATATTATTCAGGAGAGGTAAATATATATTAATTCGATAATAATCCTCTGTTCAGTTCAGAGGAACTTAAAACAGCGAACCACGTACATGCAAAAGTCCATAAAAAAGTAAATAAGTAGTGTTAAAATATATAAAACTAAAATGAAGTGGGAAATAAAGAAACAAATGAGTACAAAAAGAGAAAGAGATATCGACAGCCCTAATTATGGATTCCAAGGATTCCAAATGAGCAATGGAGAATAGAAAAAGATAGAAAAACAAAGCAGTGAAACAAAACGTTGTCATAACAACAGGATACAAAAATAAAACAAAGGAAGATGAAAACAGAAAAAAAAACTCACGGAGAAGGAAAATCTAAATATATCTAAGAACGATGTGATAATGGAGGAATTAAAGAGCATGTTTAAAGACTCCATGAGAGAAATGTCAAAGAACTAAAAGAAGAGAGAGAGCAAAAAATATACAGGGGAAAGTATGGAGATGAGAACAGAAACGAAAATGGAAAAACAATTATAGAATTATGTATAGCAAACAACCTCATTGTGACAAACACAAAATTCAATTACATACATAAACACACTAGAGAAGTTAGATCAAGAAAAGAGAAATAAGACTACTCCTTAATAGACGCAGAAGAATGGAAAAGGTGAAAGATGTTAAAGTAATAAGACAAGCTGAAATAGGGACCGACCACTACTTGGTAAAAATATAAATTAACACAGAAGCTGAAAACTTGAAGTATACGAAGTCGAAAACAATAATAAAAAAAACACATAAAACCAAAAATTGAAAAGAAAGAAACTAGGAATGAATACCAATCAAAAATAGAGAAGACAAAATAGAAGGAGAAAAGAAAAAGATCAAAGAAATCATAAGTGAAGCAGCCCAAGAAAGATGTGAAACAATCACTATATCAAACAAAGAGAGGAAGAAAAACAGGTGTTAGTCAGAAGAGGTAAAACAATTTGTAAAAACAAAAGAAGAGAATTGGAAAACTTAAACAAGGATACAAGGAAAGAATAAGATTATAGAAGATATATATTAGCAAATAAAAATGTGGAACAAAAATTCAAGATAGCAAAAAAGCAATCCTGGGAGCAGTTCGTTAAGAAACTGAAAGAAACGTTCACAGAAAACAAAAAGATGTTTAACAGCACTATTTAACAAATGAGCAATTAAAATACATTAACCCAGCCAAGTATAAAAGATAAAAACGTAAATATAATAACAGAAGAAAAGAAGATATTAGAAAGATGGAAAGAATTCTTTAATGAAATAACCAAAACAGACCAGCACGGAGATATAGAAGGTGAAACAAATGGAGGAATCAACGAAATAAGAATCGAAGAACTGGAGGCAGCAATCAAAAAAATAAAACTAGGAAAATCTCCAGGTATAGATGACATCACAGCCGAAATAATGAAATATATGGGGAAATGGGAAGGAAGAATTCTTGGAAATAGTAAATGACATTATCAAAAATCACAAGATACCCGAGGAATGGAACAAGGGAATTATAATATCCATACACAAAAAGGAGACAAAAAATATATGATAACTACAGAGGTATTACACTCACAATCAAATCAGGGAAAATATTTACTAGGTTAATAGAAGCAAGAATAAGAGGAAAATTAGATCAACAGCTGGGAGAAGAACAACACGGATTCAGAAAAATAGAAGCAAACAAGATTTAATATACATTATGAGACAATTAACAGAAAAGATGATTAAAAAGGGAAAAGATTTACACATATGCTTCATCAACCTAAAAAATCGTATTACTGGGTAGGAAGAAAGGACATATGGCATATACTCGAGACAAGAAGGATAAAAAAGCATTATAAATATAATAAAGAAATAACAAAAATAAAGTAAGAATAGGAAATAAATAATCAGTGGAGTTCAAGACCAAAACAGGACTGAGACAAGGATGTATATTAACCCCGTTACTATTTGCATCACTTAATGACGAAGCAATAAGAAATAGCAAACAAAGAGCCGAAAGCACAAAGATAGGGTATAGAAATATTAAAAACTATTAAAAATGCAAATATGTATTAATGTTTGCCGACGACATAACATTAATAACAGATTCAGAAGAAAACCTGGAAATATTCAAAAAAGAGCTGGAAAAGATAAATATAATATCATCAAAAGAGAGCAATCACAAAATAGGGTTAAATACCTGGGATCAACAATAGAGGAAACAGGGAAGATAGAATCAGAAAAAGATGAAAAACTTTTGGACTATAGTAGTGAATCATGAGTAACCACAGAGAGTAATAACAAAAAAACCAATGCAATGGAAATGAGATACCTAAGAAAGATAGAGGGAATTAGGAAGACCAAGGGTTGGAGCGAGCAAGTACATCAAGCATCAAGCAGCGGAAAGAAAAGGAATAGAATGGAAAGAAATAAGAAAATAGCACAAGCTACGCAACAGTGGTAAAGAAGTGTAAAAGAAATTAACTGAGACATATTGTAGAAAATAAGTGTCAGACTTATTTTCTACAATATGTCTCAGTTAATTAATGGATAAAAGGGAAAAAGATAAATAAAAATAATCTGCTATAATAGGTTTATCCAGGTTTGGTCTATTCCTCTGGCATTTGGTAATTCGCGGTTTTGTCATTTAAATTTGTAATTCGTTTAAAATATTGACTGCATCATTATAAATTGTTTAAAAGATGTGGCAGTATTTTTCCCCTTGTTGGATAAAACATCAATAGTGTTATTTATAAAGTTATTAGAGCAAGATTCATTTTATTTATTCTATTTACTCAAAGTCACTGTATTTCAAGAGACATTTGTGAAATATGTTTAATGGTTTTCCAAATGATTTTTTAAAGTTGTCACCAGATGCAATTCGAAATGTAGAATTTCACAAAAATTGCCCTCGTTTGTAATAGATTTTGTATTTAAGAGAGAACCAGCATCACGATGATCTCGTAAGGGAATATTTTCTTTCCCCTAAATATGATACTTTTGATTATTGGTTTTAAGCTATGTCTATTTTCTTCAATTTGTCGAAGTCTTTCCATATTTAATTTATTTCTTATATCTCTTGATTTTATAAAACAATTTCGCATAAACAATTGAATTTTTATGGTAATATTTTTATAACACAACATTTTTACCTGATAATTTAGAATATTGAGATACTGTCTGAGATACTTATTTTTGCAATGGCACTTGTTGGTGCAACCCACCAAATTTTGTAAAAAAGAAGCAATATTTGCAAAAGAATCTGTTTAAATTATTAGAAAAGATTAACCAATTAAATTGTCTAAAATGTTTTCCAGACAAGTAATATTTAATATCCTTCCTCCTTTTTATGTACAGAATAGGGTAAAACAAAAGTATCTTTTACAATTTAAAATTCGAAATTTCTCAATTTCATTAACATTACTAAATTTAACTATATGAATGTAAATTTCAACATTACTATATGTACATGTTGTATGCTTCTTTTTCTCATGATGGGAACAACCTAGTGAAGATTTCTACTGCTAAATGTCAATGAAGATGTAGATGGATGATTTAAATTGACTGTTGACATAGATCGATCTTTATTTGTTGAAAAATCGTGTTTTTTTTAATTTTCTGAACAAATGAATCCAACGTAGATTATAAATTTTCATTTACTAATTTAATTACAACAAAAATCAGGAATAAATTAATTTAAAAGAATGCATATATTATTCCTAAAATCAAAAAAAATACCTTATGTATAATTGATCGAATTATAATAAATTAGTAATTTATCAGCAATCACTAAAAATTTAGGATTTACATGCGACGTGTAAACAGTTTCGGTTTCTATCTTTTACATTTAAACCAAGTAAGACAAGAAATATTATAAATTAAAAGAAATGTGAATCGCGCTCTTTTAATGTAAAACAATGTAACGATTTACGATACCAAAGAGGCGAATAGTATCAATATATGTCGGGTATTATTAGAAAGGGGAACCCCCCGTGCAAAGGAAGTCATCACTTTTCTAACGGTGCTTGCGCAGATAATTTTAATTTGTGTACATGGAAAAATGCACTGTCATAGATCGCTGACTAGAATTACCAACAGTTAACTTGCTTGCTTGAAATATTAGTAATTTTTAAGAATAAACAAAATAAGCGAATAAATAATTCTTAGGGGGGGTAATTACCCAATTACCCCCCCCCCCCTGAATACGCCACTGCGGTATAGTTTATTATAATACAGATAATTTAAAGGAAAGACATTTAGCTGATCAAAAGTTGAGAAAATCTGCCAAAGAAATTATGAGAAAAGTTGGTCCAAACTTTCGTAAGAAGTTTGCATCGACAGCAGTCGCAGCAGTAATGAAAAGAAAAACTACTTTCGGAATAAGAATGATAAAGAGAAAAAGTAAGGTTAGAAATCGCAAATGTAAACGAAATCAATTTGGTGATGCATTAACGTTTAACAAGGTAATTTCAATTGCCAGAAATTCAATAAGAAAGAGTAAAAACAAAATTTTGTTTGATGCTACAAAACTGCATCAAGTTTTGAAAACCTTGAAAATAAAAATCAATTTCCAATACGTACAGTTATACCTGTCCCTAAGCATAGAGAATTTGTATTTGGATCAATTAGCAGTAATTGCTAAGGCTGCGAGTTATATGAAAGGTTCCAAGGAACAACAAAATAAACTGAACGACGTAGAAGCTATGGAAGGTAAAAATAGGATCTGAATTTTACATGAAGCCCTATAAGAAAGGCTGTGATTTGTATTTTCCAGAAAATTCAAAAATCTGGCATTGATGTTTCTTCATGGAAAACATTTAAGAAATTTGACAATTTTTGTAACCTAAAACCTCTTATTGAAATTGAACAATATTTCAGATCGGATGGGAGGATAGTGAAATACGTTATAATTATGAACGTTGTCAGGCATCAGATGATTTAAATTGTAGATCTTTAATGTGTTTAATAAATAATTAAATAATAAAATAAAAATAATAAACGTCGAGAAAGTTCTGGAGGGGTAATAATCAACGGAAGAACGATTAACAATTCTTGGTATGCAGACGATACTGCGCTAATAGCAACCAGCAACATGTATCTTCAAAATATGCTTCAAAAAGTCAATACTGTATCAAACCACTATATATTGAGGATAAATCTAAAGAAACCTAAATATATGATTGTGACCAAGACGCATAACAATAATATCCCAGACCTAACTATAGAAATTACCGAATCGAAAGAGTAGAAGGATACCAATATTTGGGCACCTGGTTTGAAGATAACAATGATCAAACTTAAGAAGTAAATAAACGAATTGAGATCGCGAGAGCGGCTTTCGTTAATATGAAACAGCTCCTTGCTAATCGTAACCTAAATCTACAGCTAAGAATACACATGGTGAGATGTTACATTTTTTCAATTTTGTTATATGGAATGGAGCGTGGACGCTTAATTGAATTGTGGGTCTATCGGCGCATGCTAAAAATATCATGGACAGACCATATAAAAAATGAGGAGCTTATGTACCGAGTCCAAAATGAAAACCATCAAGAAACGAAAATTACAATATTTTGGACATGTCATGCGGGGTAATGATACTCTATTCTACAATTGATCATGCAAGGAAAAATAGACGGTAAAAGATCAAGTGGGTGATGAACAACTTCCTAGATCAAACACCTACGAGAGTGGCATGGACAGACATCTACTGAACTATTTAGAGCTGCTGCATCTAAAGTAAAAAGTGCCATAATGATAGCTAACCTCTGTAAGAAGACAGCACCCCAAGAAGAAGAAGAATAAATAACTATGAAAAACAATTGCAGTATTAGTCTAAGACTAAGTGTAATAATGAAAACGTTGCGTTCGTATACTTTTACGCTGACCGGAATAACTTGGAGGAGTTGAGTTTCAACTTTAATGTACCAATTTATTTAAACAATGATTTTGAGAAGTATGAAATGGTTTTAATATTAATGTTGATATTTTACTGGTTGAGGGTAGGTTACGGTATATCCACCTATATATACATTTTAACTTTAATTAATATTATGTTGATGATATTTTAACAACATAACGTAATAAGTGTTGGAGTCTAAAAAAAAGGAAAGTTATTTTTATAGCTAAAATTTCAGTATATATGTAGGATGGGTGGGTGGCTACTATTGCACTCTCCAATTTTCATAACATACGTTACGGTGTCTCTAGAAGAAATTGCACAGAAAGGACTATTTGTACAAGATGTAAAGGATAAAATCTCTTGAAATTTAATATATATTTAATTCAACACATGGTGATATTTTAGTAGTTGGAGGGTCTGTTAGAGGCCACCCACCTACCCTACATATATATTTTAACTTTAATTACTATTATGATGATGTTATTATAATATCCAAAACACCAAAAGTGTTGATTTAAAAAAATACATACAAATCTGTATATTATCTTGAGTGTGATTGTATATGCGGGGTAGTTGAGTGGCGAGTATCCCACCCTGCAATTTCTATAACTATATTGACTGTTTCCTAAGAAAAAATGTATAAAAAGGAATATTTGCGTAAGAAATGAAATACAAATTCTTTTATTATTAACTTTTCATTTAATAAAATTGGTGTTGATGTTTTAATGATTAAAGAGTAGGTTAAAGATCACCCACCCTATTTCATCACACATTTTAGTTTTACAATTCTAAGATGTCAACTCGCCATGATGTCAACGGAGTAAAGAGGACAAGAGTAAAACGGAGAAGCTATAAATTGAAGAGTAATGTGAAAAATGTGTGCAGTAGCTGTAAAAAATGAGGCAGTTAACACAAGAGAATACTATTTTTCTAACAGGTTTGGTTATAAAATGGGAAATTAATGCATTTAATTAATATATCGGTATGGGTTTGAGTGGAAGATCATTTGAAGAAGTAAACTCCGCCCGTTCTCCCTTGGGCTAAAATTTTAAGTATTAAATTTTGTATATACTTTTGGCATGTATTAGAAAGGAGATCAAAGATGTAATAAAATAAAATAAATAAAATAATGTGAATCTAATAAATCTATTGTTTTGACAATAATGATGCAATTAGAATAAATATTCTGGAAACAGACAATTACATACTACCAGAAGAGAGTTGTTTGTACATACAAAAAGTTGATGTGGGTGGAACTGTTTGAAATACAAGTGCTAAATTAGTAAAAAATCTAGCAGCTTTTATGATTAGTGATTTACGACATTTGATGCTGATGATTAAGTTGCATAATGCGGGGTGGGATATTGAAAATAAATGATGTCTCTGATATTGTAAATAAACATGCAATTTTTTAATCGGTTTACCATAAAATTCAATTTAGGATTTACTGAGGATTTAAAAAAAAATATGTTAAACTATAGACAAGAGATATACTCATTAGAAACAATGATGACTGTGATGTAATTGTTCAAAGCGATGAAAAGGAGGAAGTGAAATTAGGAATTGATAAAATTGTTTAGCGAAGTTCTCAGAATGCGGCCAAACTTCGAGAACAATTGGCGTTAACAAATTTAACTGATAAACTCCGAAGTATCCAGTTACCGTTTATAATTTGGGAAATGCACGAGTATCCATCATTACCAAAAAATATATACATATTACCTGCACTTACATCATATAAAAGTGTAGATATATTATTTTAATTTTTATATTTAAAGACATAATTCGGATCATAATTATATAATAACTTTGTTTTTACTTTATTTATACTATCTATTGGAATGAAAATTAAATACACAAATTATTTTATTATAGGGTTAAAAGTTTGCACATATATATTTCCTATCGCATTGTAATAAATTTACGCCCTTGTAATCCTTCCCATTTTATTTCTTTAATTAATTTTTAATTAGCGATAAACACAATGAACTTCCGAATAAAGATAAATTATTTATCTTGAAAGAAAATGTTCGTAAAATAGGTCGTCTTGTTTCTAGGTAAAAAATATGCATTAAAATTATAAACGCAATTTCAGAAGAAATTGCACGTAAAACCTCTCATGAAATTAATATGAAATATTCTCCGTTATTCTGTTAAATCCTACGTTCAATGTGTAAATAGCTTGAAAATGTAATATCCTAGCATAAAGCTCTAGGCACGGAGGAATATTATACACAGGGTATTTTTTTTGTTTTAGTAATTTATATTTTATAATATCTAAAATTGTATACGACATGGTGTAACATCACTGGAGATTGCGTATCCGGAAGTATAAATCAGTATAAGGTATCTGAAATCCAATTAAAATGTGATATATAACTGGACACGGCGGGGTTTAGGAAACTTTAGAAGCTATAAATTCGTGCAAATTTAAATTATACGATGTTTATACGAGATGCAGGCATTTTATAGTAGCGGTTGTTAACAACTTTAATCAATTTTGGATTAACGAGCTCACGTTCTACTTGATTGATTAATATGTGTACTAAAATATTTAATAGTTACTTATTTTCTAAAACAAAATAATGTAGATATAGTAAAAATTCATTTTTAATGTATATTATAATTTAAGAGAAATAATAATAAAAACTTTAATTTGAGCATAGAAAATACTAAGATAAAGAAATGTAACTTTAAATCAATAATTTTTTATTTTTATTATTTATTAATACGACTTAATCTTAATCCGGTGAAATAGGTAATTGGTACAGGTATATTATTTTATTTGCAATTTTTACAATATAAAGAGCTTATTAATGGTAAGGCATATATTTAACTAACGATAAAATCAATTAATGTTTAATATGCAAGGCGTGATAGACCGGACAATTTAAATATTAATTATTACAGTATCCTGAACTAACATTGACCTTAAGGTGAAATACTAAATTATTGAAGGTTCTATATAACCGATAGGGGATAGAAAATAAACGCACATAAAGACAATTAATTAAAAATATTAATCACTTTTTTGTAATTTTCAGTTTTTTAATATAATAGATGGAGTAAAGTTAAAGTTATTTAAAAATATTTGTATACCTTACTTTATAACACTTGTAAATTAAACAATAACATGAATGTTTCTATTAGTTTTAGAGTAACTTTAAAAGTAATTTAATATTAGATGTTTGTTTCACTTCTTCTATTGTGCTTTACGGTTGGGAAAAAAATGCGACACCATGGCCTCCAAAAGTTACCAGTTTGCTGATAATGCCAAAAGTATACCAAATATAGAATCATGTCAATGATCTTATCAACATTGCCAACAAAAAAAATATTTGCAGCATTTAAAGGCTACCTTGAAGGAGATAATAGATGATGGTGAACTATGATGTCCATTTTGCTTTTTTTTGTGTAGACACAAGCGAAATAAGGAAGTATTAAAGTATTAAAAGCAGTGGTGGTTCCTGAAGCATCTTCTAGTGGTTGAAAAAACAATTCTGCTTCAGGAAAGAAATATAATGAGTACACAGGGAGTGAGTGATGAAGTATAAAATGAAGTTGCGTGGATTGAATAATGAAAGATTGGTGAAAGCTGGATGGAGAATGTGCATGGTAACAAGCTTAGGTATGAAAAGAGAGAAGTGTACTAGAGGCAAGATTATATCAGGAGGGCACATACAATTCGAGGAATGAAAGGTGTCAGATGTATGAGAAGGTGCCAGGGTACTTGACTAATAGTGCGTTCTCAAATGAAGACAAGATTAGGTTAACACAAGCTAGATGAGGTTTGAAAATTTTGAAATTGAAAATTTGGATGGGGAAAATGTATAGTAGATGTATGCTGTGCACAAATAGGATGGATATATGTATAGAGCCATTTGGAAGAAGAGAGTGAAAAAACAATTCTGCTTCTGCATACGACTGTATGATATAATAACTTTAACTACTTTAACTAAAATATGGTTAACTGCCGATGTTGTAGACAACGACTATTTTTCAAGTTAGTACAATGTTCACCGAAATAATAGGAGGGTTGGAAATAAAGGTGGTGGCGTCTTAATCGCCATAAATTCCAAATACAAAACAGAATTTATTAAAATAATCTTTCCTGTCGAAAACATTGATGGAATATGATGTAGAAAGAATTTGTCTATTCTATTTTAACATATTCTGTACATATATTTGACTAATTCATGATGATTATTAGGCTTTTTTGGACTATTTCACCTCAATATGCAACTGCAATATCACCAAGAGTATATTAACCTGACTCATCCAATATTTATTATTATTGTTATTTATTATGATGCTTTAGATTACCTGTTACCAAAATATATTAATAGACACATAAATAAAAAGACACTAAATTTTGAGCACAGGAATCAATTTTTTTCAGTCAAACCCTGATGGAATGTTCCCATTTATTCCAGAATTTCTTCTACTTCTTTCTACAACTGTTGATATTTATTTTACTTTATTCTTTATTTATTAAGCATTCTGCTTAAAATTTACAAAATTTGTGTAAGTATTTCATTAATAGCAACATTATATTGCACAAGCGTATTGTAACTCAAGAAATCCTTAGTTAATCGAAATGAAACATCAATTCATGTAGCGTACTCCTGACCTACCTCAATATAGTTTATTTTAGCTCAGGTGTTATTGACCAACCTAAATTAATAATATATAATATAATGTACTCCTGACCCCCAAGAATTAATTATCTCAATGACACCCTAACATCGTCGCTTACGAACTGAAAATGCTTAAAAATTCAACAATTCGAGTGTGTTTAATTCACTTATTACGTTATGCAGAAGTTATATAAAGGATTGCCCAAGGTAGTATATTTTCAAATCATTTTCATAGTAAAGATGGCGCCCTACAATAATTGTTTACTAAGTGAATGAAAGTAAAATCAAAAAATTCTTGAATTTTTGAGGCGTTTACTTCGTGGTACATTTTCGATTTTTTTAATAAAAAAGCTTAATTTTGTCGAAATTACAGTCACATATTAAAATACGGTGTGTGATATAAAAAAGACGTACTTAGTTTTTATACATATTGATTTAATTCTTCCTCTGGAAAAGGAGTAAAAATTGAAACATCTGCATATTTTCCTAGCATAACGTATTCGAAGTGTCCTGACATTTAATAAAGATTTAAAAATTTATAAAAAAGTTATAAAAAAGTTAAAAGTAACCACTTGATACCTTCGTTACTATTTAAAGACAATATATGTAGACCTGAATTATCTTTGGAAAGGATTTAGAGAATTTAATCCAACAAACGGAAAATGTTGCCTTTGCCCCAGAAAACGAGTTAGAAATAAAAATGGCAGAATCCATTAAAAAAACGAGGCTTTTAGAGAGAAGTGTAAAAGTTTGCAGGAGGCATACAAGAACGAGAAGTAGTTACTCAATATTGAGAATAAGAAGGAACCTGACAATCGGTCCAATGCCAAGTCAAAGACATTGGCAGTTCTCTCGAAGGAGGAGAACAAGCTCAAGTAAAACTTGTCGGCTGAGAATGCAAAGGCTACTATTCAAACTAGTTCTAATCAGCATAAGAAGAAAAAGAGAAACTGTATTTTATTAGGAATAAAATTAATAAGTTGGAAGATGAGTATGCAGAGAAGGAACAGCCAACTGTTTTCCCAAGAAAACAATAATTAATAATTACAAAAAAATAGCGTTTCTGCACTAAAGTTTTACATTATAATGTAAAAACTCCAGATAACAGTAAAAACAACTACTCCCCATACTAAAGCACCGTCGGGCATTGAATGACATAAATTTCAATATTTATTTGCATAGTTGGAAAAACGTTTACTAAAAGAGTGTGATAAAATCTACAAGAATAATAGACTTGTTATTATTGTTACAATGGTGTATTTTAGAAATTATTATTAATATCATAAAACAAGATGGTCAAAAATTTCAAAGGATACTAGGTACTTTGGTAGTTCTCTCGAAAAATGAGAATATTTTCAAGTTAAAGACGTTGGTGGAGAATACAAAAGATGCAATTGAAACCAATATTAATCAGCATCAGAAGAAAACAAAAACCTATATTCTATCAGGAATAAAATCAATCAGTTAGAAGAGAATCAAATAGTTAGAAAAACATTTATTGGAGGAGTATGATAAAATCTATAAGAATATTAATAACTCTAGTTATACGAGGAGTATTTTAGAGATTATTGGTAATTTTATAAAGCAAGATGGTAAAAAATTTTAAAGGATACCAGGGAGGTGTAAAAAAAAATTAATCAATATTGTGAACCGCTAGATATATCTCTTGATTCGAAATTAGAAACACTTGGTTTGAAAATTTCGACATATTGTAGAAACTAGTTGGAGAAGAAATAATAATTTTTCTGTGAAACAAACCAAGTGTTTTAATTAATAATCAAGATATTTCAAAAAAGTTTCACTACGGGTAAAATAAGCAATTAAGTAAATATATAGCTAGATAATTGAAACCCGCCTGGAACACCTTGCTACAAAATTTGCCACTAACCCTAATATCCAAGACATCCTCAATCACCTATGTTTACCTCGCAACCCTTTACACCCCCTAAAACCAAACATTCTTCCACAACCGTTTTCGAATTCATAACATATTTTAATGATTCATCTACATCTTGAACAACATAATCATCAACAATAATATCTAACAAAGACTGGCAGAAAGACCATGAGTCGATAGCCATTAAGAAAATCAAATACCATTGTTATATAATAATTTAAAAATACGAAAACATTTCGTGAATCTTCAACAATGAGTCTTACTAAGACTACAAAACAAATTAATTTGAAACAACTACTTCCCTAGCTAATACTTCGACTGACATTGAATGATACAAATTAATTTGCGTGTTACGAATAGCACAACTATCAAAGCAACACTAATTTGAATAAAATTATTTCTGTTGAATAAACTAATAAATGATAAAATGTACTTTAGATTGTTTAAATGTAACTATAACATGAAAAATTATGAAAAAATGAATTTAAACTGATTTCATTAAATTAAATTAGTAAAAGCAATTAAAAAATCTAGCATTCAAGTTTATAATCATCTGCAGACACGTTTTTCGAACTTTCGCTCTCTTCAGTACAGCTTTATTATAAAATTGATTTTAAATACAAATAAAAACATTTACTAAAATAAATATAATGACATATAATAATTGTTATAATAGTATGTAACAAATAATAAATAAAGATGTTTGTCTCTCTATAGCTAGATATATCGTTTACTTTATCTGATGTTTTGCAACTTAAGGACGTAATATATGAGGAGGTTGTCAGGAAGGCGTCCTCACCCTTCGATTGCGAATCTGGATTGATTGAGCGCGAAAGAAATTGACAGGACCAGTTCGAAGCTAAAAGAATTGAGGAGATCGAAGATTGCTTCAATGAAATTTGGAAATTTGGAATTTGGTTGGTAATTATGAGATGGTCAGTATCTTTGTCTGGCAAGTAAAAATAAACAGGAGAAATTTAAATTTAATCAAGCTCTTTTCAAAATTTGTAACCTTAATCTTCCACGAGCTCCTGATAATTTAATACCATTTAATGCATTTTAACAATTTTAAATAAGAAAGTACCACCAGAAACAACATGAGCAGATTATTGAATTTAGTTTTATTATGGGAAAATATAAATACGGAGGAAAGATATGGAAGGATTATATTTTTTGTTTATTATTAGAATATAGTTTAGTAGAGTTTGTATATGTAATAATGCCAAATAAAGGTTTCTTTCTACTATAAATACGGAGGGTTTTAATAAGAGAAAATATATATATAATCCGCTAATAGATTGCATATGCAATCTATTAGCTTTGTGCAGGGGTACGATTGTGTGCTCCCTAAAAGGAAGAGGGCACAATTGGCAATAGCCATCTTGACGGATCGCACAAATTAAAAGACATTACACGCATAGGTATAGGTCACATAAACACTTATAACAATTGTTGGTTGAATATAAAGTACGTAAACTTAGATTACGAATTTTTATGGACAACCTTAGTTAGTGGAACTAGTGTTAAAGCACACTTAGACTTAGACTGGATTTATCCAGTCATTGAACAGCACCTAAATTTGCAATTGAGACTGCAACAAGTTATTACAACTTTAAAAGAGTTTATTTATTAATTACATTTATACAGCGAAATATGTTAATTAACCCATAGTTTCTATCTGTAAAAATATAATATTTAAACTGCCTATTTGTTTAAAAACACATGTATCAAATACACTTTTTTTAAGTAGATTAAGTACATTAATATCAGATATGGCTTACAGCAAAAATTATTTAAACATCAAGCTAAAAAGTAAATATATACGATTCTAACGTAATAATAACCTACCTGATCTCAAAGACAAGCCACAATGAGTGAAAACTGTAAATAAAAATGATGAACTATTTGACTTTTTATTCTTCACCTGCAGCAGACACAATGTGGCAATGAAATTACCTTCAAAATAGAAACAAGTAGTCGAACAAAATGGCGCATATTTGATCTAAATCGGATCATTCTAACTATGGTAATTAAAGCCTTCAATTTCATTCACATTCACAATTGTTCGAATATAAATTTAAAAATCAATTATTAAATTAAAGATGATATTAACAATCTCCCAAACCAAAAAAAATACAAAACAATAAGACAATACATAAACAGAAAGAAGAATTACACAAGAATACCGAGACTAATGGGAAAAGTAGTACTCATATTCAAACATGGCGACAAATCTAACATCAAAAACTAACGCCCAGTTTCAAACTACAACAAAATTTGAAAGTTTACTAACGGATTTGATTTATCTGTGAGTCTCTACAGAAATACCGAGCAAGCAACACAGTTTTATCAAGAAAAGATGTACAATCTATGGAAGTTAACTCAAGATATATTAAATAAAATAGATACAAGTAATCAACGGGACATCACATATATACTTGTTAAAAGCTAACCGCATCCAAAATTAGTAGAAATACTCAAATCTTTTAATATTTGCGATAATATAGATAATATGATAAGATCTTATCTATGCGGTTGATCTCAATACGTTGCATATGAAGGATACAACTCCAAAAAATATGAGGCTTATAGTGGTATTCCTTAAGGGTGCAATCTATTTTGATCTTCATAAACACGTGCTGTGGTAACCTCAACTGTGATGTCATTTTATATGCGGATGATGTAAAACTCTACAAGAAAATTAACCTTTGGTTTTGAGAACGGTTTGTGTGTATTATATCTGCAGTACTATTTAATTATAACATATCTCGATAAATTGTTCAAATCACATATCACTTGCTTAACAATTGCGTAAAAATATTAGGATTTATTTTGAGATTTACCAAGGACTTAATGTTTATTTATATGGCATTATTTAAAGCATTAATTAAGATTTGATTATTGTGCACTGGTTTGCTCACATAAATTCTTACAACTTCAGATTGGAAATGTGCAACGCAGATTTTTAAAATATTCATTTTATAGGTCAACAAAAACATATCCAAAACGAGGTTACTTTAGTAAAGATTGTTTAAATTGTATTATAAACAAAGATTTTGTATTACTTATTCTTATTAATATTGTATATTTATTTATTGTACAGTATAATTATTATATATTTATTTATTTACATATGTTCCCATTGGAAATAATCATTATGATCGAAATAAATCATTCTTATTATTATTATTATTTGAAATAGTGGAAGAAATATTAAAAATTCTTATATTAAAAATCAAAGTAAATTCAAAAGTAGCCATTTAATGACTCAACCCTAGAACTTACAAACCATTCCAAATTCCTTTGAATAAAAGAATGTATCGATAACGCCCTGATATAAGTGAGGCACTCAACTGCTTTATGCATAATATGTTGCTAGCAAAGTATATGGAGTCTTTAGCAAGATTATTATTATTAATATTAATTAGCAGCTGGAAAGAATAAAAAACGACAGGTTTTCCTTTAAGGAAAATTTTCTTATATTTCTTCACTAAATGTAAGTGTTCTATGAGGGTCTGTCCCAATATTGCTTCTAATAATCATT
This sequence comes from Ontholestes murinus, assembly GCA_963969525.1. Taxonomy (NCBI): domain Eukaryota; kingdom Metazoa; phylum Arthropoda; class Insecta; order Coleoptera; family Staphylinidae; genus Ontholestes; species Ontholestes murinus. The sequence continues at coordinate 49,646,703 of OZ018395.1, forward strand.
TATATAATTTATAAACATATTATGTATAATTTTCCAAATTAATATTGTTTTATTAAGTATAGCCTAAATATTGCAAAATTAAATCTAATAATAAAACAAATACATCTTTTTAAATTGGGAATAACTTATATTTCTGACCTCTAAAACAACGAGAATAATTTAAATGCCGAGAGCTGATTATAACTATTTAAATTTGGCGGAAACAGTGATCGTCAATTACTAATTATTGTCTATGATAATCTAGGAGTGTATAGTTCTAATAAAAAAGAAGCACCACAAGAACAAAAACTCAAAACTCTAACCATTTTACAAATTAATAATTTTATTGTCTAATCATTTAGTTTAGTACAAAACCTGTAAACTTTTGATTTTTTTATATATACAGTTTCACTACAAATTACATGAGAAACGAATTCAAGAAATATAGGTAAGTTATGTAAAATCTACATTAAAAAGAACCCATATATATTATCTAAATACGTTGATATATATACTTTCTACAGTAATGTTTTAATTTGTAATAACATCTATGAATAAATAAAAAATAGTAATTAAATTCATCTAGGTTACAAAGAAAAAACATACTATTTAGAAGCATACCTGTATAATAATCTCGGATAGCTGAAACAAATTCAAAATAAGTTATAAAAAGAAAATTTTGACAAATGTTTTAATATAATTTTTTCAAACGTTACTACTTTTTTATGTCATTTGTTTAATTTGATATTTAAGGGCAGTTATACAGTTTTATTTTTGTGGTTAATTCATCAACATAATGTTGGGGTCAAATCAATGTTTAGCTAATTAGTTCATTCATCAATCATTTTATAAGATTCAAGTACAACTAATCAAATATTTAATCACAATTTGCACTTAAAGTAATTTAATTTCGTATTTCTCTACTTGCATTTGGCAAGAGCCTTACTTCTATATATAAGTGGATCATTCATTCCTAAAAAAATACAAAATAACAACATCCTCCCCAATTTAACAAGAATCAAAAACCTAGCAGATAAACACAGAATTTGTGTTTATCTGCCAGGTAATTCCGAATTAGTCATTCCCGATAAGCGAGTATGCGTATCGCGCAGACAAATGTAAAATCGTGTCATCTTATGTGCGGGCATATGCGGTCGCAAGTGCGCGCACGTCAGATGACATGTGCGTTCGCACTTTCGCGAAACTCGCAACACTGACACAAATATCGAATTCTAAAATTTAACCTAATACACAGAGGATAAATGTAGAGATGAATTTCGACTAGAATATAAGTACATAAAAGCACCGAAACAGACTACACCATCATTGGCATAACATCACCTACAAAAAGTAAATAGAAGCATTTATAAAAGAAACCGGACATGCAAGAGGATATATGCTCCCTCGGCATAATGGAAAATTAAGGGTTTTAGTGGAGGAATACTTTGCAATTGTGAACTCCGCCAGTGATTCTTTCGTCCAAAAGTTGATGTAGGTTTTTTTTTAAATTGATTTGTTGTATATATCATTTTTTAAGAAAGAAGTCCAAAGATGAACAAATAAATAAATTAAAGGAACAAAAAATAGATTTTCTAAACACCAAAACAGACCATTTGAGCCCACGAAACATTTGTAATATAATAAAAATAGAAATTTTACAAATTACTATTTCTATCAAATAATCAAAAATCAACAACAACCTTCAAAAGTGTGAAGAATCCCTCTAAACTGTGTTTTTTATCTTAAAACAATTCTTACTAAAAGGGAAATCAAAAACTTGTTTTAATTGGCATACAATAATACATATATAAAATAGCATATCTGAATCAAATTATTATACAAGAAAATAAATAGATAGTTTATTGACCTAATAAATAAATTTTTATTCTTGAATTTGATTTGAATACCGCTCAAAGTAGGTATATTGATTGGCTCACAAATTTTCAGATTGGAATTTTTAGCAGTTCAATGTAAAAAATTAAGAAGTATCCATAATTACATTTTTTATATTCATTAAAAATTTTGTAGCCAATAAAAGTATGAAAGAAATGTTTTCTTACTCTCAGGCACTTTAATATATCATAAGCATCAAAATACAAAATTTTAAAGTAGCAACAAATATACTACATGTTAATAATACATAATGATAGGAAACTGTCAATAAAAGTTAAATAATCTACCTTTTTCTTAACGATGATATCAAATAGAAATATAAAAGGGTAAATGAAAATAATTTTAAGTTTTTTATACCACTATTTATTATATGATATACACAACAAAGTTTACAATATATTCTAAATTTTGACACAACTTTCATTTACCCTTTTTAAAATGAACTACCACATAGTAGCGGTCGCTATCATCATTTTCATTAAATAGAGATATAAAAACTGAATAATAAAAAAAGAAAAAGAGACCGTTAAATTTTTTTTCGAAAAGTCAATTTACAAAATATCAGAAAACATTCAAAGTTTGCAGTTGACTTAAACTTAGTAGTAGTAGTAGTATTTAATTATCGAATATGTTTACATAATCCTTCCTAATTAAAACATAACAACAATAAATATTCAAAACAATTTTGAACGCACATGTAAAGGCTTGAGTTTACGTTTAGATGATCTTCCACTCTTGCCCAATTAAGTTTCATTGATAATGTTGCCACTGAAGCTTTGTTTAATGATTTTCATCATATAATTTGCCAAATATGGCTTTTATATCTCCAAAAGGAGAAATTTATAATTCATCGCCTTATGTCAAAACATTGACATTGATTAAAATATTAGCTTAACTACTTAAAATGGCTCAAAGTATATAACATCTGAGGCATAAAGGAATGAATTAGCAATAAAAATATAACGATTACATTATCAGCAGTAAAATTAAATTATACTCAAACATAAAAATGAAATGAACAAAACAACAAATAATCCAACAAATTTAATTTACATATAATTTAGGTGTCACCTATATAATTTTAAAACGAAATGAATCCCTCCCAACATTTCAATTTTGTGTAAATTACAGGCCACGTGTTGTGCATTTAACACACGTCAGCGTGGGCTGATTGATCCGAGCTGAAAATTTAATTTCCATGTAAAATAATGCTCCTCTATTATCGTTAATTTTCAATCCATTGTTTGTCCATGTAACACCAGTACTGAAATATAAACATTTATGCTAGAAATAAATGTAACACGAGATGAAAATAATTACTATAACATTTTTAGAATTATATAGGTTTCACCTTTGTAATAAGTTAACGAAAGTTAATTAAGGTAGAAATTTATTACAAACAGATTTTGCTTATGATTATGCATATTATTAATAAAATTAATTTATAACACCTAATGAAATAGTTATCAAATTTAAGTGCAAAATGAACCAACCCAAAGAATAATTAAGAACTCATCTGTTTATAGAGTTTCGGATGTTTAAAATAAATCTAAAATTCAAACTGCCTCATTAAAAAAGGGAGGACAAATGTGTGTTATTAAATACATTAATTTTTAATAAGATTTTGGAGAAAAACTCTTTTATACAGGTTCTAAAAGAAAGAACATGATTCCAGTAGGATGGAGAAACGTCATACACGTCCATTACGTCTTTTCCCTGGCATGTTGATTTTCCTCCACTAACTAAACAAGTTTTACTAAAACATATTTTTCATAAAATTCGAGAAGAAAAAATAAAAATTAAAAATGTTGACATTTTTTGCTAATTGCTAATAAACTATTGGAGTTACATGAAATTTATAACAAATAATACAAAAGTGAACTCATCACTATTTTAAGCAATGATTTACTGGCAATGGAAAGTTTAGTAGTTCAATCAAAATAACCTATTGAACATTAAACTAGTGCTACAAAAGATATATTGTAACACTAGTGTTACAATGGTTTCTATGACAACGACTCTATAATGTATATATATAACGTACAATGAACTACTTCATAATCAAAAACTAACCTGTAATTATGATATTTCATTATAGGAGTAGAAAAATAACTATTACGTACAACGTTATTAATTATAAATGTAGGTTATCTTTAGTTAGTATGGTAAGCCAAAAGAGTTTCATAAATTAATTTATTAACTAATTGACGAGCCACTTTGAAGTTGAAAATCCACATTATATCTATTTAGTAATAAGTGGTTGATTCTCAAATTTTTATTTAACTCACTACAATTGTTTCACAATACTGTGGTCTCTTCAGGTGAAGAATACACATTAAAATTACATTTTATTTCCCAAATACTATGATAGTTTTTATTGGTAAATGTGAAGGGCGTGGGACTTGCGCAGTTGTCACCGGTGTAGTATGGTTAAGTGTGTGAGTTCTGTTTAAGGTAATAACGGATGTATAAAACTGGAGAACTGGGAACTTCATTAGTGAACTTCTAAATTACAAAACGTCACTGTTATTATTCTGATTGACAACGTTGTTTTTAATGCTGCCTACGACAGCCCAACATACAACATTCCTCCCTGGGTCGGTGGTTTCCTATTTCGTGAGGAATTTCTTCTGGGGCTGGCTTTTATTAGATTTTCGTCGTCAACCTTCAGACTAGTTGTTTTCGATTCGGACTGCTCACACATCTTGTTTTTCTGAATCGGTTCCTCGTCGGGTGAGCCGTCGATTAACTTGTAGGTTGATGAAGTTGATAAATATAACCCTGAATTCGAGATCTCCGGTTGGAATCAGGTAACATCATGAATCCTTCGTCTCAGTTGATCTGCATGTTTCCGTTTTATTTGATTATTTATCTCTACCAAGTACGAATAGATGTAAAGGAACGCATTTTACGTGAAGATTTGGTATGAATTTGCTATAATAAGTAATAGATCCTAAAAATGATCGTAATTCAGTTACGTTTGTTGGAGTTGGCATTTCAATGTGTTCACCCGTTGGATGGAGTCCCTCCTTGTCGATTCAATGTTCTAAGAAAAGTACGCTGTCTTGTAACCAAGCACATTTTGATTGATGTGTTTTAATTCCTGCGTTCGTTAATCGTTTTAATACTTGTTGTATTCGTTGTATGTGTTCTGTTATATTTGGAACTGTTATGAGAATATCATCAAGATAACAATTGTTCCATCAATTCCCGATAGTATAATATCCATTGTTCGTTGAAAGCATGATGAAGCGAAAGATATTCCAAAAGGTAACCTTTTGTAACTTAAATATCCCTTATTTGTTGATATTACCAAGTACTTTCTCGATTCTGGATGCACGTTAAGTTGTAAGTAAACATCTCGTAGATTTATTTTTGTAAATTGTTGACCACCTTGACATTATGTCTTCAAAATGAGGAATCGGGTAATCGTCTCGTTGTACATGTGGATTGATAGTTACACGAAAATCGCTACAAATTGGTACATTGCCATTTAACTTAACCGCTTTTACAATGGGTGTTACCCATTCTACACTCTGAGTTATCATGTCTACTGGTTCGAGAATACCCTCTGTTTGTAAACGTTTGAGTTCTGCCTCTACTTGTTCCTGTAATGCGATAGGTACCGGTCGAGGTCGAGAGCCTTAAGTGTTACCTGTGGGTCAATATGAATCTTTACACTGTGGCCGTTTATTGTACCTAGCTTTTCATTAAAAAGTTCTTGATGATTTTTGAGATTTTGTTGGATCTCTGCATCGTCTACTTATTCCGTTTTTGCCGTATTTTCTTTAGTATAACATATTTTTGCTCTTGTTGGCATTGGCAATTTAAATTTTAGACACCAATCTAAAGCAAACAATGAAAAATAATTCCCTTCAACTACATACACCTTTAGAACTTGATTTTTGTTAAATGCTTCAATGTTAACTTCAGTTATACCAAGGGTTTTTATTTCAAGATCTCTGTATGCAATCAAGTTACGTGTAGGTTTCAATTTTGGTGAACCAATTTAGTCCATAGTCTTCTGCCAATCACTGAATATGCTGCACCTGGATCGTACAGCATGTCGATATTCTTTCTACACCTAATGCTTGTTGTGTTTGTTGATGAATCGGCATCGTTCTCGTCTGTATTATTTTCATGCACATACCTTGTGTTCTTTGAATTGAAGTGTCTTTGTTTAGTGTTTTTGTTTTGTACGTTTGAATGTCCAAATTGATTTCCACGTCGCGATACCTACATTTGCAAAATGATTTAATCGTCCACACGCGATGCACTTCTTTCAATTCGCAGGACAATCTTTTTTGTTTGAATGTCGTTCGTTGCCGCAAAACATACATTTTATATGATTTTGGGAAAAGCTTTTCTGTGTAAACTGTTGTTGTTGATAGTTTTGTTCCGTTTTTATACGCGATTCGTGTTAGGACTCAGTTTTGTATTTGTTAACATTGTTAGTCGCTTTGATTGCACTTCTGCTTGTTCCAGTTTAAGCGCTGTTGCCTCAACTTCTGCTAGTGTAGCATCGTTTGTTTGATGTTGACGAATTATTTCTTGTTGCCACGAATTATTGTTTAGTCCGATCATTACCTGGTCTCGTAAACGTTCATTTAAAGTTGTTTTGAAATCACATTTCCCTGCTAACGCCCGTAAAATTTTTGCGATATTGACTCGTGTTGATGTCGCATGCGAAGCGTAAATTGCATTCTGTCTGCAAGAACGTACGATGTTTTTCCAAAATGTCCACTTAAAACTGCTTTTATTACGTCATACGTTTTTGTCAATATGCTGCCCAGTTTAAAATTGTCAATCAATAATTTAAATGAATCAGATCCTACCTTTATTAGAAGGACGTTTCATTTTTCGTTGTCTGTGACGTTACCATGTAATGTTAACTCAACTTCAAAACGCTGGATGTAATAATCCCGTTCTTCCCTTTCTGGTGCAAAGTTTTCAAAATTTAAGTTCTTCAATGTTGATGTTTCCATCTGCGCTGTTAAACTGTTCAATGTTTTGTGTTGTCTTGCACTGTTCACCTTTCCACTACTTGTTGCTGGATATGTTCATACCGCTCAAATATCCTCGTCGTCAGAAATGTGGTATGGTTAAGTGTGTGAGTTCTGCTTAAGGTAATAACGGATGTATAAAACGGGAGAACTGGAAACTTTATTAGTGAACTTCTAAATTACAAAACGTCACTGTTATTATTCTGTTTGACAACGCTGTTTTTAATGCTGCTTACGACAGCCCAACATACAAAATAACAAAATACTTTTCCGACCAAAACATAATTGGATATGCACAAATCGGTTGAAATATGGATTTCCGCCTCCTCAGCAAATAAATCGAGTTTATAGATTACTCAAAAACAACCTCCTGTGATCAAAACGTACAAGAGGAGTAAAAGATTTATCCCATGCAACTGTAACAGTTTTTATTAATTGCCATTACGTAGGCAAATTGATTGATTGATTGATTTATTGATTTATTGATTTTGCTTTACATGTTCACTTAAAAAAAAAAAATATAACAAATAATATAAATTTACAAACTACTTAACAATTTAGAGCATCTATTAATACAAATAACCCTTTTAACATAAGCTCGTCACCTCTTTAAATATATACTGACTAGATTTAGGAAATAAAAAACATGAGAATCTTAAGATCCATCAAACTGACGTCTTGAAAAATTTTCACTAACGACATATACATTTTGCAAATATTACTTGTATCATCTGCAACAGTGCTTGTGATTGTTCATCAGTAAATGATATCGTATTCTTATTCTTACTTCATGATAACTGCTCTGATTTTGTTTATCCATCTAAACACTATTCATATGTAGCAAAATCTTGATTTCTGTCAGGTCGATGTCATGGAAATAAAACTACTAACTCATAGATATATAACATGGTGAGATAACGATGATGATCTATAACCTTTAGGATGCGAGATCAACACTTAAACTTAATTTTTCAATCAAATTCAATTCAAATTCAAATTTATTTACTTCAAAATTTACATGCACATATTACATTTAAAAATTATAATTAAATTATATTCTAATAAAAATAATTATGTGAGTTACTAACCCACAGTGAGTCACCTAATCATTAATTATTGTATTGTGATCAGCACTGTAGGCCAGTTACAGCTCTGTTATTCTTATTATTATTACTAAAACTACATGAATTTTTAAGTTGATAGTCGAGACTAGATAATAAAATATTTTTAAATAATTTTACTTTCAATAAATTAAATAAGTAGAATTGTTTGGAAAGCAACTATAATATGCATCATATATTATTAAATTTCATAAATGCAATAAATCATTCGAATTATTAAAAAATATTTACCAACACATCATAATTTGATTCAAGGTAGTTTTTTAATTTCTTTTTATATACTTTTGTGGACTCAATATGTTTCAGGAAATGTGGCGTTAAATTATATAATTTGGGACCTAACAAAAATATAAATCTCTGAAGATGGGACTTTTTATTGATTGGTATAACATAATTATAATTCTCCATTCCCCTTGTAGCATAGGTGTTATTTATTTAATTGCACTTGTGTTTATTTTTATGCAACCAAATTCAACTTTGATAAATATACATAGTTCTAATTTTAAAAAGTCCAGATTCTATATAGACATCTTTCGTAGGGTAGAGCCTATCTTTTTTGAACATAATTTTTATAATAGAATTTTGTACAACTTCTCTAATATATTATTTAATAATCCTCCCCATATTAATAGACAATATCTTAATATAGATTCAACCATGGAGTAATAGACAAGTAACAGTACACGCCTATTAAGTATATCTCTAAGTTGATAAAATTTTGAAATCATTAATCTTATTTTTTTGATAATGTAATCTACATGATGTTTCCATCTTAAGTGTTGGTCAACCATAACCCCTAAATATTTAATGTATGGACATTTTTCAATTTTTGGGCAATTGCATAATTGTTTATCACAATTAGGTTTATGAATGTTTAAATACAGTTGTTTTGGTTGATAACCACTCAAGATTGTAAAAGCTAGAAATTTGCTTTTTTCTGTATTTAAACTTAAAAGACTGTCATTAAGCCAGCATTGTAAATTGTATAAGTCTGCTTCAGCAGTCTTATATGTATTTTCCCATGAATTACCTGTAAATACTACGGCGGTATCATCCGCGTATAATAATATGTGACCCCGAAAATTATTGATATACAGAATATTATTTATATATACTAAAAATAAAATTGGACCGAGAACTGTTCCTTGCGGAATACCCATAGTAACCTTAAGTGGTGCACTTACACAATTATTAAATTTTACTTGTTGTGTCCTAGCGCTTAAGTAATTTTTGAAAAGTTTCAGAGGTTCACCTCTAACTCCTGCTGTTTCAAGTCTTTCAAATAAAATATCATGTGATACAGTATCGAATGCTTTGGCTAGATCCAAAAAGACTGCTAGGACCCTTTTGTTATTATTTAAGTTTGGAATTATTTCTTCAATAAAATTCAAGATTGCATCTTGGGTACTAACATTCTTTTTGAATCCAAATTGTCTTGTAGAGATAATACTGTGATGATTTAAAAATGACACGAATCTTACTTTTAGAGTTTGTTCAAATATTTTTGAAAAATTTGAAATAACAGAAATTGGCCAGTAATTGTTCATGTTCCTCTGGTCGCCTGATTTATGAATAGGGGTAACTACTGATACTTTCCAGTCATAAGGAATTTCACCTTTTTCAAAAGCTAGATTTATTATATGCTTTAGAGGAAATATAATATAGAGATGGATGTTTTTTATTGTTTTAACCATTATTCCATCAACTCCTGGAGACGAGTGATTTTTCAATTTTGATATATAACTTATTATTTCAGTTTCATCTACGGGTTTTAAAATAATGATGACTGAACAGTGGGTCCATTATCACAAATATGCTCAATATTTTTTTCAATTTTACTTGCCATTGTATTTCCTACATTTATAAAATACTCATTAAATGTGTTTGAAATGTCTTTATTATTATTTAATAAGGTTTTACCTGCGAGATCAAATATTTTCATATTTTCTAATTTTTTATTTTTAGGTTTATTGTTTGTTATATGGTTTATTTGTTCCCAAATTATTTTATTTTTACATATTTTTTCTGTGGTGGAATCAAGAATAGCTTGCTGTAGTGTTTTAATAAATATGTTGTATGCTATATTTATGTCATTACTATTTATTACATCATTCCAGCTTTCGTTTGATAGTATATATTTTAACTTAACATAATTAATCACTTAATTAATTATGTTATATTCATTCTTTTTTTAGGAATGTCCAGATTGTTAAAATGTATGATGGTAGTAAAGTGGTCTGTTAAACAAGTTTCAATGACAGCTGGAGTTATCAGGGGCAGACTACATGATACTTTCTTCCTTAAAAATATGTAATCTAGTAAACTATTCGAATCCCGTTATATTCTTGTATAACTGTTTATGTATGAAATAAATCCATTTTCGTACATCATGTTTAAATATAACGATACAATATTGTCATTATTGCGTAGATTTTTTTAGAAGGTTACCTATTTCGTTTATATATGTAATTGGATTTATACTAGGTGGACGATATGAAGCTATAATTCCTAAACTAGTGTCATTAATAATTAAACTAAGTTTGATAATATTTGTCTCTGTTAATAACTCAGTAGGTACATCTACAATTATATTATTTTTTACATATATTACAACGCCATCGTTCTGATTTATTATTGAATGATTATAATATAAGTTATAGTTTTCAATATTATAGTTACTTACCTCAACATTCCAAGATTCTGATAAAACTATTACATCTAAACTTATTTCTGACATTTCTATATAAGCCAATAGCTCATTAAAATTTTTCCTTAAACTTCTAATATTGAAATGAATGATTGAAAATCCATTAGTAGTAACAACGTCTTTTAATATATTGATATTTTCCAATACTTTCCAATCATTTGAAAAACGAAGACTACATGTTAAAACAGCAAATATAATAGAGTAATTACGTACGTAATTTTATTAGTGTATTGGCATAGAGCCTTCCAACCATCATACATTTCATAGTAATCTAGAAAATATATTAAAAGTAGTCAATAAAAGTTGAACTCAAATAAAAATGAATATTATAATACTTTTTTGATTAACTATTAAAATTAAATTTATATAAGTAAGAAAGAACAAGGGTGCTGTAATTGAGCCTTGTGGAATTACACATATCACACTTTTTGTATTTGACCTATTGTATTTAATGTTCACTAATTACAGTCTATCAGATAGATAAGAAGACAAACATATGGCTATATTTATGCAAATTCCGTAAACAATGTTTTTCTCCTTATCTGTCTAATAGACTGTAATTAGTGAAAATTAACAACTATAAGTCAAATACTAAAAGTGTGACAGTGTGTGACTGCTTCTGCTAAAATAATAATAATAAAATAATAATAAATAAATTTATTTCCCAACTAAAACAGGAAAATTCATAACTTATAATACTATGTATAACTTATAAATAATATAACATTACATAATTCCGTAATAATTCTATTATAACTGAGGATAGCGATTGAATTTAATCTCATGCAATATTGTTACAATCAAGTAAAGTTATATTTGCATAATTTTAAGAGTAACATCATGTAAAATGGAGTCAAATAGCTTTATAAGGTTTTGTTAAATTCCTTCTTATGAAATAGAAAGAATTACTAGACAGCATTACAATTGTGAGAAATAATGTTAATAATGTTAAGCAACAAAAACTAATACGTGTAAGGATGCAGTTGATTGCGGGTTTTTAAGGCCGAATTACAAGTACTTAAATTTAAATAAATCTTGGATTTAAAACTTAATTAAAACACTTATTTTTATATGTCATGCTGACATAAACAGCCAAAACATTCTCTCCGATAAGGGGAATACAAGAACTGAGAAAAGTCAAACTTTCCAGATTTCCACGAGAAAACTTGCTGCATTAACGTCATGGTGATGAATTGGGTTTGAGTGGAACAACATATTATATTTTGATTATAATTTATATTCAATTGTCTTTTATATAAAATAAATAAATAAAACATTTATAGATTTAAAGTAAATATATCAAAATTTCCTCGAAAACATTTACACATAATAAATCCCTTTGAGTTATTTATTTGAACGAAATAGGAAAACATATTTTCAATAGCATTTGCCTTCCAAATATTTCATCTATTTCCGCAATTCCTCCGCCGATTTCAAATACAAATCCCAGCGAACGAGCAACGTGTCTGTGCCATTTCCGCTCCACACAATATTAGCCCAACGTTACCCCCGCATCACACCCACGCATTCTTGGTAGAAATGATATTAAGGAAACTGGCGGAAGTCAGAGCTTCATTAAATGCTCCAGACTTCCCCGGAATTTCTACTACAAAAACATTGTCGCCATCCTGCAGTGAATAATTTAGCGTTTGAGTGAGTTAGGCAATTATAGACTTGTTCCAACCGCCCCCGTCAGTGTACAATTCCATAACACGATGAAGACATAAAAATAAAATAATCACGATGATGTTTTCAAATGAAATTTAACAAGATTATCGCATACTTTTAAAATATTGACTTTTTATATCTTTGCGTTTTATTTCTTACAGTTATCTCAAGCAATTTATTATCAAGGAACAGTAAATTTTTAATAAATGATTGAATTTGTGCCGTAAAATATAAATTAAAACAAATTATATGAATAAAAACTTTCATTTATCGTCCTAATTTTCTAAAATGTATCACAAAGTAATGGCTTCAAGCATCAACTATTTCATAGTATCGTACAATTAAAGCAGAAGTGCTTTTATTGGATATTCAATATATATAACGTAATATATTTCTCGAGTTATGTGAAGATAATTATAGTAAATTGTTTATATACATAAAAATAAATTTGTGAAGAAAGTATAAATTGTTCGTATTTTCAATATAATTTACTATGTATAACAAAGTTTTATATGTTAATTTTAAAAACACATACCATAAAAATAATCTTAATTATAATTCCATTTAATACATACTTTTTCTGGATATTAATGATTACCATTATTATTTTCTGTTTTATTATCAACAATTAACATAACATGAAGGTAATCATCAAAATAATCATCCTCTTATTGATATTCTGATTTGGTCATAACTAAGTGACATAATTTATCCTAACATGTGGATACATTAACAACACTCCATTTCGATGTTTTGGACCGGTGAATATGTGTGTACATCAATCATCGGTTTTGATAAACAGTCCAAACAGACACTCGGTCATAAAGTCTGATGTTTGTAATTAATAATAATTACGATGACGTCATCCCTTATCGCCCTTAAACAAACTAATTTAGCACCAAAACAAACTGAAGGGGAGCGTGCGATAAACAGGTAATAAAAATGCAACGTGAGTGTCGCCTTGATGTAATGAAATTGATCGTAGATTTTTATGAAAGTAGATATACATGTCACTTTTTAATTTCTTATTTAAATAAATTATAATAATAATAATATTTATTGTGTTAATACAATTCAATACAATATTTGCACTCGTCCAAAAAAACTATACATTAGTTTTATACATAATCTTATAGATATGGTATTTTTCATTTATCTACACCCATAATGCAATAACTATTAGCATTTAACTTATAAAAATTTAGAAATATTAATAGATAAAAATGAAAAGTAAATAATAGAGAAAATATCTCTTAGTATTTTCTTTTTTATTTTATACTTCTATACTGATTTTTTTTTCTGTTTCTGAAATTTTTGTTTCTTGGCAACGCCAAAAGTATGTTATGAAATTTTAATTGGTTGTAGATTTAATCTTACAAGCGATTTGTGCTTGTTATCCTGATGGAAAAGCTAAAGTGTACACAATACTCATACTATAATGGAACGAACATATGCACTGATTTTAACATCAACTGTAATTGCACTTTTGTCATTTGCTACTTAACTTAAGAGAAGACACTGAATTGAAAAAATCTAGGTTTAATCACAAATTAATAGGAAATTTTTTATTTGAACCTAGACGTTGATATTGGTATAGTAGTTGGAGACGGAACACAAATCTCAAAAATACTAGATAGAACTTCTGGGGATGTATTTGACCTCTCAACATTCGAAGATATTATTTCACTATATGCAACCTTTTGTATTCGTTGAGGCCGATTTACAATCTTTAGACTGTTATTATCGTTTGGCGATATTATGAATTTTTGTAGCTAGACGTGGTTTGAGTCTGCACTGAAAAGGTTCGTTGCTCAATTATATTATCGTTTTGTAATATAATTTAATTTAAATCTTCAACTTGCCTATTTAGTGTTTTAACTCCATAAATTCTCTTCTCATTCCGAATATCAATTAGAGTTACTTTACGGATCACGTGTTTTTGGCAGCGGTGACATGTTAGGACCCAAAACTTAGCTTCTGTTTTGATGCATCCCGAATGGTAGTCAATATTTGAAGATATTAATGGTATATTAATTATTTTACAATGGAAAAAAACATAGAAAATCTTGTTTAATTCATCCTACATTTGAACATGAAATACCACATAGTAATTGTCACCACCATCCTGTTCGTTTCCCAAGAACATCTAGTACCTGCTGTTTGCCTTTGACTATATATGCTCACACATCATTTTAGTTTTAAATCTAAGCCATGTTGAACGTAATAGGAATGAGATATGACATTAAAATTATCACAAATATTAGATTATTATCACATGTGTGTGTGAAGCACAATCTAAAACGACTGCTTTAGAACTAAAATTCCAATTATTTCACTATTAAAATAAGGAATATTTGGACTCAGCAAATCCGAAAGTATCCGAAATATTATGATTTATCTTTGTTAAATAATATCATTAAATACTTAGAATTATATCGGAATTATAAAGCTAATACTTTCCATTATTCAACCCGATTTCTTTATGATGTACCTAAAAAAAGGGATATTCTGGAAAGACTATTAAATGTGTCTTAAAGTTATTTGACTGAAAATAAAATGCCCGTTGATTATTCTCAAGTCTCTTTAGTAGGTTTTCCTAGTACACCTTTTTTTGCTCATCACGCTTAAATTAAAACATGTTTCCTGTATTTCCACCATACTTAGATAATTCGTTAAATAAACAAATGATATTAGCATTCACTGAGGACGTCTACAAAAGATAACACCAATAATATCCTGAGATGTTGAAATGAAATTGGTTTTTGTGTTCAGCAGATTTTAATTGTGTTCAGTCCTTGTTATATTTTGCATGTGACACAGCATCCATATTTGAAAGGCGTTTTCAGCGTTCAAGCTATATAGCAGAAAGGGCCATATGTAGTATTTCACCAATCGGAATCTCATACTATATAGTAGGTCTTTATTGGTTAACAGTTTTCTCATGTTCATAAAGCCCTTTCTTACAATTTCGATTTTATTTTTTAGTTCTTTGCCGTGATCCATGGTCTCGTTTAGCCAACAACCTAAATATTCGAACTTTGTGACTTGCTGGATTCTAGAATGTTCCAATATTACGTTTGTTGGAGACAGTTGTTTTTTCGTTATTACCAATATCTTTGTTTTGCTATGTTGATTTTAATACCCATAGATGTAACTTCGCTACGCTATTTACTAATACTCCATTGACTTTAACACCTTGCGTTGCTTGATGCAGCGAATATATTTAATAATAGCGGAGAGATGTAAGTAATCCATGCCTAATACCTTTATACATTCTAAATTTGCCACTTTCTATCTCTAGGTATTAAATTATCTCTTCTACTTGTTTCCAATAGAAATTCTCTATAAGCGTTACGTTCTGTCTATCTACTTCAATCTTCCGTAGCAGTCTAATTAGTTTTATATGGTTTATAGTGCCGAACGCTTTGGTAAACTTGTTTCCTTGGTTCACGCAGATCTGAGCTAGAACTTTTAGTCCAGTCAATGCAACTTTGGTACCCAAACTATCCCGAATACCAAATTGTGTTGCTTCTATATTCTTTTCGCACTTTCTGAAGATTCCCTCAGAAATATTTGTCTCTTTGTTTGTAAACATTTCTCAGTCCATGTATTACTTACTTTCTTTATTTATGCCCAGGTTGCTTCTATACTTGCATCATTCATCGGCGTTTCTAAGTTTATATTTTTCAGAGTTTTTTTTAGCTCGCTCTGGACTACCAATTTTGTAGATTTTGTTTGTTTTAACAACTGTATATTTATTCCTATGTGACGTATTTTCTTCATTGTTAGTTCTAATTTTAGTCTAATATTTACCACTACAAGATTATGATATCTTCCTATGTATGCACCTGGATATGTACGATCGCTCCGGACACTGTTACGAAATCTTTTGCTAACTATAATGAAACCGATCTGGTTCCTCAATACATTTTCTGAATTATCCTGGAGAGACTTCCAAGTGTAGAGTCTGTACTATGTATTCCTGACGAACAAGTCTTCTACTGTACAGAATTTTACCAGGCGATATCCTCGCTTGTTTCGTTGTCTCAATGCGAACTCGCACACAATATCCTATCCTATTATGATGTTCAGGTCTTCCTTCTTGGTTGACTTCATTAGTAGCTTAATGTTCTCATACTGAAGTTCCAGTTCTTCATCATTTTTATCCACTCTAAGGGCATATACTTATAACATATTTAAATGTATTAGGCTGCCTATTAATTAATGTTGCACCTATATGTAATGATCGCGGAAAAGATATATATTCTGTTTTGCTGTCTTTAACTGCTTGGAGCTTAGAGACTCGAGTAGGTAAAACCGGTCTAGACCTGTTCTTGACAGGGAAAGTATCAATTTGATTTGATTAATTTAGATTTTATTAGAAAACGAGTTTTTATTTCTGTAAATCTAAAACATAAATTAAAACTTAAATTCAAACTTCTCTTCGGGATATTTCCATTTTTTAATTTTTAAAAGTGTTAAGTTGTTTAAGTAAAAACAGCACTATTTCTTGTACAATTTTAATCAATAAATTTAATTATCGGTGATTTAGTTAGGCAATTTTATTTGCATAGACAGACTATTAACATAGAGGGTGTTATTAACATACTTTCTTTTCTTCTGACTGTGGTGTTAAACGCACGTGTTTTTAGTCAGTGAAATTTTTATTAAAGTAAGCCGTCGTTATCGGCAGATTTGGAGTATCCTGTAATAATCAAGGTGTTTTTAACTTAGTGAATCCAGTTGTTCCTTAAATTGGAGAACTGCTTCCAAAGACGTGCCCTGGTGGTACACGGATTTAGGTCGCCTGAAGATGCAAGCCATGAAAACTTTCAACAGTGCAAAGAATCAACTGGGATGTTTATAGATAGACACTGTCGGAATATAAGAAGGAGTTAAAAAAATCTAAAAGTGAAACATAAAGAACATTCTGTGAGGAAGTTATTGATACGACCCCAACAGCAAGGCTCCATAAAATACGGTTTACAGACAACTCTAACAACATCGGTCTAATTGAAAACCCTGATGGTCCCAGTGTTCTGCTAAAGACGTACTTCCCAGGCTCAACATCTGTGGACTCCCAGGAAACCACTTCTCAATCTGCTGAAGGAAGCATATTTCTACCTACTATAGAAAGCAAAAGCAAGGCTGGTAAAATCATTACCAAATCAAAAATTGAATGGGTAGTTGGTAGCTTTAATCTTTTCAATGCACCAGCCCCAGATATAATTTTTTCTGCACTGCTAAAGCAGAGGCTAGATATAATATCACCCTACCTGCAGGCAGTTTACAAAGTTAGCTTTACGCTAAGATATATTTCAATAGAATGAAAAGAGGCTAAGATAATATTTATCCCCAAAGCAGGCCGAAAGCCACCCGATCAGGCCAAATCCTACCTCATAATTAGCTTTACCTTATTTCTCCTAAAAGTCATGAAGAATATTATAGATCGATCCATAGACAGCAATATACTTATCAACATGGCAAATTCGCTGTTATTTGTTTATTTATTTACTTTACATGATCTATTGAAAATACATAAAATACATCACTTAAAAAATTTGGAGCATAGACCATAAAGGCGGAGTTTACGACTTCTCATGTCTCAAACCATTATTCTTGGCTGATGATGGTAATACTCATCCAGCGATGGTTGCCACTGAGTTAATATTTTTGCCATTTCTGACGATCTACTTTTTTGAGACCTAATTATTATTAGTTATGTTATATCAGTGAGACATTTTAATTATATGTGAACTTTTTAGCCTCGCAACAGATATATAAGCTTTACTACAGAACAAGAAGATTTCATTAGGTATTTTCGGGGATATTAAGGGTGCCTTTAAAACCATTGACAATGGTCGGACAAACCGATGACATATAATTGTCATAAGGGGTAAATATGACATCAAATCGTTCCTAGCCCAAGACCATAGTAAACTGGTGTCTGATAGAAGGCTTCAATGTCAATCAATCCTGACAAAACTATGGTGCCTTATTTTTTATTTCTTTAAATGACCGCTTATTTAAAAAATCACGTACAAGTAGATTCCGGATCGCCGGACAATTTTTAAGAACATAAAAACACTATGGTTGATATAGGGCACATATAACTTATTGAACACCGTTGAGCGCCTTCTTTCTACCTAAACGAAAATGTCAGTGCCGGGTGAAGTATACCAACAGCAAGGTCCCTTATGTATGAACAAGATGAAAATAGACCTTTTCCTAGGATTCTGCGTGGAAATGTCCAACGGAGCCTTATTCAGAGGCTTTTCTGCTCTTAGATCTGGCTCGAGAAGCACTTAGCTGGTGAACACGGTGGAAAATGTGATCGTGCAGGGTGGGGACTTATTTGGGACATTTTTGGCAATAGGATCTAGTTTAAGGTGTTAGCAGCAGTCTGTTTTGTATTTAATAAAGGGGGCTCAATTAATAATCGGTGCTCAGTGATATGTTCAATAAATGAGTTAGCTATTGAAATTTATTGACCGTAAAAGTGTACTTTATTATTATTTAATGAAAATATTCAATATATATCTAATCGTAGGAAGCTAAATATCAAAGCTCTCATAGTAAAATGACTAAAAATTGAACTATCCAATCTAGTTTTAAGACTATATAGGAAACTTAATTCGAACTCTCACCTAGAAAAAAGAAACCTGCAGACCCATTGGCAAGCCATGGGAACTGAAACCAACTATTAAACATTAGCTGTACGTTATGGTAGTAAGCCCATTATTACATATGTCTCACTAATATGGTGGGTCAAGAGTAAACAAGCAACAACACAAAAAGAGCTTCAAACTCTTCAGAGCTCATCTTCAAGCCTGTCTTGATATCACGGTGGATATGCATTACACCCTCTGTAGCAATGGAAGCTTTACTAGACCGGATTTCTCTGCACGAACAAATTAGAAAAGAAAGTCTAATTAGTATGATGATACTGGACTGCCATAGTATAGGACATACATTTGAGCAACAAACCTTGATTTTTTGTTGCGTTTAAAGTGATTATTGACAGTCGTAAAGACAGCCTGAACCGAATCTAAAAACTATAACTAAAACATAACTCTGTCAGTCTTATAGGATGAAATAATAGCTTTGGGAAGATGTGCCCAGGTTTGCAAGAAAAAGGTCTACAAAGGAGCACACATCTGTCTGATCTCAGAGAGCCAGACTTTCTTTAAAAACCTCGAAGCGAACTGTAAACAAACTCTGAATCAATTGGTCAAGGGCAACCAGCTCACTATAATGAGGGTACCAGGCTACGCAAGTATAATATATATTATATATCTGGCATGCTGACATAAACAGCCAAATATTTCGTCCGAAAAAGTGGACAGAAACACGACACAAAAGAAAATATAAAAGTTTCCGGATGTGGATGAATTTAACTTTCGTCACAATATCATGTTACAAAAATGGTTTGAGTGGAAAAAATTATCATTGTTAACTCCGCCTGTTCTTCTTTAGTTCAAAATTTTACGTATGTATTTTTGGAATTAAATTGTTTTTTACATGTATTTTTTTATGAAAGAAGACCAAAGATCTAAATAAATCAATCAATCAATAATAGTTAACGAACATGGAGATATACTTAGCAGTGAAGGAGCTGCGACTACCTTGATCAGACCAAAGCCTACATGTGGGCTATCAAAAACACATAGGAAGGGTGTACTCCAAGATTGGGAAAAAAGGTGCAAAACAGAGCACTGGATAAACACACCAGATCAAAGGTAATCAAAAATATTTATTGACCTCTCGCCAAGCACCGCTAAACAGCTCTCGTGCCTCACGAAAAGCGAGATTAGACTTATCACAAGTCCCTTTAAAGGACATTGCTCAGTGAAGTACTATCTTCACAAGATAAGTAAAGTGGATCATACCATTTGTAGACTATGTATATTAGCAGCGGAAATGGCCTATCTGTAGCACTGACTACCACCAGACTGTCCCTAACTGAAGAAATGGCAAAAATGTCAGAATGCATCTATCTCCTTGGAAGTTAATCGACTTTACGAAGGAAATTGATTTCCTGGGAACAAACTAGTTGTAGGGTATTAGTACAAAAGATCTAAGCAGACCGCAGTGCTGTAGGGGTGCTTATAGCCAAACGACCCCATCTAATCTAATATAATTTAATTTAATCTAATCTAGCTTAATGAAGAAAACCTTTCTTATTACGATATATAAATAAAATGGATGGATTAGGTAATTTCAAATTAAAACACTTGTTTAGTTTCATATTGTAATATTCAGTTTCCTGACACGTGTTTCGGTCAATGACGACCATTATCAAAGGAATTACAAAAATAACTAATTAAAAAGAAGATGTTACAATGTATATATATTATGGGGTTAATTGTGGGAAAGTCCAGAGATTAAGAGATTCGAACTTGTTAATAGTTCGTTCTGGTTGTTTAGGAGATTATCACTATTCCTAATTGCTCTCTTAATCTCCAGACCTTCAAGGAGATTTATTTTTCGGCCTTTTTCTGCAAAGCGGATTGGTTTGATGTCGGCTAATTGATGTCCTGTTGTGACGCAATGCTCGGATAATCCTGTTCCCGTGGTTTGTTTTTCTATTGCCTTCTTGTGTTCATTGTACCTGATCTTGAAATTTCTTCCAGTCTGTCCTATATATTTCCCGTCGCAATTTTCACATTGTACTTGATAAATGCCGGATTTTTCGAGTGAGTCTATTGTCTCTATTTTGTTGTTAACAAAGTGTTTCTTCATATTTTCCCTGTTGACTTCTATTACTCGGATATTGTGTTTATTAAGTTCTTTTGCAATCTTCTGGCTCACATATGGGATGTATGGAATGGCTGCGAACTTGTTATCTTCTTTGATTCCTACTCCATTGAACAAGAGTTTTTGGACTACTTTTCTTCTTTTCCGTTTAAGGGTCCTATTTACCTTATTTTTCTTGTATCCGTTTTTGGTGGCAATTTGATAAATTGTATGCAGTTCTAGGTTAAAATCTTCTTCGCTTAGTGGGATGTTGATCAGACGATGAATATATGAATTTAATGCGGAGGATTTGATTTGTTCGGATTGTAGTGATGTTGATGGGATGAGTGTGTCTGTGGCAGTTGGTTTTCTATATATGACATATTTTAGTTT
This sequence comes from Ontholestes murinus, assembly GCA_963969525.1. Lineage (NCBI taxonomy): Eukaryota > Metazoa > Arthropoda > Insecta > Coleoptera > Staphylinidae > Ontholestes > Ontholestes murinus. The sequence goes on from OZ018395.1 coordinate 49,668,203, forward strand.
ATTTCTTTCTATTGAAATACTCGGGTCTAAAAAGTTGAGTATACCGTCGACTTGTTTTTCTATGGTGAATTGTATTTTTCTATTAATTGAATTTAGAGTTGTTAAAAAAGTATCCAACTGTCTATCTGTGCCATTCCATATGCAGAAAATATCATCAACATATCTGCACCAGAATTGTATGTTTCTTGTTGATGTGTTGTTCTTAAATACTTGGTCTTCGAAATCACTCATGAATATTTCCGCGAATAGTGGTGAAATAGGCGATCCCATGAGCTGTCCTTCATGCTGGATGTAGAAGGTGTCGTTAAAACGGAAGTAATTTTGGTTGAGGCAAGCATTTATCAAACTGGTAATTTCTGACGTGTTGTAATTCGATGATTGGTCTTGGCACTTTTTTATGCAAAATTTCCTTGAGCTCAGGAACTGGAATTGACGTAAAGAGGCTCTTAACATCAAAGGAGACCAGCATTGAGTTGTTGTTGACGGCTAAGTTTTTGGTTTTCTTCACGAAATCTATGGAGTTTTTTATTCCGTATTTGGAAGTGCAGGGAATTATTTCTGTAAGTTTTTTGTTGATCAGGGAACAAACTTTATATGAAGGAGCATTGATGTAGGAGACGATTGGTCTAATCGGGATGTTTGGTTTGTGTATTTTGGGCAGGCCGTATAGTGTGGGTGCCCTCGGATTCATGATTCTATATTTGTAGATTTCATTATCGGGGATTATGGAATTTGCTGTTTTAATTGCTTCAATGGATGGAGTTATACCTCTGACATTGAGTGAATATCGTGTCTCTTCCTGCCTGCTAGATATTCAGTTATGTCTGAATTGCAGAAAAGAATTTCTCTCTGATGTTTATAATAAACCTATTATTAAGAATTGTAACTACTAAAATATCACACCTATATTTTAAATATTTTGTTGCAGTATTAACTGTGTTGCATCTACAGATAGTACAGCAATTGAACGTAATCGGTGAGGCAACATTATTTAGTATGAGATTTTATTTAATCTACTTATTTTGAAAATGTATAAATGACATTAAACAAAAGTGTTGATTGGTGTGCAAGTAACGACTCGGTGTTTCAAGTAACGATTAAAGTGTTCTAAAATCAATTTTAAAATTAGTGAGAGACATAATATGTAATAACGCATTACGGACAATTCGTGAGTATAAGTATTTCTGGTCAAACATCATTAAGTGACAAATTATTCATTTCTAATTAAAATCGTGGAGGTTATAAATCTAAAACACATTTACTCTTTTCGGGTCGACGTGTTTAAAATATTATTTGGGATATATCACTAATCCAATTCCCAACAAAACATCTACGTTATAAACTTTTTGTGTCGTTCGAATTTATTATTGACCGAACCGTTTACTATGGGAATTTTCTGTGGCATTTGTAACATTTTTATCTCGCCTAAAAATATTTCTGCTACAATTAAATGCTACGGGGACTGCAATAAGTGGTTTCATCCGAAATGCATTCATCTGACAGATGCAGAATTTAATTTTTATCAAGACGAAGAGAAAAAAGATAACGGCATAAAATGGTTTTGCGGTAACAAATGCAAATTTAATGCCTTCAATGATAGTATAAATGCCCCGGCTGAGGAATTAGATAATTCGTATGCTGCAAAAATGGAGATAAAAACTATTATTACACAACAGCTTAGCGAATTCCGCAGCGAAATAAAATTACATTTTGCTTCATTTAATGATAAATTTGATGACTTATATAGAAAAATAAGTGAACTGCAATCAGAAAATACATTACTTAAATGTGAATTAAATACCTTAAAACAGAGTGGAGATTCGAACATAACCAACCCAAGTATTATTACTAATCCCAATGATGTAGTTCAAGAAGTGGTTGCGCGAAGTAGAAGAGCAAAAAACATAATTATATTTAATATACCTGAGAAAAATGCCGACGAAGACCTATCTACAATCAACGAAATTATAAAATATGTTCAAGGCGAGCCCATCAATATACAACATCACTTTCGGTTAGGCAAACCAACTAATAAAGTGCGCCCTATAAAAGTGATTTTTCACAACTCCGAGGATGTTAATAAAATAATTCGTAACGCTAAAAAATTGGCAAATTCGGAATCGTTAAAAAATTATCGAATTAGGAACGATCGCACACCAATGCAAATTAATTACGACAACAATATTCGGTCTGAATTTTTACGAAGAAGGAACAATGGGGAGCAAAACATTAAAATCAAATACGTGAATAATCTACCTACAATAGTGCCTTTAAACTAATGTCATCCCAACAGTCAAATACTAATTGTGTGGTGTTTTTCCAAAATGTGCGTGGACTTTGTTCGAAGACTCATGAACTCTTTAACAACATATCTTCAAGCAATTACAAAATCATAATGCTTTGTGAAACCTGGTTACGTGAAGATATTCATGATGCAGAAATATTTTCCGATCAATACGCCGTTTTTAGGACTGACCGAATAGGAAGAAGAGGTGGAGGAGTATTAATCGCCGTCGATAATTGTTATGCCAGCAGTTCGATCATTATAAATGTAACAAGCGTGCCCAGCGTTGAATTAATTTGTGTTAAAGTCAATATAAACAATTTAAAAATTTGCTTTATATGTGTATATATTCCACCAGCACAGCCCATTGAGGTTTATTCTCGCCTTTTTGATATTTTTGATAGTGTCATTAGCTCGCATGATAAAGTTGTACTCTCGGGAGATTTTAACATTCCGAATGCTCAAAATTTCTTTTGTAGTGGTATTATCGGAGATAAATATGTGCAAGAATTAGTTAATTTTGTGCAAGTGAATAATCTAATTCAACACAATTATATTTTAAATAGTAACTCGCGCTTATTAGATCTAATATTTACCTCTAAAAATATAAAATGCACTGAAATGCGTAATGAGCTCGGCATTGTGAAAATAGACACCCACCATCCAGCTATCTGTTATAATTTACACTTAGAATCTTGTAATACCGACAGTTTCATAACCAATAATAACGTTGAAAGTTATAACTTTAAAAAAGCGGATTTTGTTAAACTTTATAATTTGTTTATTGATAATGATTGGTCCGTTGTTTTAAATTGTAGCGATTCTAACGAAGCATGCTCTATTCTTTATAACACAATATATTCCCTATTTGATAGATGTATCCCTAAAACAAAATTTAATGCTGCTGTAAAGAAATATCCCCCTTGGTTTAGTAAATACACAATTAGGTTAATTAAATCTAAAAACCACTACCGTAAAATGTTTCAAAAGACGAAATATAGTTACTACAAATTAAAATTTACTAATACACGAAAAGAAGTTCGCCATTTAATATCTCAGGATTATAAAAACTACATTATACAAATTGAAAATTCAATTAAGAATGATCCTAAAAAGTTTTGGTCATTTACAAATTCAAAAAAAGCACAATCTAGGATTCCAGGAACATTATCCTATGATGGACATTCTTTAAATAATTCGAATGATATCGTTGAAGGTTTTGCCAGTTTTTTCAGTTCAGTATTTAGAAACCCTCAAAATAACATGATATTATCGAATTCTCATATATCCAATACATTTACTTTTAATCCTATAACCGATGATGATATCATCAAAGCCTCGTTTAGCATGAAAAATAAGTTTACATCAGGGCCCGATAAAGTGCCTGCATTTATAGTCGTTGATTGTATTTATAGTTTAATCGTACCTCTGAAACACATATTCAACCTCATTATAAAAAATTGTAACTTTCCAGAATTATGGAAAATTACACGTGTAACGCCCGTTTTTAAATCAGGGGATAAGGGTAATATCTCTAATTATAGACCTATATCAATTCTGAACAATTTTGCCAAATTATTTGAAATTATTATTACTAATCAATTAAATTTCTTTCTTTATAATACTATTACAACAAGACAACATGGTTTTATGACGAAGAGGTCTACCACATCAAATTTAGTATATTTCACAGAATATATTTCTCGTGCGCTTGATAATCGATCTCAGGTTGATGTCATTCTTACGGACTTCAGTAAAGCCTTTGACTCCATATCTCATTCCATTATTTTGCAAAAACTTGAAACCATGGGTTGTCATTATAATGTCACAAAATTGTTCAGAAGTTATCTCTCCAATCGTACCCAGTATGTAGAATATCAAGGATGTCGTTCTAAGATATATAATGCCAGCAGTGGGGTTCCGCAAGGTTCAAACCTCGGACCCTTATTGTTTTTGTGTTTCATTAACGACATTACTGTTAATCTAACCTCTGAAATTTTAATATACGCTGATGATGTGAAGTTATTTAGAACTGTCACATCGGAAAAAGATTGCGATATTCTTCAGAATGACCTTCGTAATATTCAAACTTGGTGCCTTAACAATGACCTTCCTCTAAATATCCAAAAATGTAAACAAATATCCTTTACACGAAAAGTATCGTTTATTAACTACAATTATAAAATAAATGATATTTCTTTACAGAAATGCTCTTTTGTTAAGGACTTGGGGATTACATTTGATAGGGAACTCAGCTTTAACATACATATTAATAATATTTGTGCTGAAAGTTACAAACTGCTCGGTTTCATTAAGCGCAATACTCAGAATTTTAATAACATGCGGTCAATACTTTTACTATATTTTGCATATGTAAGGAGCAAATTGGAATATGGTTCAATCATCTGGAGCCCCGCTTATCAGCAATACATAAATATAATTGAAAAAGTACAACGAAGATTTCTTAAATACCTTTACTTTAAAAAATACAGACATTATCCAGATGATTCTGTTACATACGACAACTTGCTTTCAATTTTTAATCTCAACTCTCTAAGCAAGCGCAGATGTATAAATTCTGTTACTTATTTATACAAAATTGTTAATGGGGCAGTTGATGACCCAAACTTTCTACGTCTAATTAATATACACGTCTCTCATTGTGGAAGTAGAAATCCTCAGATATTTCAATCTTTAAGAAGTCGCACAACGTTATATCTAAACTCACCACTGTCTAACATGATTAGATTATACAATCAAATCCATCATTCAATTGATATTTTTGGGGATTCTATTACTACATTTAAAAGCAAACTTTGTGCACTGTTGTAATTATTTATCATTTTCTTAAAGCGTTCAGTTACTTTTTCAACTATAATTAAATATAGCGAAATTTTGTTATGTTACTTTCACATCTATTTTGGTATTTTTCTTTTTCACTATGATTTAGATATATTTTATGTTTTAGATATTTTGTTTTGTATACTTAATTTTAATTATAATTTTTCTAGAATATTATACATTTTCCCTGTAAATAGAATTATTGTTTCTGTTGGGAAATAAATATATTATTATATATTATATTATATTAGAAGATTAATATTTTTATTACTAAAGTTTACTAAAAGATTCAAGTTTTTGTGGGTAGATTATTTAAAGGTTTAAAATATTTCAATTGCTAACCTTGTTTTGTTCAACAAAACTTGCTTTTTACCAATTAATTCAAAGTAATTTTAATCTCAGACTTTATGACTAATCTCGTAATGCTCGCTTAAATTCTTTATCTAACCAGTCAATCAGCTGATAGCAAATTAGTTCTACTATTAAAAACGAAACCCAGAGGACCACAGTAAATAGTAAGTAAGTAGAATTAGTAATTTAAAGTAAAACTATAGTTATCAAGTAACTAATATATTTGTGTATGTGTAAAAACATTATACCATTACCTTAACGTATCTTCCACCTACCCTAATATATTATTCATTAACATAGCGTAGCCCTAACCTATCTCAATTAATTATTTACTGCTATAACGTAGTCTTGACTACATTAATAAATTATTTACTTGCTCTGGCATACTCTTGATCTATCCTAGTATACTGCTGAATATATAGCGTACCTATGAGCGAATCCAACAAACTATGTTTTGCCTTATTAGTCTTGACCTACGCTAAAAAATGATCGTTGTCCTAACTTAGTCTTATCTATCCCAGTAAATTATTCACTGCCTAAACGTACTGTTGACCTATGCTAATAAATTATTTATGCTTCGTGGAAATCTTGACTTTAATTATTAAATTATTCATTGCCTTAGCGTACTATTGATGGATCCTAATAAATTATTAATGCTTCGACGTAGTCCTGACTTAGGCTAATAAATTATTCATTGCCTCAGCGTTCTTTTGATATATATATATATATATATATATATATATATATATAGACTTATTTCAATGAATAACTTCCTGGGATAGGTCAAGTGTACGTTAGGACAGCAAATAATGTTTTAATCAATATCGAAACTACTCTAGACCAATACAGAAATATTGAGGTAGGCCAATAGTACGCTAGACCAATGAAATAAGATATCTAGATGTTTAATATTTATAATAGTTTTAGAATACCTTCTTGATTATGAAAATTTAGGATATTTGTATATGTTCTTGTATATGTTTTATACTTTTGATAGTTATAATTCCTCTGGGGTGTACTCAATTTTGTTATTATTAACTTAAATAAAAGTATTTCGCAAAAGAGATTATTTCGCTATAATAAAATTTGAAAACGTGAACACGGAATTTTTTATTGCTTGAATTAATTACTGCCCGCTTTAAAAGGTATACTTTACACAGAGAGCATTTTTAAAATAAGCAAAGCCAGTGTGGAAAAATTCAACACACGTGTTTTACACCGGCAGAACATTTATAACTAGAATAATTTATAATATATTTAGCTAATTGTGAAACATAGTTTTACCAATATATCAAAAAAATAATTATAAATATAATGAACAGTTATTAAGTCCATATATTATCTTTTTTTTCATATGTCTGTACAATATTGGATAAACTATAGGAAATTTATTATATTTTAATAATTACTAGATATTGTTATTAGAAGGAATATATAATATGTCATTTTGACAAATATTTTAAAATCTTCTTAAGAATAAAGAAAACACTTTTAATTTTTTATACCACATTAAACTTTATTTGCAGTGACTAGTTTCGACTAAATGGCAAACATCTTATTGTGGGTAATAATACTGAATTAAAAAATTTACTATGTTTCAACGACAAATAATTATTGTAAAATGTTATATAACGTGTAAAGATAGTTATACAAATCTAAACAAGAAAATATAACTACAGATTCGACATTTTATTGTCATTATCAATAATTAATCTATTATTTAGGCAGGTATATAAAAAAGTTGAATATATTACTCAGAAAATAACTATCTTCGCAAATCTTAGCTAGAATGAAAACCAAACACTAATTAACAACAGAAGAAAGCAAGGGTACTATTCGTATACAATCTAAATTATAAAATGAAATTTATTACTTCAATGCATCTTGACATATTTTGTAAACACATTAAATGAAATAAATTATAAAACTGTTAACTATAATAACTCTTTACTACTATTTAACTAATTCAATTACTTCACTTCGTTAATTGGAAAAGCGTTAACAATTTAAAAATCCATATTTATTTGTTTAATAAGGTTATGAATAACTTTATGATTTATTATGTGAGTTAGTCATAATCTTATTAATCAAATCAATTTATTCTATTTAAATATCTAATAATATACTGTAAACATTTTTTCTTGTTGAAACTATAGTCAAGGAAGATTAAGTCTAGTTATACAGACAAACTATTAAGTATTTTTATTGTATCACATTTTATGTTATTTTTTTATAATTCTCATATTTAACATTTTCTCTGTCTAGAGGGATACATAATGTATAAAATCGAAAACCAATATACAGCTTGATCCCCCTGTCCATGTATTCTCGATTTGGGATTTGTGGGTGTCGAGGCTCATCTCGCGCTGGCAGTGCTGATGACATGTATTTGTGGTCTAACTGTATTAATGAAAGAAATTTGTGGACCGAATCATCATCATAAATTCATTAAATAATTCCCAATGGATGCTGTATATAGAGTAGGGTATATCAAATGGATATCCTTTTATTTATGTATATAACAAATCCAATGATTGATACCGCTGATCGATTATCGAACACGTAATATGTAACTTTTATCCCAAACGTGTGTAATTTATCGCTTAAATAAAACTGAACTTTCGCTAAAAATATTTAATTTCATAATAATGGCGACTGTTACTATGTGACAATTTATGATAAACACTAAACTAACGCACCTACTATGTTTTTATCACTAAACATTTTGTAATAATATTTTAATGTCGTTATCAAGTAGAAACTTGAGTCGTCTGTTTTTGTAATATATGTATATAAATTACATAATTTTTAGTGGTAAAAACATAGTTTAGTGTTTAAGACAAGTGTTGCCTAGATTACATAATTAAGAGATACCATTAAAAATTATTACTTCTTCTAACTAGGTGAACTTGAAATTCAAATTCATAATAAAAGCTATAATTATGAGATCTAAAAGATCAAAGCAGGCGTCTACAACGGAAACTATATTTTTACATTAATTAAATAATTATAACCTAAATAAAAGGAAACAAGCAAAAACCTACAGCACAACTAGAAAAAGAAACTATTGTATAAAAATAAGAAACCAAGTCAGAATGACCTCTGGTCGATAACCTTTTGAGAAATTAACTCAATAACACATCATTCATTATTCAATATGTTATTGTAAATATTGTAAAATTTGTCAATAAATATATGTATCTATTTTAAAAAATCAGAAACAAATTTATGAAGAATATTTGATTGTAGAGACTTTCACTTTGTGATACATATTTTATAACTTTAAATAAGAGAAAATAAATACACTTAGTTTATTTCTAAATAAGTCACTAAGAAAAATAAAGTGTGTGATATAAACAAAGTGTATTTTATCTTATTTAAAGTATAAATTTAACTTTAATGTGAATACATATTTTTAAATTTAAAATAGAAAAATGAATTAAGAAATATCTTTTTTTAAATTCAAAACTAATACTTAAAAACGTATTTATTTTTTTGTCAAATGTTTAACTCTTTCAGTAATTCAAGGCAGATTTTGTTTACTGAATCAAATGTAAATGAAGTGGGTACAATATATTAATAGGATAGAAACATTTATTTCTTTAACGACATAAAAGGGTTGGGTTTAATTGAAGAGAATGGCAATTATTTTTATATAGCAGTTCTGGGTCATTTTTTTCAACCGCAATATTTTAATTAATTAACGGTTTGTGGACTGAGTGCGTAATGAGGAATTATATTAATGGAGGTAATTTGTAAAAGCAATCATCATAAATTCATTAATTAATCTCTTACAGACGTAGAACTTTGTCTAGGGTTGAATTGCGCGTTAAATGCGTTAACCGTAAACAATATAAAAAAAATACCATGAACGATACTCAATATGTGTTTATGTTTTTTATATTTCTAAATTGTTTAAAAGTGAAAGGACTAATTTTAATTACTACATTCACGACCACCTAAGTCTAACTTAAATATGTCAAGTATCGTGTGATGTATTTCTTGAACTTATCCCTTGTTGAAACTTTATGTAATAATGGGTGAAGAATTGAATTGAATTCTTTACCTATTATTGTCATGTTGTATTGAATATTTATAGATTGAGAAACAATTTTAAGGATTTGCTTCGCGGTAAATATTAAAGTATTTACTCTTTTATTATTGATTTACGATTTTTTTTTATTTTTGCTCAGCCTTAACCAGGCTTATACACCATGGCTTACAATTATTTTATCTTATTTTAATGCATTGATATTTTATTTCTAATAATTTTTGTTACTTATATTATTGTGTCACATTTCTTAGGTTATAATTGGAAAATAGAGTTTGATAATTAGAAAAAAAATTGTAACGATTTTAAGAAACCCTCTGAAGATATTATTTTCTCTACGACTATTAAATAATACACGCATTCTTGTTGTATATTAAATTGAATAATAGCATAAATTCTTCACACCGTGAATTCCTACAAAGAAATCACTCTAGATTGGCCAATCACATCCTTTGATTCTTAAGAATTCACGCTAATATGAAAAAATCACATTGCTTTAAATGTGAAAAATCGAGAGTATCTTAGCAACCTCCTAACAAGTCGCCATTTGAAACGTCAAATGCACCAGTTATTTATAACGTCTAGTACACTCATTATTTATTGCTGTTGTATCGCATAATTGTTATTAATATAATATTTACAATGGACGTTAGTAGTGATAGTGATAATGAACTAACATGTACGCCTCCCGAAATTCAAGAAATTGCACAAGCATCTACAATGAATTTACTGCCAGAAAAGTCCAGAAAGCAGTATACTCAAGTTTATACAAAATTTATGGAATGGAGACAATCCAATAATGTAAGTTCCTTTTCGGAAAACATTCTCCTAGCATATTTCACAAAACTTTCCGAAAAATACAAATCGTCATCTTTATGGAAAATCTACTCCATGTTAAGAAGTACATTAAATGTTTACAATGAAATTAACATTGAAAATTATCCAAAATTGCGGGTTTTCCTTAAACGAAAAGGAGAAGGATTTCAGGCGAAGAAATCGAAAATATTTAGTGCAGAAGATATAAATAAATTCATTACAGAATCTCTGCTGGAAGAGTACCTCCGTAGCTGAAGGCTAGTGGATGATTCTATGACAAATAGAATGAACACGGCCAACAAAATACTTCAGTCGGTAGAACAAAGTACTAGAATCGCACAAAATATATAACAAACAGGCCAGACTAGCACTTTAAATGAGGCGAATTTTGATCAAGATTCAACACCAACTGTATTAAATATCAGTAATTGTAGCAACTTTACTATAACTTTTGCCAAAAAGTAAAATTAAATTACTTATTATATACTTGGCAGGTCATATTATAATTGCAATGTTTAAAATTTAAAGTGTTAATAAAGATTTGTATTAAAAACTATGATTAAGTTTATTATAGTCGTAGAGAAAGTATAGTCTTCTACTTGCGTAGAATGGCTATTATTCACTTGGATGATTCTAACACTCGCTCGCTACGCTCGCTCGTGTCCGAAACTTCATCCACGTGAATAATAGCCGTTATTCTACGCTCGTTGAAGAATGTACTATTATTCTCCGAAAGCAACTTTTTTAAATCATTTTAATTAATTCTAGTATTTATTATTATACGTTGCCTGGATATGATTATTATATAATATCTCCTTTAGTTCAATATAGAAAAAGTGATTTAGATAAACGATAACAAAAACCTCATAGAGACATGTTTAGGATATTACAAGTTTACATAAAAGTAGCGGCTACAATTCTAAGGCATTTACTTCAATACCTACTGTTCAATAGCTTACAACAGTATCGAACGTTTTAGAAATGTTTAAAAATACACAAAGGGATGATTAAGTGACGGATTGTATCAAACGTTCTAGATATATTTAAGAATGTTTAAGATGGTTTGCAGGTGTAATACAAATAAGACTTACTTTAAAGGGTGCTCATTTAACAGTCGTAAATGGATCTTCGTGTCAAGACTGAAGAAATGCATTTCTGTTGAACAAGTAAACAATTATCTAGAGGAAACAATCAAAAAATCTAGTAGCGGCTCATTTGACGGAAATATTATTGTTCCAGAAATAGAACACAAATTTAAAACGGCATTAAATATCGGTATAGATTAAACGTAGTCATTGTGAGGTGTTTTAGCCTCTATTTTTCTAAATATCGCTATATGTATAAATACTTTCATTAATCGTTTCTACGTAAAGAGAAATGGCAAATCTCAAGAAAATAATTAACAATTTTAACTAAGATCTACTACTGTAATTATTGATCAAATAAATCAAATCGTAATAGATTCTAGTCAATATAATTTAAAGTTTAATTGTTTATCAGAAACATGAATCGAAGAGCAAAATATCTCTATGAATATTAGACACTATTAGGTGAGACGGTGGCGTGGTAAAATGATATCTAGATCTCAAGACTGAAACTGTAAACCTTAACAAGTTCTGCTTCTACTATATATTCTGTATATATTATTACGTGCTATCGTCCTCTTATGACACTATTTATCCAATAACTACAACTTTCCGATGGTGCTTTCAGAAAATGTCAATATTAGCTCTTCTCATTCTGAAGATTTATGCACTCATCAAAATCTATTGTTATGATATAACTTACATCAAGTGAATACCGAAAAGACAAGAGCCACTTCAACTTTGTCTACTTGCTCAGATCATGTTTATTGAAATTTAAAAACAACTGACCCTGTCACATTAAATAATACAATATCAGCATCTACGAGAGTTCGTTTATAAGTTTGCGAAATGGCAGGGTTGGAGGGTGGAGAAGTTTTAACGAGTTCAGTCACTAATTATTACAATTATACCGAGTATAATCATGTTCAAACCACATTGGAAGATATGTCATCTGTTTACGAATACACTTGTCCAGGAATAACCATGGTATACAAGTGACATAACCTCTTTAAGGCAGGCTACAGAATCAATTTAAGACGATTCCCGACCTGGGCGGACTGTTGAGGTCACCACATCATATTTCATCGAAAAAAATCGAAAAATTTATATTAGAGGATACATGTTTGAAGAATAACAACTGACAGAAATGGTTGCAGTATCTAAAACAACCATTGGTAAGGTCCTTCATAAACATCTCGGCATGTCAAAAGTCAGTGCAAGATGGGTACCTAGATTGCTCACACCGCCACAAAAACAGCAGCGTGACGAATTTTCGTGTGCGGTTTTGGACCAGTGTAATGAAGATAATGATGGTTTTTTGAAGCGACTTTTTACTGGTGATGAAACTTGAGTTGATGAAACCATGAACCTGAGTTTACGCAAGATTCTACGCAGTGGCATAAAAAGGGTACATCGCCGCTTAGGAAATTCAAGGTGTCACAGTCTGCGGGATAGTTCATGGTGACAATTTTCTGGTACACAGAAGGAATTATGTTGATTGGTTATAAGGAAAAAGGTATTTCGATAATCGGAGAACACTACGCTTCAATTTTAGCAGTTAAAAGAGGCTATCAGAGAGAAAAGGTGTCCTGCTCTTGCATGACAATGCTCCTGTTCACAAGAGTCGAGTCGATGTCATTAATCACCCAATTTATAGCCCAGATTTAGCTTCCAGCGACTATTATTTCTTTCCAAATCTGAAAAAAGAGCTTCAAGGAAAGACATTTTCTATCGATGAAGTAGTGAAGGATGCAGTTTCGGTGTATTTTTCAGAGAAGGGTAAATCAATTTTATATTAAGGTATTCAGAAGATAATTCATAGATCTGAGAAAAGTGTTAAGGTTGCAGGTGAATATAATATTGAAAAAGAAAAATAATTTTTTAATATTATTCCACCCCTTTCCATTCAGCAGACTTAAAAACCCACCCTCATAAGCCAGCTTAAAGTAAATCACGCAAAACAAGTTTCAAATACTAAGAAAATATTTCACCAAAATTCAATACTACATTCAATCAACAAGGCAAAAACCTCTTGGAAATTTATAAACAAACTTGCAAATAAATCTGAATCTACCAACGACATACAAATAAATTCAAATGCTGTTCAAGGCGATCGACAAATTATTAGTAACTAATTTAACATTTGTTTTAAAAATGAACCACTCGACTTAATTCAAAAACTTCCTCAAAATGGACCCGAAGCAACAGCGAACAGCACGTAAAACATAATCACAGTCCATATACGGAAACAGAAATATTACGGAATATTAATAAATTAAAAAACAAAAAGTAAAGTGGTTTCAATGAAATTCTTGATATTATTATAAAAAAATTGGTCATGTATTAGTTGAAGCCTAAAAATATTTAATAAATCATTCACTTGAGCTTATTATATTACCTGGCAATTTGAAACCACCATTATATATATTCAGAAGAAAAATGACCCTCTAGAACTTAAGAACTATAGACCCCTTTCCCTCGTATCAGAATTTTATAAATTTTTGAATTGTATATGTTAAGGAGACTGAATAATTTTCTAGATAAACTTAAAATTTTAACATCACGGCTTTAGTAAAAATCAGTCAAACATTTCGGCATTTCACTTCTTTAATATCCGGTCGATTTGAGTCGTCGACAATAATCTATGCTTGAATAACTTTTTCACTGGGTAAAACATGAGCCGTAAATCGGGGAAAACCGGTCGTTAAGGACAAAGAAGAGACTTCCCCTATACTTAAAGCACTTTTAGATGAATATAAAAACATGTCTTTTTTATAATCACTGTCGATAATGCTGTAACAAGCGAAACTAGTCGAGTAAATACAAAAAATCAGTGAAACAAACCAAGTGTTGATCAATTCTTTACCTAATAATCTATTGACTGAGAAATTCTGTTACCATGGAATAAGAGAGTGTTGCAAACGCTTGTTTCAAATATTATCCAACAAATCGACGGATTTATGATTAAAAATATGAGTACACATTTTTAGAAGAGTAAACTAGAAGCCCCCCCCCCCAATTATCTATTTAAAAATACATTTATTTCAACTGACGAATATATCAACTTATGTGTACCACAAAGTTCCATTCTTGGCCTGATTTTGTTTATTATTATTATAAATGAACTTGCAAACTATATACCGAACAATATTTTTATTTATGCCATATGAAGTCATTCTTCAAGCAAATTGAAATAAAATGAACATTATTATAAATAAATTGGTAGACTAGTTTATACAAAATAAACTAATTATTAATTTGGATAGAACTGTCTGTTTTAATTAAATTCGATTATAGACAATGTAGTATAGACAAGACCTAAATTTAAACTTGAAAATAGAAACTGCTTCAATATTATCAAATGAAACAACTAACTTACTAAGAATTACAAGAGGTAAACATTTTTATTGTCATGCACATTGCCATAGTTTAGTTAAGTCACTCTATAAATTATGCTATCAAATAAAGATTTTAAGATCTGTTTTAACAACTGGTCAATATTTTATTTTGCCACTATACAATCTCTCGATTAATATGCGGATTATGTTTTTGAGGAAATTCCAGTTCTCCGCAATCGATTTTTTATAGTTCAATAATCCATTATTAGATTAATGGATAACATTTCACCAAAAACTTCGTGTAGACCTTACTTTATACAAATTTTAATATCGTATCTCCTCCATGCCAATTTTTTAAAATATTTTTTTTATATTAACAATATTTATTTAAAATCTTCTTACTCAAACCTAAGTGCTTAATGTGCCACCGCTAGAAGCAACTCGTCCACCGTGGCTGGAATTTATTGTTACATCAGGATTAGATTAGACTTGACTTGATCCAACCGGAGTTTCTCCATCTGCTTTATGTCTTTCTTGCCTAAATAAGAGTAGTGCGTGTGGAGTAATTACATATTGTTTCTGCATATTTTACTTCTTTGCGTTTTTACGTAATTTTCGTTTTTCAACATAAAAACATTTGATGATACCGTTTTCTGTGCCAAGATTTGATTTAATTTAGCGTGCCACAAAACTTTTATAATATGTGAATCTGTCACTTCCACTCTTCTTAACTGGAAGTTTGAAGGGTCATAAAATAAAAGGTACCCCGTTTTCTCAGCCTTCTTTTAAGAGGTGCAGATTATAGTTAACCAATCATCAGGACTAAAGATAGCATCTGCCATGTCGTATAAGTCTGTAATTTGGTTTAAACATTTTTTTTAATTATGAAGATCCCATAACTTTATAATATCATCGCAGCTTCGTGTTAATAAATGCTGGCCAACATGAGAGTATGTGATTAAACTCATTTCTGTTGCAGTATGAGCCTGTCGACATATACTTGTCGGTGCTACAGTAATACGTCTTAAATCCCATAATTGGAGTTAACCATCGGCACATCCTAGCCCAAAAACATGACCATCCCTACTATAACAACAAGCTGTTGGTGTTGTTTTAAGTCCATTTTGTGCTCTACACTTGACCAAAGCTTTATGGTTTCCCCATTATTTGTATCCCATGGTCGTGCTGTTAAATCTGCTTCTGTTGTTAAAAATTCTTCCTTGTATACGGGACTCCACTCATTAAACCTACAGTATAGTAAGGCACATGGTTGGTTTCACAACCAAGTGCCTTTTTATAAACAAACCTTAACCCTTTGCACTCCAGCCTAATAAGCAATAGTAGGAACCAGTAACTCCAGAGCTATATTAGTAAAAAGTGCATGCATTAATGTTTAAGAAAAATACGGTCGCTACAATTAAACAAACCAATTTATTGTTACATGTATTGTAATAAAGCACATTGTAGCCTATATTTAAGACTAAAAGAAGATACTTAACGCTTAAAATTTCTCAAATTGTGGTATTTTTCAAAGCAATCACCCATATGCATTCGAGGTTTATTCTCTGCCCTCGTTCTTGCCTGTTGGAACAAACTACACAATCCGTTTTTTTTTTGCCCTTCCGCAAGATGTGAAGTCTTTTGTCAAGCCTAGCTTCTTGACTTGAGGTGGATGGTCTTGATCGATCTTCTCGGAATTCGCCCACGAGTTGATCGACTAAGCTCTTGACAAACTTCAAATGAAACATGGGTTTTTCATTCTTGTCCTTTTTTATACATTTATATAAAATATATGAATTTATACAGGACATTTCCATACCCCAAAAAAACATTTTCCTTCACCATTTAAGGGATTTTCTAAGAAAACAGTAGGTTGATGCATACTGATCCACGCGATCGACACCACCCGTCCGTGTAGTTAACAACTACTTTAGGTTTTTCAACATTTTGTTGCTCACCACCTCTTAGAAATCTTGTTTTTGTGATGAATCCAGCACTATCACTGGTGCTTAATAACGTCACGACTCTTTTATCCTTCCAGGACAATATCATTGTTCTTCCTTTTTTATAAGCAATCGATTTGTTTACACCAAATCTTGGTTTCTTTATTGGATCAGGTATGCCCTTGCGGTTAATTTTTATAGTACCTGTAATGTGGCATTTCATTTTTAGCAATTCCTCCGCTAGTACAATGCTAGTATAGTACCTGTCTCTATACATGTGATATCCTTCAGCATCTGGTGCGTTGTTCAATAGATTATTATACAGATGCAGAGGAATTCTGGTACTGACAGGAAATTCCGGTTTTATCAGATCATTTGATGTAATACTGCCATAATATGGGAGAATGTTATAATCATATCCAGTTTCTAATTCTGCTAAAACGTATATCCGTATTCCCCATTTAGTTGGCTTACTCGGATTGTATGTTATGAAACGAATCTTGCCTTTGAATTTAACAATAGATTCATCGACACATATATTTTGCCCTGGTATAAAATATTCTGCGAATTTTGCATTTAGGTATTCCAAAAAATTACTGACCCGTCCAATCCTAGTTCCTATATCTCGCCTTTGTTGATTTACGGTTTTCAAATGCAGCATCCAGAACAATTGATGGAATCATATTTTAATAGAAAGGTATTTTTGTATTGTCACTAGTTGACCAGTAATCTTGCAAATTTGGCAAAACCATGGTACCCATATTCAAGTTTACTCCGATAAAGACCCCAAATTCCTCCTTGCTAGTGTCGCGCCATGAATGCCATATTGAATTTTAACTCAAGAGTTTTTGTTTGTAATTTGTTGGTGCCGTATATATTCGTCTCTGATACAATTTCGTCCACCAACTCCTCTGTAAAATACAGCTTCAAAAATTCTACAGGTTCATCAATATTGAATATTTGTGGCCCTGGCACTTTATTTTCCGTTAAAAAGTTTATTCTTGGCAAGGGAATATCACTTCCCGTAATATCACTCCATGTATTGGTGTCTGCCGGTGGTGCATCTTCTTCCTCTGAATCCGATCCAATAATTTGAATTCTTCTTTTTTTCTCACTATTATAACATCACTATCGTCACTATCTGTCCCAAAGTCATCACCTAGTAATATTTCATTTAAATCATCTCCTTGCAACACAAAATCTAGTTCGTCTTCCACATCACTTATTTCACAACTATCATTAATATTTTCGCCTTCCATCTTCACTACACGAGGGGTTATAACGTAATAATTATAGCGAAACAAAATAAAACACTTACACTATTGTATAAACATAAAATGCAGATCACACATATTGTAACGCAAACATACACACGTTTGATTATCTAAGCATTAAGAGCGCTGAGTGAGATAAACAAGCGTGTTGCAAATGCGGCGACAACAGATTTATTCCTAACATACGAAATGTCGCAAATGCGGCGACAACGGAGTACAAATATTAAAAATGTTTCACCTCGTGATAAACGATAATCAAATTCAACAAATACCTACAGTATAGCTTTATGTTTTTGCCTGATCGAATAAATACATCTTTTTCTGTTTCAAGTTTTTCAAAATCGTCCCTGTCAATGACTTTTGGTTGTTCAGCACCAGACACTATTAGAAGTAAGTCACCTGTGACTGAATATTGAAGTACACTTATTGGATGGTTGTCACATCGTTAGAGGGTTCTGAATGATCTCATTGATGAATTTATGACAGCAAAATCCTATATTGATACATTATAAACCACTGATCCTGAGGCTAGACGAGCACCTAGTTGTGCTAGCAAACAGCTGTAACTGCTTTGGTTCCATCTGCCATCGTTACTTCATGCTTCTTTTTTTCTTCACCACTTTCTTCATGAGGTGATAATTCTGAGTGTGTATTATTATCTTTTTTGGATTTTGATGTTTTCATTTTTGTATCATTCTTTTTATCTTCTATATAGTTTCATACCCAATATTAAAACCATCAGAGGTCCAATAAGATCATCATGATCATCCTAATCATTACTTTTATTACCTTTTTTTCCACTTACATTTAAACTCTGTTGTATACATTGAAAAACGGGAGCAAATATGTTAGAATTAATGATGTAGTTATCGTACAAGACAAAAAATTAACAAATGACTTTCCCGAAATACTTTGCTCTAGAATGTTAAATAAACTACCGAGCAGTATAGAGAAAAAAAAACAAATTTATATTATTTTACATCCTATACACGTATCTTTTAGAAATTCTGATTTTCTGAAATTCTGTCAAAAATAGTTTTAATTTTAATTGTTAATAATTAATTTGACGCTTCTTAAATGTATTAACTAACATACCTGTAATCATTCATAGATAATAAATTATTAATTCATTTTTTTTGCTTTATTAAAATACGAAATCATTTATTATGTAGAAAATGTTAAATTTCTTAAGGTAACTACTTAATATCAATGAAATAAGTTTTGTAATGAATTTTCAACCAATCAATAATTTTGTAGAAGGCTTTATGTTTCTTTGCATACATTTTTTATAATAATGGTTTTAAATGGTTTTAATATATGAAGACTAATTTCTAACTAACAATTATACATTTAATAGCTTTCAGGCTTTGGTCGTAATATACACCAACAACTTTATTATTCATTAGATATTATACGTATAATATAATATTTTTTTTTATAAAGTTTAAAAAAGTAATAGAGAGTCTACAAAGTTTTACATAATTAAGGTGGTGATTAACATACTACATGAATAAAATGTATAAAATATTAAGATTCTAAAAAATTACAGTTTAAATACTAATATAAGCTGTAAAATTAAGAGTTAGTGCTAATGCTCTTCAGACTTCCTTTAAAGACGTATAACTCGAGAAAAGTTTAATAAAACTTTAACACTGATAATATTCCTCATTCCAAATGAACCTCATATTGAAGTAATATTTTTATAGCGTGTTTTAAAGGTATGAGTTGCTCGGTTATCTAACTCAACTTTATTTATATACTCAATATTATTAACGAAGGTAACGTTAAAATATTCAAATCCTTAAAATATGAGTCGCAGGACTAAATTAAGTTTTCTATTCGTTTAAATAAAAATTAAAAATTTTAAAAAAGCAATCTTTAAATAACAAAGAAGCTCATTCTGAATTCCTTATTTTTATGTGCTTATAAAAGTTTATTATTGAAAAATAAACGTTTATCTATTGTAAACCTTCCTGGCACAAATCCAAACTGGTTATTATTTATAATAGAATGCTTTTTGGCACTATTATGATAGTTATTATTTTTGTTTTAAGATGTTATATTACATTACTATATATATGTTGTTAATAAACATAGTTAATAAATCTAAATTAGCAAATTTCTACCTTTTGTTTGCATGTTTATCATTACTTACACTAGTTTTGGTATTTATTTGATTAATAACACAAGCCCATACCCTAAGGACTCATGTAATATTATTTGCAGTTTATGTGTTACCCATCAAGGGGTCCTTTTATTGGTTTTTTATCGTCAGAAAAAATAAATGGTCGCACATGTTTTATTACCTAATAATTTTCTCCTTCTGAGTTGCATTTATTTTACTATAAGTACGCATATCACATTTCATTTACACATCAAGGATATAAAATTATACATCCCTAATTTAATGTAACAATTATTAATTATAAAAGTGATTTAATAACTAAAAGCAATTTTGTTTTAATAAAGGAGAATTTTATTAAATGCATAATAATTATAGCCGACATAAATTTTCTTAGTTTGAAATATACACCTTTCTAACTAAGTGTTTATAATAGTATAAATATTCTATTATAAAATGTTTTTTAAGTTACTACGCTAACTCAACTAAAAGAAATTGGATCAATTTGTATTAAATATGCAAAACTTCCTCAATATTTACAACAGCTGTTTTCGTAAGGGTAATAAGGTAAACATGTACAAAGTAATTGTAACTGAATAAAAAGCAAGGACCCTCATTAACATCAAGTGTCAATGCACGCCTACAAATGGGTAGGTACGCATACAATATGAGATTAACGCAAAGGCGTCAAATTTAAACAATTGTCAATTTGTTATAATCATACAATTAATATACTCATTTTTATAGACATTTCTACTTAATGTTTGTTAATGAATAACTATTCATCGAAACTATAGTCAGCTGCAATTCAAAGCAAAGTAATCGTGTATATATTATTAATTACTGTAAAACATTTTTTCAAATATTTTGATTAGAAATTAAAAACACTTGGTTTATTTCACAGAAAATGTATTCTTTCTTCTCCTACTAGTTTCGACAATATGCCATTATCAAGGAGTAATAAAATTGGATTACACCTTGATAATAACATACTGTCGAAACAAGATAAAGTAATTGTGTTTCCTTCTTCGTGATATTTAAGATGTACCACAAAGTAAACGTCTCCACAATTAAATATTTTATAGTGATGTATTTTAGGTAAAAAACCTTACCACCATAAGGTTGATTGCTCAGATTAAACATATTGAAGTATAAAATCTCAAATATATACAAACTCAAATATAACGAATATAAAAATTAACAAACAACTTATCTCGCGATATTATAATGATATATTTTGTATAATCAACAACCATATAGAATATGGTATTTTCTTGCACTTATCCAATCGATTCGTTCCAACTTTAAATTGGCGAAGTTTCTGCGCGGAGCAATAAGGCGAAAATTGCGTTTGAGAAAATTTCGCCAGCGTAGTCGACACATGGATTACGAAATTTGCTTATTAATTGAGTTTTGACGCCGGGAAATTTTCGTATTATGAGTGAAATTATCGTGCGCGTCGAATCATAATTCTTGGCGTGGAGTTTGCCTGTGAAATTAATTAACTGAAAAATTATGACGGATATAGCCCTTATTTCTTATTTGTATGCTGTTTGATTTTTAATTCTTAACATAAATTGGTGATTTGGTATAATTTGTATACAAAAATTAAACATATTATATTAAATATTATAACATATGCTGATTTATGATACAAAGACTAACAAGGTATCAAAGGAGTTCATTAATAATTTAAAAGTAAAAATTCCATGAGAAAACCAAGAAATAATAAAATTATTATGCAACAATAATTCAGAGTTTCAAAGCTAAGTAAAAAATAAAGAGCATAAGTTTAAGCAAAAACATTACAGAAAAACAACTTACAGTTACATCCAGTTCTCTTCTAGAAAAGACTTTTGTTGACAATGAGCCTTAATTTAATCAGATAGAAAGGAAATAAAAAGTTGAGTTAGATAATGGTGATGTAGTAAAGCAGATTAAATTAAAATAACTAAATAAAAGAAATAGACTTGTATCGGAGAGTATTAGGAAATATATAAAGGAAGACTTTTAGTTGTTTTATTATAATAATATCTCCCAAATCCATTCCAAACATTTTTATGTAGCTAGCTGCGTATTCATGTTTGTCGTATAGCTTCTGAAAAACTATTCTCAACCGTTTTTGACCGCTAGAGTCAAAGAGTTACATTCGAAACGAGATTACTTACAACTTCTCGCATACGAACTACACTTAAAACTGGCAAAAAATTCTTCACCGCTAAGCTAAGAAGAAAATCATCCACACTCAGAAGAAAGCTAGAAATATTGCGAAAAGAACCACACCCGACAGAAAACAACATTACACAACCAACCCAGATACTAGTGCATAACAGATCCAAGGCAACCTTCAATAACGAAGAAATGAAGCTTTTAAAGAAAGGCTTTAAACACTCAATTTCCCCACCATACACACCCATAGAATCCATCATCAACGACTTAGAAAATGCAACATCTTACTTAGGACCCGAAGAAAACACGGCTTTCCGGATAACAGCCAAAGAATCATTGGAGAAAATCATCAGAAAACCGAAAAGAATGATCAAGGAAGAAAACACCAAATTCAAAACAATCAAGTCGCTGAAACAAAAAGGTGTTTTGTACCTGAAATCACACAAAGGGAACACCGTCGTTGTTATCAACAAAGAGGATTACCACACTAGCGTCAAAAGGTTGTTGGATACCGGACCATATCAAGAACAGATTAAAAACCCACTAACTTCATATATAAGTAAGATTAATTCCATACTAAAACCCACAAGTTCACTCGATAAAAAACTTATATACAGATTTAAATTAAAAAACCCATCACTTCCGAAATTGTACTGCCTCTTAAAAATGCATAAACCGGGGAATAAATGGAGACCTATTGTATCAAATATAAATTCACCAACATTTAATATCGCAAAATGGCTAGTAGATCAATTCCAATCATTAAACATTAAAAACAATTTTTCAATACAAAATTCCGTTGAGTAATTGAACCAGACGAATTATTGGTTTCTTTTGACGTAGAAGCTCTGTTTCCCAGCATTCCAATAGAAGAAACAATTAATATATTAAAAAATGTATTATTAGAAAATTAAATAGCAACAGAAAATATTAAACAATATATTGAGTTAACGAGGAAAGTAATGGAGTGCAACACGTTTGAATTCGACAATAGATTCTACAAACAAACATTCGGAACAGCCATGGGTAATTCTCTCTCACTCTTCTTAGCTAACATTTTTCTTAAGCACCTAGAAAATAGAGCTAAAAACACAATACCTGGCTTCCCGAGAGTTTGGTTCAGATACGTTGATGACGTAGTGGCAATCATCAATAATAACACTGACATAGTAAGCTTGTTGTCGAGTTTAAACGGTTTGTACCCCAGCAACTCATTCTGTCACGAAATGGAAAATAACAATCAACTTCCGTTTTTACACTTACAAATAATTAAAAATAAAAATAACAAAACACTAGAATTCAACATATACTGAAAACCAACACACACATTCAACTACATTCACGAATCATCAACATCACCCATTAAAAACAAACTAGTAGCATTTAACAGCATGATTTATAAAGCGATAAACTTGCCATTATCAAATTAAAACAGGACAAAAGAATTAGCATTCATAAAAAACATTGCACAATCATTAGGTTACAATAAAGATACAATTAATAAACTCATCAATAGACACAAAATTTATCACAAAATTAAATAAACCACAAAACTCAATATGTCAAAAGTAACCAATAACAGAAAATATGCGAATTTTATATACAATCCGACCATTTTCTACAAAATAAATAAAATATTCAATAAATTTAAACTAACAGCCGCGTATTACAGTGAAACAAAATTAAAATATTATTTGAATAACACCTTTACCAAAATCAATAATCTACAGAAATCTGGTATATATTCAATTAATTGTAATAATTGTTGCAATAAATTATACATTGGTCAAACCCAAATAAATTTAATTAAGAAATTCAAAGAACACAATTATCATGTAAAAAATCAAAATCCAGACAAATCAGCAATAGCTTTCCATAATTTCCAAACCGGACATCAATTCTCACTTCACAATGTAAAACAATCAAGTAGTTTCAGATTAAACATGTTAGAAGCAATAGAAATGTATAAATGTAAAGACAGATTATTAAATTTCGATTTAAGTCCCCTAGAAAACCCATTGTTAAGTCTCGTTCCGAAAAAGAATTGTAAACCTACCGACACCTCTCCCAGTAATACTAATCCCCATCCACCAATAGACCCGACATAATTAAACTTAGGTTTTCCCACAATTCCCTATAACGTATATAAACAGATGTAATTAGTTTTTAAGCATTCACTTTTTGAAAATGAGCATATGGCGCTCGAAATGTACATTTAACGTTTAAAAATAAATAAGTGAATAAAGGAAATCAAATCGTACTTATTAGTGATTATTACTTCACATAACTCAAAACAAATAGTGAATATGTTCAAGACTATTGGAAATATATAGGGGCTCATTTGAATGATAATTTCGTAACGCCGCTAGACGATAGAAATATCAGTGAAGAAGATGAAATAGTAATATAGATAACCTTTAAAGGTGTCAGCTACGAGCAGAGACAACTGCAATTATTCATACTAAACCGTATAATCTACAAATCTGATGAAATGACGAAGTACCCTAGGCCCAGTTAATTGAAAAATTGAAAGAATTCTCAAGAATGCAGAGAAATTAAAACAATATAGATCTAGATTATAATGCATTTCGGAATTTTGTGAATTGGGAAACGAGTTCTCAAACCTATAATCAATTATTGAACAATGCAATAAGAAGAAATCTGTTTAAAATTATCAAAAACATGTACCCATTACGATAACAATGATAAACCTGACAATAAATTTCCTAAAGTACGACCATAATTTGAATGAACGGATTTTTAAAGTATTTTAATTCTTTTGAACATCTTAGTATAGATAAGAGCGTGGTTGCTTTTAAGGACGGCATTCTGCGAAAGAATTTATTTATGGCAAGCCTATTCGATATGGGTAGAAAATTTCATGTTTATGTGAAACTCTAGGTTAGGTTAGGTTAGTTTTTACTACATTGGGGCAGAGAAAATTTTTATGACAAAAGTATAGGAGTTGGTAGATCTGTTGTAATGAATTTGAATCAAACCTTCCAAAACATATACTTTTTAAGATCTATGGAGATCAAGATATTACCTATTGTCTTAACGTTGCACTAGATCCCTATTTGGGTAGATAACCAAATCATAGGGAATTGTCAACAGCAATAATTCTAACAACTGCGCTCCGCTTTAAATTAAATTACACTTGGTGTGTTTTCCGATTTTTCTTTATTTAATTTAAACCTTCATCAGTAATAGTTTAAAATGTTTTACCAAGTGATAAATGAGAAAGTCATTCAAGAAAAATTGTAATTTGCCAATACAATAAATTTCGATCGCATAAATAAAAGGTTCAATCAAAAATTCTTTGCTTTTTGCAATGATTGCAGCATTCATAATGTATGGCAGATATATCATCATCATCACACAAACATACACTAATTAAAGTTCCGAAATAATATTGTGCAGTTGTCTTTTTTAATTTTCCGAATGCGACTTTTATTTGTATTGGTTTAATTCACTTGGTTGACCGAGATTTTCAATTTTTTAATTTGTCTAGATGCTTGCACAGACAATCTTTCCAAAATATTCTCAGATGTATCAAGATATGCAACTATTTATATTATCTCTCAAATTCCTGCAGACTTTTATGAGATATTTTGCAGCGTTTTTTTTTTTAAGTACCAATGATAAACATGTGTAAAATATGTTCGTCTATTTCACTATAAGATACTTTCTGCAAAACATTCATTGCACCTCCATGTAATACTAAAGTCAATTCGAAATGAGGTGTTTTTAGTTCCATTGTTCCGTATATTTTTTGCTTTATTTTATCGGAAGTTTCCAGCAATGTTTCTTATAAATTGGTAAAATTTGTTTCAAGGTTCAAGGGATCTAAAATTTTTAAACAGGTTCTCTTTCAGACTTTTAGAATTTCTTGTTTCATTTTGTCGTATTTTTCATTATACTAAAATGTTCTACCATTATAATTCTTAAATGCTCTACCACATTTTAAATTAATTTGTCAAGTAATCATAGATCATTTCACTTTGAATTCATCACATTTTGTCGGATTTTTCGTTATAAATTCTAAAATTTTCTACCATATTTTGCATCAATTTATCAAATAATCATAGACCATTTATTTCACTTTGAGATATTGGCTGCAAAACATTCGTTTTAGTTCCAATATCATGCTAGAGTGACATTGCGGTCACATTGATAAACGTGATAATAAATTTGCAAAAGTAGAACCATTATTTGAAATGATGTATAATGGATTTTTGAATTATTTCAATTATTTAAGAACATCTTAGTTTAGATAAGAGCATTGTTGCTTTTATGAACGGCATTCTGCGAAACAATTTATTTTTGGTAAGCCTATTTGATACAAAATTTTATATTTATGTGAAACACCAGGTTATACAGTTTTTACTACATCGGGACAAAGAAAATGTATATGACAAAAATTTAGGAGTTGGTAGATCTGTTGTAATGAATTTGAATCAAACCTTCAAATACATGTACCATTTAAGATTTATGGAGATCAAGATATTACCATAAGGTGCCATTGTATTATCGTTGCACTAGATCCCTGTTTGGGTAGATAACCACCGACAAATCATAGGGAATTGTCACCAGCAATAATTCTAACAACTGCGCTCCGCTGATGAGATCTAAAATAAATCGAAACCTTTTCGTGGCTGTTATTGTCAGGGAACAAGCATCTATGGAAATCATTTCTTCTCCTCTTTGTGTATGATACATAATTTGTAGATTATGGATGTACGGGAATAATTATGACGAACAAAATAAAGAAATACTCAGTCCTGCCAAAAAGAGCCATGCAGAAAAAGGACGGAGGTTCATAGAACTCTTTCACTGGCACTAATAATAATATTACAATTACTTCACGCAATAACAATCGTATGATTGTGATGATTAGTTTGTGTGACCCAGTTGAGCCTTGTAAAGAAGCAATGCGCTGGGTTACGAAAGAAACAAAAATTGTAATATTACTGATGAAGGTTTAAATTAAATTACACTTGGTGTGTTTTCCAATTTTTCTCTATTTAATTTAAACCTTCATCAGTAATAGTTTAAAATGTTTTACCAAGTGATAAATGAGAAAGTAATTCAAGAAAATTGTAATTTCCCAGTACAATAAATTTGGATCGCATGAATGAAAATAAAGATTTATATCGAGTAGAGGTTCGATCAAAAAGTCTTTGCTTTTAGCAAAGATTGCAGCATTCATAACGTATGGCAGACATATTATCATCAGCACTCAAATATCAACTACTTGAAGTTCCAAAGAAATATTATACAGTTTTCTTCTTCAATTTTCTGAATGTGGCTTTTATTTAATTTTTTTAATTCACTAATTCAGTTGACCGAGATTCTCAATTTATTTTATGTGCCTAGACGCTTGCACAGATAATCATTCCAAAGTATTCACAGATGTATCAAGATATGCAACTGTGTATATTCTCTCTCAAATTCCTGCAGACTTTTCTCATATATTATGCAGCGGTTTTTTAGCTATCAATGATAAACATGTGTAAAATATGTTTGTCTATTTCACTTTAAGATACTTTCTGCAAAACATTAATTGCACCTAAATATTATGCTAAAGTCAATGCGATGGTTTTCCTTCTCCATCTCGTTCATTTGATGATACAAAAACCTCAAATTGTTGGAGAAAATCGGTTCATCGAAATTAGGTGTTCTTTTACTTCCATGGTTCCGTATATTTTTTGCTTTATTTTATCGGAAAATTACAGCAATTTTTCTTCTAAATTGGTAGAATTTAGTTTAAGTGTTTTAAACAGGTTCCAGACTTTTAGAATTTCTTGTCTCATTTTGTCGAATTTTCCATTATTCTAAAATGTCATAAATTGTTCTACCATTATAATTCTAAAATGTTCTACCACATTTTGAATTAATTTGTCAAGTAATTATAGATCACTTTACTTTAAGATTAAAGATGTTATTTACATATACATTTACAAAAAAAAATAGTTTACAAATTTAATAAATATGTATTTTTTTGTATCTGCAATCACTGTTTTTTTTCCTCCTTCCTCGCCACGGGATTTGCGGGTGTGGTGTCCCATCTCGTGCTAATGGTATTGAGGGATGGTTTAGTTTTTTTGTTTTGTTTGTTTCATGATTTTATATTAATTGATTGTTTAGGATTTTATTTTTATGTTTTAATTTGAAAGGAGTATATTTTAGTTTTTTTTTTTGTAGTCGTCTAGTTCATTGTATCGTTTTATGCTGTCAGTTGTTAATAGTTGTGAGTATTTTTTTGTTGTGAATTTTTCTGTCCTTAGATCTGATCTTCTCCTTGTTTAGCAATTGTGGAATTCTCTATTTGATTGTAATTTTATACTGGGTTTGATTATATTGTTTTTTATTGTAAATTTCTTGCCTCATTTTATCGGATTTTTCAATGTCCATTGCCATTGCAGTAGCCTTACATTTGGCTAAGAAATTTAGTCCAGGCATTTTGATTATCAACGGCAAGTGGTTTTACATTCTTTCAAATTTTTGATAGTCCCTTTTACTTATTTCTCTATTTTATCGGAAGTTTTTCCTCTAAATTTTGTGTTTTAATGGCTTTTAACTTCTTAAGTAATTTCTTCTTGATTTTTAGAGATTACCAGCTGGACTTGCCACATGTTTCAAATTCTTTCTATATTAATTCTAAAATTATCTAAAATTTCCTCTCTAAATATATCGGATTTATTCTTAAAATTAAATTGCCTAGAATATTTCTACAATATTTCAGCAACGTTAACATTTTTCGCGAGTTTTTATTTGTTTCTTCTTTATAGGAATTTTTCGCATATTTCTGTTCTAACTAGTAGGAATTTTTTCAAGGATTCTAGAATTTTCCAGCTTCCAGCTCTTATATTTTCGAGAATTTTTCACAAGATCTTGATTTATTTTGTCGGAAATGTTGTTTAGTTGAACTTCTTTTCTAAATTTCTTGAATGAGTTTTCTATTCCAAATTACGTAATTATTCTTCTAATGTTCTAATAAAAAAAAAAAATAAACAAATGTAGAAAATAAAGGTAATAGGATGCTAACTATTTATTCAAACTGAATAAAGATTTATTTTTATATCCATTTTTATCTATATTTTCAGTTTATTATTAATGGAACTTTTGTACATTTTTAAAAATATGTTGATTTTATGATATTTTCCACGTTTCTTTCTGATTATGATTTTTCAAAGCCATAAATCATCTAATTTTCTTTCTCACTCAAAAAGTAACTAATAATTGAATAATTAACGCAAATACGAGTATTATAATAAATATATATATATCTAAAAACATGAAAATCATATTAAATCATTAAACTTTAGAACCCTTTGATTGGTTTTTAACTTTTATACTCTTATTTTGGTAATGTTCATTTTATATCTTTCATTCTACATTTAACAATTAAAATCATAAAATGATCGTATAATGAAAAAGCTTTTATAAAGAGAAAATAAAACTAAGTGTTATTATTAATTTACCTTATCTTTAAATTATACTTCAAAAAGTGATGGATGAACGAAAAAAATGAAATATTTATTAAATTCTATTGTGCAAGTGTAACTAAATTAAAATATTTAATACATACAACACATGCGCTTTTAATTGAAATATGGTTTTAATTTATTTACACATTGTCTATTATAAAGGTTATTTGCTTGACTCATGATCTATAAGAGTAATAAAAATACAACCGCTTTGTTCATTCAATACGTGTTTTCTATTGTTATCAATAGCTTCTGTCATTATTAAAACTAATTTATATTAATCTACAATAAATACGTCTGTTGCAATATCAAATCAAATTTTGACTGATCATTTATTTCATATTAGTTCATAACAATTATTCATTTCCTTAACAAAGCTAATACAAGTATAGTACCAATATATACATATCAATTTCTTGAATAAGTTTCTCATTTACCTCTTGGTAAATCATTGTGGAGTAATAGGTAATTAAATTAAAAACACTTGGTTTGTTTCACTGAATTTTACATATTGACTCGTCTACTTTCGCTTGTTACAAGATTCACTCTTGGTAACAAGCGAAACTAGTCGAGTCAATATATAAAATTCAGTAAAACAGACCAAGTGTATTTAATTTAATTACCTATTATAAATATCAAGTTATCTACCTAATGCAATTATTTGAAGAAAACACCTAAAAAAATGTGAACAATGATGTGTATTGTGTGAGAACTCGTTTTAGTCCTATCATCGTAAAAACGCCGTGAAAATTTTACGTTGGCGTAGCCTTTTTCAGATTAACTCTAATTTATTGCTGAAAAATACGGCCCGGATTACAGCTGAACTCTTAACTTCTAAAATAAAAATACCACAGCTAAACGAAAATTATGGGGCCGCTCTTGGATACCTATGTTTACAAGAAAATGTAGGAAGAGGTATTTAAGATATATTTGTAGAAAATAACGTAAATAAATATTAGCATACGATAAATTAAATTCTCACTCAACCCGCGGTGAAACATTTTTTATATTAATTAGAGGTTAATTAAACTCTTGGTGTTGTAAAATTGTAAAAGAACAGCAGGAGTTTAATTAACCTTTAATAAATATTAGCATGGATAAAGATATAAATTAAATAATATTTATAAAATATTAGTAGATAGTTACTGTTAAAATTTTCCATTTGGTTATATATACAAAATTATATACTAATTTTTAATGATATTAGTTTTTGCAAATTTAGATGCTAATTATTAGTAAATTAAATAATTTAATATAATAATATTGTTGCTTCTTGAGGCTTCGACATCAATAAGTCGAATATAAATGAAAACACTGTTTAACCTTGTTTGTATAACACACTTTAAATTTGTTAAAATAATTTCTTTTACTAGAAGTCTTTTATAACTAGAAATATATTTTCTGTTTCATATTCATCATTCTTTTTTTTAAATAACCGAAATCTCTAAGGTAGATCACGAAATGCGGATATCCTATATAACATATATACAAGCGACATTTTTATAGCACTGCAATATGACGAAGTGCATCAATATTCAGATGATACACACATTAAGCTTCGGATAAAATATGGGCGTTGAATAAGTTCAAAACTTAATTTTTATGAATCTTTTTAAAAAATCTGCGAATATAAGAAAAGTGTTATTTAAAAATGCTAAGTAGGAAACTTATTTATTTACTTTAAAAAAACCGATAAGTTAG
Organism: Ontholestes murinus; assembly: GCA_963969525.1. Classification (NCBI taxonomy): domain Eukaryota; kingdom Metazoa; phylum Arthropoda; class Insecta; order Coleoptera; family Staphylinidae; genus Ontholestes; species Ontholestes murinus. The sequence continues at coordinate 49,699,668 of OZ018395.1, forward strand.
TAACTTCTGTTTAGGTTTGATGTTGTGATATATTTGTGGAATTCAAGCTTATCTTTTGAAATATAAATATATCAAAATAATAAAAAATTATCGATGAAGAATTATTAATTTAAATACGTTAAGATATATAAAGATATGTGTTAAACTTAAGAGTTAGTTTGCAAAACTCTTATCACCTTTATAATATAAACTTGATGATTTCTTTCAATCATTATATAAAAATAGTTAATTTTAAAGTAGTAATAATTGTTAGCAATTGTTGTTCATATTATTCTTTATGGAAATTATGGATTTACGAAAAATATAATTAAAAAAAAACGTTTTATTTGATATTTTATTTAGCAAACTAATTTATAGGTGTGCACAATAATTTATCGATCAATTATTTATAGTTATACCATTTGCAACAAAATTTCCTCACACAATTTTAATACTGATATTAGGCTTAGTTATTTTTATGTTATAATAATTATTAATGTATTCAACCTTAAATGAATATATCAAATACGTGGAATATCAATACTTTAATAGACTTTAAAACTAAAACTTTATTATAGAAAATATGTTAAATCATATATTGGAAAAATATACAAATCAACTGATAATATATTTTTATTGCTATTCAAATAAAATAATTGTTGCGACCGTTACTACGTGGTAATCCATACTTACACTGAATTTAAAAATTCACTATGCTTTAACTACAAATTATTGTGGTAAATATTTGTTGTAATTTTATGCGTATATCTGATATATTTTTTCATGAAAATATTTTCTTCTTATAATTTAAATTGTTAAGAGATTATATATTTATTAAATAACGTGATATTTTTAATATTTGGATTAGATGACAGTCGTTCCCGGCACCTCCACCATTTAAGAAATAACGTTTTCTAAAACTTTTCTTCCTCTAGTTAATGAAACATTTTTATTATTTTTATAATTAATTGTAAGTACCTTGTTTAATATCACACACATTTTTAAAACTTTATTTGCGACAGATTTCGCCAATTATTTTCAAACTATACTTCAAAATTTTTTTACAAACTACTTTTATAAGCAATTTTACAAACAATTTTTAGATGGCGTTAAAAAAAAGAGGATACCATATATCAAATCAGTTTGGTCGTTTATGAGTAGAATTTCAGGATTACATTTAATTTTATAAAAGCCTAAATTATACTTCAAATTACGATTGAAACACAAACACAGTATCAGATTCAAGAATGTCTCAAATTCAACTATGTACGTTTCAATATTAACACCAATTCTATTGCTGGGAGAAAAGCTAAATCAGCATCAGATAAAATATGGATTATAGAAGAATCCAATCCTTTAATACTAATTCTAATAAAACTACAATAAACACCTATAATATTCATAGTAGAATTATACCTTATATCAAACTCACAATTTACTAACCAAGAAAAATCATTGCTAGAATTAGGCCCTAAATATTCCCCAAAATAAATTGTATAAATTTTAAAGTAACGTTAATTGTAGAAACAGAAATTGCACTAAAAAATATTAGCAATTTTAGGTTACTTCTCATTTTCATTGATGTATTACTGCATTAAAAAATATATGAATTATAATTATACAAAGAGAAAATTGCTAAATTTATTAAACAAGCTGAACTTGAAAACAAATTCGATTCAAAATTAATTAAAAACATAAAACATAAAGTTAAAACAGAAGAATTAACTATAACAAAAGCAGATAAAGGTAAATCTACTGTAATATTAAATTAATCAGACTATATACAAAAAGTAAATAATTTTATTAATAATTGCGAAATAAAAGAACTTAAAAAAGATCAATTTTCTGAATTCACAAGAATTTTAAAATTAGCAATTTGTGACTGTCGTATGATCATTTTACAAAAAGAACAATATTCTTCTAATGAATCCTACCTATCCTAGATTATATGGAACAATACAAATCCACAAATTAGATAATCCAATAAGATCTGTTGTTACATATATAAATACTCCAGCCTGCAATTTATCAATTAAATTTAATAAGTTTTTCAAAGAGTTAGCCCAATTTAGAGATCAACAGTCAATTAAACATTCTGTAGATTTAGCTAAATATTTAAATAATCTTCATTTCGAACCCAATATTAAGCTAGTGTCATTTCATATTAAACAACATTCGGTCATAACACAAGAATTTTTAAATTTAAATAATTTTGAAATATAATTATTTTTCATTTGAAAATAAACAAAAACAATGCTTGGCAATGGGCTACTCATTAAGTCTCCTATTATCTGAAATATTCATGCATGATATAACCTAACAAATATAAAACCTAGAGTCTACTAAAAACTATATTAAGTTCTCGTGTAGGTATATAGATGACATTATTTCAGCCTTTAAAGGCACGGACTGACAATTGCAATCTGAGATTGAAAATACACACCCTAATATTAAATTTACATTAATTAACAACAATATAAAATTTTTAGTTTTGTCTATTACGAAAACAATAGATAATAAATATAATTTTGAAATTAACAGAAAATCTACATTTACAGACACACTAGTTCCAGCACAATCCGACATCCGTTAAAATAAACTTTCTGCATTAAATGCAATGATTTTGCGAGCCAGATCGACCCCACTAACTGACATAGGCTATAAAAATGAAATAAAAATAATTAAATCACTAGCAATTAATAACGGCTATCAAGATAACATTATAGATAATCTTATTAAGAAAAAAGAACCAAGCTCAGTTAAAAAATATTTATATATTTATATATAATAAGAAAGTCCCCCCATTATTTAAATTATTGACCATTTTTTGGTAAAATTAAAAACATTTTCGAAAAATACAACATTAGCGTTTCTCTAAAATCCCCAAGCAAATTATTTATGCTACATATAATAATAAAACTCTGATAAATAAAATAAATAAATCAGGCATTGTTAAATTAACTTGCAACACTTGTATAGGAGTATATATTGGCCAGTCTGGTCGCAATTTTAAAATTAGACTAAAAGAACATATTAGTTCATACATTAACAAAAAAACTTTTGCTAATCATTTGTTAAATGATAATTACAATTTTGACGACACAGATTTACTTGAGATAATTCATTTCGCTGAAAAAGGCGTATAAATGGATTTACTCAAGTCTCTTAAAATCTACAAAATTAAACGTAATCAAACTGATACACATCTGGTCAACAATATATACACATCTGGTCAACGTCATCTAAATTGTTTGTAAAATTGATTTATAAAGTTTTTTGTGAAAAATTTTTGAAGTATAGTTTAAAAAGTGTGTCATATATATAAAAAAAGGTATTAACAATAATTTATAGTATTTTTATGAATATTTATAAAATCAGCGAATATAAGAAAAGTGTTACTTAAAACTTCTAAGTAAGTAACTTATTTATTTACGTAAAACCGATAAGTAAGTAACTTCTATACCATGAATTAAATTCTCAGTTAACCCATAGTGAAACATTTTTATGTTAATTAAAAGAAGATAGATTAAAACACACGAACGGTCGAAACGAGTCGGAGTTTTAATTAAACTTCTAATTAAGTAACTTCTGTTTAGGATTTGATGTTGTGGCATCTTTGTGTAATTCAATCTTTTGAAACATCTACATAAAATTATCTAAAACTTTGTCTTTTACAGTTTTTGTCTATCTGTTATAATAACCGAGATATATTGATTTGAAAAAATTGACACTTTTTACTTTTTTCAAAATATCTAGTTACCCTTGACTTTTTTTAAAACTTTGAAAGTGGAATTTTATTCGTATCGTAAATCTACACTTCTTTCCCCATTTAACCGTTTCTCTATCTCTTATAGTTTCCGAGATCCCCATAGAGAACATCGAAAAAAACTCACCCTGTATATGAAAATAACCAATAAGGATTCACAAAAAATATAATAATAAACAACGTCTTTTTTAATATTTTTTATGGTACAGTTTTTTTGTTATGTATCATCTTAAAAAAATTGAAGCCAAAAAACTAATTTATAAGTGTGGACCATAATTGATCGATCAATCGTTATGCCATTTGCAACAAAATTTCCTCAAACAATTTTAATACCAATATTTAGCTTAGTTTATTATTGTAACAATTTAGCAAAAATATGTCATCAGGTTTATCTATACACCCTAGAGGCACCAAACGCAGATTACCAGATCCTTCTGAAAATATGTTAAATCTAAACGTACACAATCTATGCTTCCAAATTCTTTTGAATGTAATGGTACCATAATCGGTGATGAGGAAGACATTGTGAATTCCTTTCTACCTTTCTTTGGGTCTGTGTATAAATACTCTAGCCACATAACTGTGTTGTATACGGGTAATTCTCACATTAACTTACACTCCATGTCGGATATTGTTATATCAGCAATTTTGGAAGAACTTTTCCACTTAATCCTTGACAATTCTATGGGATTTGATATGTTGTCTGGTATTTTCCTCAAAGAGTGTGCGTTTTCTCTTTCTCGTCCTCGTTGGTTTATTTTTAATAATTCATGAAAATATGGATAGTTATTGGAAAGACAAGCTTGTCACCTTCATGCATAAAAATGGGAATAAAAGTCACATAAAAATCTATCGCCCTATTTACACCCTGTATTACATTCCAAAGATCTTCGAAAAACTTATAACTACTTATATCTCCGATAACGAGATAGCAACACGGTTTCAGGCGTGGTTGCTCAACTGCTACCAATCTGTTGATACATATTGATTTTATAATGAAAACTTTTGTGAAAAGAGAACAGGTTGATTATTATCAAAATTGAATGAAATAGGTATTGATGGTCCACTTTTAAATTCGATCAGCTCATATTTTATGTGGAAGAACAAAAAGTGTACTAATTGGTAATTACTGTACCTGTTTAGTTCAAGTGTCATCAGATTTATGACTAGATCCTCCTAGTATCTACCTATTGTTTGCGGATGATATAAAAATATTTACAGCTTTCTAATAATTAACACTTAACTTGCACATATTGAGAATTCCGTGGCTGCGTCTAGTCTAGAAGTGAATGATGATTTAAATTTAATTGCAAATGAAGATTTTCTTGAAAATATAATTATGAAAACGGAGGATAGAAAAAAACTATAATGTACTTCAGAATCTTCGGCGACTGTAGTTGAAAATAAAATTAAAGACGATACTGATTTTACACAAAATATTCTGACGACTCGTGGTTTGGATATTCGACCACATAAAGTTTTAAGACTGGATAGGTACAAGTCTGGCTCTAAACCAAGGCCTCTCAAAATAGTTTTTCGTAAAGAATCTGATGCAAAAGAAGCTCTTAAGAGCAATGCTCTGGATAGTGTTCATGGCCATCAATTTGGAGCGGACCGAACAGTGAAACAAATTAGTTATTTAAAAAAAATTAAAAGTGAGCTCGTCAGAAGGAAATCGAATGGAGAATCCAATTTAGTTATTAAATTTAAAAATGACATCCGATTCATTATAGAAAATGCAGGGTTCCCAAATTCATCAACTACAAAAAACTAACATTATATTATCAGAATGTGGGTGGGGCACATACAAAAATTAAGGAATTGATGTTGGGTGTTAATAGAAATAGTTTTGATATTATAATTATTACGGAAACGTGGTTTTATGATGAAATTCTTAATAGCCGATTACAGTTGAAGGACTACAATATATATAGAATTAAGCGCGCATTCAGAGCATCCTTAACTCTCTAACAACACGATTAAACACATTTTTGTCTGAGTGAAAATTAATAATTTGAATTACGTTATTGGTGGTTTATACATTACTCCTGAATCTCCTTTAGATGTATACGAAATGCATGGTAATACTGTAGAATCCTTATTTCAGTCAAATAATTTGTCAAAGTTTATAATTTGTGGAGACATAGCTCATCGTTAATTTTAATCAAATTAATATTTTACCTAATGCAAGAGGAGTATTTTTAGATCTGTTTTTCACAAACTTACTTAATGTAAATATTGATATATCTGTCCAGAATTTGCTATCTACAAGTTGTCATCATAATGCCTACTATTTGAATTTTGCTATAGAAACCCCACTACGTAATTTAGTAACCCATGAAAAAATATATCTATATAATTTAGCCAATTAGCATGCTCTTAATAATTATTTTGCTGCAGTAAAATTGCTCATAAAAAATATAAGCAAAGTGGCTCTGTACTTGATTATTCGGCTTTCAAGGATCTTCGTTCAGCTTGTTCGTCATTGTCAAAAGATAATATACCGCTCACATTAATAGTGTTCAATCCATCATTAAAACCAATCCACGTTCTTTCTTTAAATATGTACGAGATCTAAAAAATGAGGACAGAATCCCTAAAGAATTGCATTTAAAAAATAAAACCGTGTCCGACGGTGAAAATATTGCCAATGCTTTGATTTTTTTTGCCTTTGTTTTTGTCAAGGACGATTCTCACACTGTATCACACACCTACGACAACAACTCGTAAATTAATGACTCAATAATAGATGTAAGTTTAGAGCAAGTGTTCGACTGTATAATGAGTCTCGATGACAGTTTCTCTTCAGGTCCAGATGGGATTCCAAGTGTTTTTCTAAAAAACTGTGTTTGTACTTTGAGCAATCCTATTCATGGCATATTCCGTATATCGTTAATATCAGGAAAATTTCCTTCAAAATGGAAGGATAGCTTCGTTAAACCAATTTTTGAATTTGGTGCTCGAACCATGGTTGAGAATCTTGTTGCAAAGCAGTTGATATGGATGTCTCGCCAAATAATTTCGTGTAATCAGCATAGTTTTGTAGCAGGGCGATCTACTACCACAAATCTACTCGTCTACAAGTATTTCTGTCAAATGCTTTGGAGAACAGTTGTCAAGTGGATGCCTTATACACTAATTTCTCAAAAGCGTTCGACCGGGTAAATCATAAAACTGTTACATAAACTGAAATATTTGGGATTTAATGATGTTACTATGTCTTGGCTAAAATCTTTCCTATCTGATCGCCGACTTAGTGTCAAAATAAATAATTATGAATCTGAGTATTTTAATGTGAGTTCGGGTGTTCCGCAAGGCTCTCATTGTGGTCCTCTATTATTTGTGCTGTTTGTAAATGATATTCAAAATATAATTAAGCATTCTAACGTTCTCTTCATCGAAGGATCTTCCACTCAAACCCATGATGATATACCATCTATACTGCTTCAAAATACCGTCTGTAGTATCGTTTTATATTTTTAATGCTTTAAAAGCATATTTTAGTCTTTTATTGGACTATTTTAATGACATGTGTTGTCACTGTCAAAATTTAATTATGTAATTAAAGAATATATTTTAAATTATTATGTCAAATCACTTTATTATTACTTTAATTGTTCTAAGTTTTCTAATTATTGTAAATTTACAGTTTATTCTTAATCTATTATTTTTGTACTATACTGTTTTTAAATTATAACTTATGTGAACGATAGTTTTAGTGTAAATTTAAACTTTTAATATGTATTTACGTATTCGTCAAATAATCGACCGTGAATAAATAAATGAATGAAAGACAAGTTGGATTCGATTACCGTCATTCCCGCCGCATCCACCATCTAAGTAGTTTAATTTAAAATATTCTTAAATTGAATTTTGTTATTGTTTGTTAAAAGAAACTCCAAACTATAGGTGAAGGTAAAACATGTTATAAATTGTGATATAGAATATTTTAAAATTTTAAACGAAGTAATTGCGAAAGACTGCTATGTAAAATGCCTCCCATCTACACTGCCTAAAATAACATTTTTTGTTATTACAATATTTTAATATTATTATTCAATTAACAATCGATGTTCAATATAAAGTAATTATTTGTTTCTGTGGAAATAATAACATATAATTATATAAAAGAAGATAGCAGAGTCAATTAAGTGCAATGAAAAATATGAAAACAGTTATTACTCCCAATGTATGAAATACATCGATATGATTGCACCTGAGGAATGTTATCCAGATAATATTTTTTTGTTATTAAAATTGCAAATACTATCATATAAGATAAAAAGTATTTAAATCTTAACTAGAACAACACACAAGCCAGGATGTAGCTAGGCAAGTATATTTTTTCGCTGTCTTTTTTTCTTACAAAGTTATAAACACGTTTGGTTTTATTTTACTATTTTTATTTTATCTGCAGCTTTTCAAAGCTTGAATACACTCAAGGAGACGAAAAGGCCGAAAGTAGTAAGAGGTTATATCAAAATATAAAATGAATACCAGATTTATTAATCAATTCGGGTAAAACAAATGTTTCGCGAGAGATTAATTTCGAAAAGTTATTCTTAGGAATGGTAAAAAATAGTAATAAAGTTGCAAACCGAAAATTGTATTGTCGTATTTATACTTTATATTCTAAACATTACTGAAATAAATCAAAACTACTAACACAGTTTAAAATAGGTTTTGCACTAATTGTTTGCACAAATCGAATTATCTAATTTATTTATTTTATTTACTTTACTTTTTGAACTTATTTCTTAAAAGTATATATAAAACCAAATAAATTGCACACAAAACGTACGTAAACTTGTGTAGTAGGGTTTTGTTATGTACCAGCTCCATAACAAAACCCTTATCCCTCATCTTATACATCCGAGTTATTTAAATTTTTCTTTATATTGATTAATTTCTCCCCATTTTTGAATTTTTTTTAGCAGCTAATGTCAGCAAGACAGATATTACAATTATTTACAGTAGTTTAAGAAAAATTATACGCATCGGTAATTAATGAATAACATCTTGTTCGTTACATTTATTAATGATTTATTCAAAGTATTTAAAAATGATGTATCTATAATATTTAAATTGTGTATCAATCAAACTCTGCTTTTATCTAAATTAATAATTTTACTATTTTACAAAAATCTTAAGACGTTTATCATTTATTATTATTTACATTTAAAAATGTACCTAGAAACTAAAAGGTTTGCATTAAACCACTAGATATAAAGAACTACACCCTTTGAAAGTATTAATATTTTCTTGGGTGAACACATTCGAGTGGAGAAACGTGCCTAGGAACAACTAAAATGTTTGCAATTTTAAGCCCTCCGCTTCAAGCACCGTTTGGATTTATTTTTATATTCTTAAGTGTATTCAAAATGGATTCGTATTTTCTTAGATTTAAAGAATCTTAAGAAAATGTTTGTTTTATGATAACGTAGAATATGTGTGTGTACAATAATAAAGTAGTGTATATAATAATCTATCGCCGGAATGTTATTACAGAAAAGATAGAAAATACAAACACTGGTAACTTTATTAATATTTTACATTTTTATTTATTAATAGTACACAAGTCTGTCGAAACTATAGTCACTATTAATAAAATAAAGGGTGTGATAGTAACAAAATTACTCGTATTTTTAATTTACCAAATGAATCACTAAGCAAGAGCCTCCATAATTCATTGTTTACATAGAAATCAGCTAAAAAATAATAACATAATCCAATATGATGAAAGGTGAACATAATATTCCTTCAATCAATCGCTTGGCTTGAATTTCTCCAATCAAATTTATGGCAGATACAATTTGATTAATTTTAAAAGATAAGTTAGATACTTTATTTTAATTCTATCCGCAATATATTATTCGTTACTTAAAAGACTAAACTAAAATCGAATTATATTTTCTGATTGACAATAGCCGCGGACCGGTTTCGATCTATTTTAGATCTCTTCAGGAAGCCCAGTTGAAGACAGAGAAGTTTCAGACCGAATAAAATAAATTCATGAAATTAAACTCGATAATTTTGTTTTACTACTATTTTTGTATAATTAGAAGTAGTTATAATGTTGGGTAATAGATAGTTATTATCAAATTTTAAATTACGAATTGTTTATTATATAAAACGGTTAAAAATTTCAATCTGGTCATTTCATAGGGTGATTCCAGTAAATTTTAGCTTTGTAAATTTCTACCCCTTCCAGTAAATCCATTTTGCGACGTTTATCGATACGTGAATTAATGAAAATACATCTTTGCGGAAAGAATGGTTTAAACCTTACAAATTGTTTTCAAAAGTTGAATTAACATTTCTTTTGTATTACCTATCAAATATTTTATACAACACTAAGATAACAAAATTAATTTGGTATTTATATAATGTATCAATGTTTCAGGAACAGATTATTCAGGGTTTTGTTATAGAAATACTTAGTGAAAAAAAATTACCGGAACGAGTATCCACAGTGAACACCAACACTAATGACCAGCTCTGGTTAAATTTTTCGATTAACAAATCCTGATTAACTTTAACCAGAGTATTTCTGTTGCACCGTCAGCTGATTAAGTAACCACCGATCACAGAGTAATATAATAGAGAGCACACGTTTTTATATGGTTTTAATTTTTATTTTTGGGATTTTTATGCAGTACAGTTGACAATATATTATTATATAAAAAATGTTTGACAAATTTACATAAATAACTTCACGATAACAACGACCTGAAGTTAGTCGCTAAGTACTTGGCACGTTAACCGGACAAAATCGGCTGGTTAAATATTTGACGTTTTTGGGAGGCTTTCGCCATGGTTAAGTTGCGGTGCAAACCAATTTTCCGTTAATCATTGATTAACTTTTAATCAATAACCATTGATTAAAAGTAGCTGCGGTGCAAGTGGGCATAAATCATTTTAAGGTTATTAGGTCTTCTTCTCTTTCTTTTCAACCTCTTGCTTTGACGCCTCATCAAAGTTCTCCACTAGATCGGATACATTCTCTCATTTTCGGGTACCATTTTGCTTGCACCAGCATTAGCGACTGAGCTTGCTAACCTCTTTAACTGATTCATCATGGCCAAATGTGTTTGCTGCAAGTGATGTCTAAAGAAAGTATTTTTACTGTCCGCATTTTTATACTACGGTTTATTTTATAATGTACACAAATGAACTGGACACAATTACAGATCATTATCAAGTGTTGAATGAAGAAAAATACAAGGTATTTAATAATTTATAGTTGAAATCTTGATTAATCTTATTAGAGAAGTTTTTTACAAAGGTTTAAGTGTAGTGTAAAGCGGATTAAGGTGCATTGTTGTCAGAAGCGGCACGTAATATTATAAGAGCTTAAATAATGGCGAAGAGATTAAATCGGTCTGCTTATTAATGTTTATATTCATGTTTGGCCTTTATTCCAAAATTATAAAAAAATTAATTTATCAATATTCGGAAACGAATGATTATACTCTGGAATATGCATAGAAAATGAACTTGTTGTATCTTTGTTACATTTAGAACATACAATTTGGTATACTAGAGATTTTTTAGTTGATTGAATTTTGTTATTGGCGTTAAAAAATATGTTTTAAAGTTGACTCTTTTGTTTTCTGACGATATTTTATTTGTTACTAGCCCAAAATAAGTGAATTATTTTTGTATTTGTTCGATCTATAATTTATAAACATAAGCCCTGGTTAATTTGTAAAGTTTTTTGTAAATTCAATTTTGAATTAGACTAACGGGAAAACAATTTTCCTTAGCTATAGATATAATAATATCTGTTCTGGTTCTGTGGTTCTAGTTGATTTTGATATAGGAATTATAAAGGTACTATAAATCATAGAATGAAATACAGCTAACTTGTGAGAGAGAGGATGGTTTTAATTCTAGGAAATTGTGAAGTTGATATGTAATTTGATGAATTGAGGTCCAGGAAATTAATTCTGTTATCGTTTTCTTTCGCTACTGTAAATTTTATTTTTGGGTGAACTAACAGCTTATACCACTAAGGCAAGTGATATTAACAACGTATCTAAACTATGTGCTTTCGTGAAATTTAATCTAAAGATTTATTCTTTTATATTTAACATGAAAATATCTGCTAACAAAAGATTCAGAAAGGATCTCTTTGCTAAATAATTACTTTGTAGGAAATAATTAACAATTAACTCTGATTTTGCTAAACGGTTAATGTTGAATTTTTATAAAAGAGCTTGTGAAATTTGAAGGCATTTGTCTATAGGAATATTAAGAAACCTGCTACTAGCGTCAAAAGAAACTAATTTCGAGTTCTTAGATAGGTAGACTTTAATTTTTGGGATAATTCAAGGGAATTTTTGACAAAGTATTTAGAAGTGAAATACGTACAGTTTTTAAAAAGGTCGTTGATACTATTCGCTAATACTCTTGTGGAACAGTTGATGCCTACTGACTGAATTGGTTGATTAAATTTGTGGGCTTTTATTAGTCCACAGAGATGGGATGCTAATGGATTTTTGTTTAGAATTTGGAAAATTTAGAATTTGGATCTTTAACTCTTGTTTAATACTACTTTCAAGGAACCATTTCTATCGTTTCTTTGATATAATTCAATATCATTTAATTTCAAAAAGATTAAATGACCAATTTTTATAAATAATCAAATATGAGAAAGTACTATAAATTATTTAAACTCATTTTCGTTAGTATTAAATACTGTTTGAACATTTTAAAAATAAATAACACTTTACCTTATTAATATCACACCTAACTATAGCGTTTTATTAATTTAAAAAAATGCCTATTGTCTTTTTAGTATTTTTATGTAATATAATACATACCTTTTTTGGCAATAGAAACAGTATACAATATAATGTTTTAAATACAATAATTTATATTTTTAATTTACAGGAAGAATATTTACAGATTCTTAAAACAACTTCGTGTTAGGCAACTACTGTTTTAAAACTAAAGTCAATTAGAATTCTGAAAAAAAAAATCACGAAAGAGGGTTTTATTTAGAACCTTATAAAAAAAAAAATCTGTTTCATGATATTTAAATAACATATATCGATATCTGGCTAATCATAATTTATTAGCAACATCAATTAAAGCTGTTAGGGCAATATTTAGTTTTTAATTATATAAATATTAGTGATGAACTCGATAAAATTCCTTGTCCCATCATACATCTGGTAATAATAAAATGAAACAAGTGAAGCAAGGAATTTCATTATTCAGTGCAGATAATGGTTGATTTGTGGCTAAATGTATATAAAATAAAGAATTTTCATGAAGTTTCGTCCAAATTTATTTTTGTTATAATTTCTAATATTCTTTATAAAAAAACAAATAAAATTAAATTTTTATACAGAATGTTATGCATACATAATATACTTTATTCGGCTTCCTCACATTTTTTACAAATAATTTTAGTCTGAAATGTGCATTTCCTGCAAACATATTTTTCGCACTTCGAACAGATTTTTGTTGTTTTATAACCTTTACAAAATTTTATTTGACAAGTTTTTCGTAGGCACAAATCAGAACTTGTGGACGGTGTTGGTAAAAGCTTTTTTTCTTGAGATTTTATATATGCATCGCCGAGTTCTGAAGCTAACTGGAACAAAATTATCATATTCTGAAAATTCTTCTTCCATGTTCGTTATATTTCTTAGGTAATTTGTAATTTTCAAATGCTTTGACATTTTTAGGGTAAATATCTACAACAGATTATTACACTATGTAAGGAATGACAAATTTACATCCATGTTTTGATACTTTACCTTATCTCCTTCGAATAAACAATTGTAAAAAAAATTGCACAAGAAACTCTTTAGAAGTGCACTACTTGAGACTGTAATCAATACTAATGTTATTTACGCTTTTCAATTGAAAGCGACTCTGAAATAACTGTGAAAAATTTTACTCTGAGATAACTGTATAACATTTTTTCATATTGATCGACCGCGGTAGTTAGGCCACATAACGAATTTTTTTTGGAAAATAGAAAAAATAACTAAAAGTAAAGAGTGAAGAAAATATTATATGCATATTCTAAGAATTGTCATATAGTTTGATAACGGTATTATAACGTTTAAAAATGTGTGATTTTTGCAAAAAGTTTGAAAACGGTCAATTTGACCGGTACTGGTAGGTTTAGTGTTAAGTTCATCATTATAGAATACTTGATTTTGCATTTTGAATATTTTCAGCTTGAAGCTTTAGAGTATAAAATCATTTCATAATAAGCATAAACAAATGATTATCTACAAAAGTCTAATGGCATGTTTGTACTAATACATACATATATAATGTACCCTATATTTCAAGAAATATGATATATTTACTTACGGGATATTCAAATACGTATATGTTTATATCAAATAATATAATAATGGTATCGGAAAAACGTCTATGTAATAACGAGTATAACATAACTGTCATTTTTCCGATTGATATTTTAATATTTGCGATGTTAGAATAACACAATTTTATTAAAAAAATATTGATATATATGTTTTTTCAAACATTAATATCTTGTTGCTTTAATAATGTGTTAATTTGTGACGAATTATATACTTTTGTAATAAATTTAAATAATTTTTGATGAGTAACTTGAGTGAATTTAATTTCTTAATATTAAAAAGCTTTTGTGAAAAGTAGTTTTTTAATTTAAATTAAATTTAATTTTAATTTAAATGTCATTGTTTTATAACTTTTATTGAAATTTTCGATTTTCTATGATAAAAAAAACCGTAACTGAAACGATATTATCTTAAAAATAACTCAAATAAAATTGTCATTTGTATTTCAAAACCTATACTTATTATTATAGGATAATATTTATTAATCAAGGTAGTGTATAGAGAAAATTAAATAACAGGATTAAAAATAACCATTATTTTATTACATGGGTTTTTATTTATTATTATTTGCAAATAGTTATTGATTGAAACAATATATAAAGAAAATCTTATTAAAAATAACGTCACAATATTTAAAACTGCTTAATGTGTTCAAAATCCAAGATTTACTTAATTAATAAAGTATTGTAATACTTCAAACTTTTTATTTATATATTTAATGCATATTGAGCTGCATTCAAATCGCATACAAATTTTATGAAGAAAGTCAAGACAATATATACAGAAAATGGCATTAAAAATACACAGAATTAAATCGTTAATAAATCACACTTTCAACAGGTGATATAAATTATTTTATTAAGTGAATTATATTAAAAATACAATTTAGACAAAACGTACCCTTTAACTTTTTGGTTTTATATTAAAACCGACTACAAAAGAAATTTTCCAGGCGTTCACCTTGCCTGCACATTCTAACTTTATTACATCAATCAAGCGGCTCGTAGCACCAATAGGCAAATTACTTTGTTAAGTAAACATAACAAGTTTAGAACACGTTATTGGAATATATATACGTGAGATCAAAGCTACTTTAGTTTAGAAAGTGTATATTTTATTTTAAAATTTAACAATTTGCTTTTTAATTTGATAACCAGCACAGATTGATAAAAAATCTAGTCATGATATTAAACAACAATTAATTTAATATTAACTCAATTAAAACAATGTATTTTTAATATAAAATATTGTATTCCTCTTGATTCAACAAAACAAGAGTTTTATATTACCCAATATGAATACAATATACCTTTACAATTAAATTCATAAATTATAAGTACAAATTTTATCCGTTCTTAAGTTAAACATATATTTTATTTAAAATCATAATTAAATATTAGGATTTTTTAAGTTATTTAAAATGAGTATTGCATACAATTGTCTTGCTCTATACTATTGATTCTTAAAGAGTTTACTTTTTTATAATAAAATATTATTTAATAACACTATCCACTATCACATAATTTAACAACATCGATGCAGGCATAGGTAAACTCACCATCATCCAAAAATGGTTCGGCTTTGCTGACCGGAAGGAAGCTGGCAGCGGCTAAAAGCACGCAGGTGGCGACCAGTAGCCACCAGGAAGAGGACTTCATCGTTATCGCCGTGCGTTTAAGAAGAGGTGCAAGAAGAAGAAGAAGGAACAACACAGAAGAACTAAAGGGAAACTAAAGATGTTACAACCGTTCGGTGTACGTCTAGACGTGGATGCGGTTCGTCGGACCGCGTAACGGTGAGTGAGTGAACGTAGTGTGCGGAGTGAGCGTCGCGATGCTGCCCCCAAACGGTATATAACCCTGAAGACGGACGCGAGTGCGCGGACACTCCCTTTTTGCACACGCGTCATGCGTGTTTTCTCCTTGTTGTTATCATCGCCGTCGGCATCATCTGTTGATTACCATTCGCGTCGTCGATTTTCTGACCTGACAACAATTGTTTTCATTAGCGTCCGCGGCTTTTTGCACAGCAGGAAGAAATACTGCAAGAATTGACGCCGCTGGAGATTAAGTAGCTGGCGTTTCTTAATAACATTTATTGCATCCCAATGAATCCAATCATTAAACGATACAATTCAGTTATCTATAAATTCAAATACATATTATCTGGTCAATGATTAATATTATAGATTATATACTAATCATATTTTTAATCTATAAAAAGCGAATATAAAAAGTTCTTTGTTGAGTGTCGTAATAAGGTTATTGTTAATGGGTGAGAGAAAAGAGTACTTCCTTATTAAATGTATATACAGGGTGTCCCGTTAATGTGGGGAAATGGCTGGAACATATATTCCTGGGGTCAACATATGATGATTTAACACAACTTATCTATATCCAAAAATTTATGCACATATTGAAACACTTACTATGTTTTTACCACAATTAATTTATTGTAATATGGTTTACATATATACAAAAATCACGACTTAAGTTTCGACCTGTTACAGTCATTATCAAGTGAATAATGATTGATAATGACTGTAACAGGTCGAAACTTAAGTCGTGATTTTTGTATATATGTAAACCATATTACAATAAATTAATTGTGGTAAAAACATAGTAAGTGTTTCAATATGTGTTTAAATTTGGATTACCACCTAGTAACGGTCACAACCATCATGAATTCAAAAATTTATGGTTAAGCCGGAATTTGTCTTCAAAGTTTCAAAATTTTTTATTTCTTTTGTTTATAACAATTGAACGGTTTATTCGATTTGAATGAAATTTATTATTAATAACTATCATAAAATAATACATCATTTCAGTTATTATGGTCATTAGTGATTGACAGGAAGTATAAAAAACAGTAGTACCACCACATAAAAACTAAAACATTTTTTTATTGGTGCATCCAATAAAAGCTAAAAAAATATTTCTTGAAAGACCAATTAATATTAAAACTTTTTTGTATCTTAATAATATTTGATATCTTTTACGGTTTTTGCACAAAAAAATAAAATATGAATATAGTATGCAGATTTGCACTCACCAATAAGTAAGTCATCTTCAATTGAATAAAAATTAAATAATATTAATTGATACAATAAATCAAAACACTTTTTAAACAATTTTCTTCGCAAAATCCTAATACAAGCAAGAAATCTGTTTGCTGCAAATGTGAATATTTATGAACTATAATAAAGTTAACAATAAATGATTTAAAGACACTCAGTAATTATTATTTTACATAATTTACATTTTTTAAAGAAAGACGGCCACGATAAACATATATTTTCGATTTGATGGAAAACTAGATTTTGTTTTTACTAGATAAAAAAAATATATTTTAATTTTTGTGCGAAAACCGTACAAGATATCAAATTTTATTAAGAGACAAAAAAGTTTTAAAATCAAATTCTCTTTTAAGCAGTATTTTTTAGTTTTTATTGGATGCACTAATAAAAAAATATTTTAGTTTTTATGTGGTGGTACTACTATTTTCTATATTTCCTGTTAATCGCTTATGTCCATAATAACTTAAATGATGTATTATACTAAGGTAGTTATTAATAATTAATTTCATTCAAATCAAATAAAGCGTTCAATTGTTATAAACAAAAGAAATAAAAAATTTTGAAACTTTGAAGACAAATTCCGGCTTAACCGTAAATTTTTGGATATAGATATTTTGGGTTAGATCATCATATTTTGACCCCAGGAATCTATGGTCCAGCCATTTCCCCACATTAACAAGACACCCTGTATATATATATACAGGGTTATTCACGCTATACGGCACGGAATATTGTGGCCAAAATACGTGACTTTCAAAAAGTTTCACTTTGGGGATATATGGGGGTGTATTAGGGCTACTTTTTAAAATTACTTTCATAATATACAGGGTGTCCCAAAAACCCTAAAAGTATCAAACTTGTGTTTTTTTAATGAAATACCCTGTATTTTATTGCATTTTTGGATCCTTCGACCAAAATAACTGTGTGTTTTAATAAGGTTTTTATTACTTAACCTTAAGATTTTTGAAATAATTTGAATTTTGTAAAAATTTAACCTAATTTTCATGTTTCAAATACTTAAAAAGTAATTAAGTTATGCATACCAAATTTACACTGAAATGTAATAATAGATCATATTTTATTTTCCAAGTATAATAAATTTGACATCTTATACCGGGTGTAAAAAAATTGGAATTAAACAAATGAGAACTTTAAATGGCTATAACTTAATTTATTTAAATGGAACGCTATATTTATTAATTTATCAGCAAATGCACGTTTTAATTACCCATCGAATGGTATTTATATCTTAAATGTTAAGCCTCCTCGTTTTTACAGAAAATGCCAAAATATTGTTTATTGCACCGTTTTAGTACTTTTTAAGTAAAAATTTTAATGTATCTACTTTTCTATGGTATTTAAAAACGTCAGATAATTAATTTAGTATGCTACTTTAGTTTAAAAAGCCTGTCTTTTGTTATAGTTGTCTTATTTTGCATTTTTGTGTTAGATCGTTAGTAATCGTTATTGTTTGAACATCGCTGTTGTATTTTTTGGTAAAAAATGAAGATTTACTCAAAAGAAGGGGGTATTGGCATTATCTTTATGCTTGGAGAATGTCATCAAAATTGTTTATTGGCTTGTCGAGTTTATACTTAAAGGTTTCCCGAAAGAAATCACCTTAAGCCAGCCATTTTTGAGAGACTATTAAACCAATTTAAAGAAAGTGTCAGTTATAAAAACGCCAGTATAAGAAAATCTGTGTAAATTTTCATTTTTTACTATTAAATACAGCAACGATGTTCAAACAATAACGATTACTAACGATCTAACACAAAAACGCAAAATAACACAACTATAACAAAAGACAGGCCTTTTAAACTAAAGTAACAGACTAAATTAATTATCTTACGTTTTTAAATACGATGGAAAACTAGATACATTAAAATTTTACTTAAAAAGTACTAAAACGGTGCAATAAACAATATTTTGGCGTTTTCTGTAAAAACGAGAAGACTTAACATTTAAGATATAAATACCATTAGATAGGTAATTAAAATGTGCATTTGCTGATAAATTAATAAATATAGCGTTCCATTTAAATAAATTAAGTTATAGCCATTTAAAGTTCTCATTTGTTTAATTCCAATGTTAATTAAAACACTTTAACTTTGTTTTACCACAAAAAATATTTATTGCTGTGACTATAGTTTCAAACATTCACTGTTCATTATCAAACAACATTCAAGAATTAATTCCAATGTTTTTACACCCGGTATAAGATGTCACATTTATTATACTTGGAAAATAAAATATGATCTATTGTTACATTTCAGTGTAAATTTGGTATGCATAACTTAATTACTTTTTAAGTATTTGAAACATGAAAATTAGGTTAAATTTTTACAAAATTCAAATTATTTTAAAAACCTTAAGGTTTAAGTAATAAAAACCTTATTAAAACACACACTTATTTTGGTCGAAGGATCCAAAAATGCAATAAAATACAGGGTGTTTCATTAAAAAAAACACAACTTTGATACTTTTAGGGTTTTTGGGACACCCTGTATATTATGAAAGTAATTTTAAAAAGTAGCTCTAATACACCCCCATATATCCCCAAAGTGAAACTTTTTGAAAGTCACGTATTTTGGCCACAATATTCCGTGCCGTATAGCGTGAATAACCCTGTATACAAAAAATTTACGATTAAGCCGGAATTTGTCTTCAAAGTTCCAAAAATTTTTAATTCTTTTGTTTATAACAATTGAACGCTATATTCGATTGGAATGAAATTTGTTATTTATAACTAGCATAATATAATACATCATTTCAGTTATTATGGCTATTATTGGTTAACAAGAAGTATAAAAAACAGTAGTACCACCACTTAAAAACTAGATTATTTTTTTATTGGTACATTTAATAAAAACTAAAAAAATACTACTTAAAAGACTGTTTAATTTAAAAACTTTTTTGTATCTTAATAATATTTGATATCTTTTACGGTTTTCCCACAAAAAAATAAAATAATTTTTTTTATCCAGTAAAAACAAAATCTAATTTTTCATTGAATCGAAAATAAATATTTTTCGTGGCCATCTTTATTTAAACAATATTAATTATGTATAATAATAATTATTTAGTGTCTTTTAATAATTGATTTTTAACTTTATTAAATTTCATAAATATTCATATTTGGGGCAAACAGATATCTTGCTTGTATTAGGATTCTGCGAAGGAAATTGTTTGAAAAGTGCTAGATGTTGTTTTTATTAATTTAATTTATTGATATTATTTAATTTTTACTCAATTGAGTAAGTTGATTTACTTATTAATGAGTGCATAATGAGCATAATATTTCATATTTTATTTTTTTGTGCAAAAACCGTACAAGATATCAAAAATTATTAAGAGACAAAAAAGTTTTTAAATTAAACGGTCTTTTAGTGCTATTTTTTTAGTTTTTATTAAATGCACCAATAAAAAAATAATTTCGTTTTTAAGGGGTGGTACTACTGTTTTTCATACTTCCTGTATATCGATAATGGCCACAATTACTGAAATGATGTATCATATTATAGTAGTTACCAATAATAAATTTTATTAAAATCGAATAAAGCGTTCAATTGTTATAAACAAAAGAAAAAAAAAATTTGAAACTTTGAAGACAAATTTTGCCTTAACCGTAAATTTTTGGATATAGATAAGTTGTGTTAAATCATCATATTTTGACTTCAGGATTCTATGGTTTAGCCATTTCCCCGAATTAACGGGACACCCTGTATATATATATATGTATATATATACATATATATATATATATATACAGGGTTATTCACGCTATACGGCACGGAATATTGTGGCCAAAATACGTGACTTTCAAAAAGTTTCACTTTGGAGATATATGGGGGTCTATAAGGGCTACTTTTTAAAATTACTTTCATAATATACAGGGTGTCCCAAAAACCCTAAAAGTATCAAAGTTGTGTTTTTTTTAATGAAACACCCTATATTTTTTTGCATTTTTGGATCCTTCGATAAAAATAAGTGTGTGTTTTAATAAGGTTTTTATTACATAAACCTTAAGGTTTTTGAAATAATTTGAATTTTGTAAAAATGTAACCTAATTTTCATGTTTCAAATACTTAAAAAATAATTAAGTTATGCATACCAAATTTACACTGAAATGTAACAAAAGATCATATTTTATTTTCCAAGTATAATAAACTTGACATCTTATGCCGGGTGTAAAAAAATTGGAATTAAACAAATGAAAACTTTAAATGGCTATAACTTCATTTATTTAAATGGAACGCTATATTTATTAATTTATCAGCAAATGCACGTTTTATTTACCTTTCGAATGGTATTTAAATCTTAACTGTTAAGTCTTCTCGTTTTTGCAGAAAACGCCAAAATATTGTTTATTGCACCGTTTTAGTACTTTTTAAGTAAAAATTTTAATGTATCTAGTTTTCTATGGTATTTAAAAACGTCAGATAATTAATTTAGTCTGTCATTTTAGTTTAAAAAGCCTGTCTTTTGTTATAGTTGTCTTATTTTGCATTTTTGTGTTAGATCGTTAGTAATCATTATTGTTTGAACATCGCTGTTGTATTTTTTGGTAAAAAATGAAGATTTACTCAAAAGAAGGGGTTATTGGCATTATTTTTATGCTTGGAGAATGTCATCAAAATTGTTTATGGGCTTGTCGAGTTTATATTTAAAGTTTTTCGAAAGAACTCACCAGTCATTTTTGAGAGACTATTAAACCAGTTTAAAGAAATTGGATGTGTCAGTTATAAAAACCTCAGTATAAGAAAATCTGTGTAAATTTTCATTTTTTACTATGACATACAACAACCATGTTCAAACAATAACGATTACTAACGATCTAACACAAAAACGCAAAATAACACAACTATAACAAAATACATCCTTTTTGAACCAAAGTAACAGACTAAATTAATTATCTGACGTTTTTAAATACGATAGAAAACTAGATACATTAAAATTTTTACTTTAAAAGTACTAAAACGGTGCAATAAACAATATTTTGGCGTTTTCTGAAAATACGAGAAGACTTAACACTTAAGATTTAAATACCATTCGATAGGTAATTAAAACGTGCATTTGCTAATAAATTAATAAATATAGCGTTCCATTTAAATAAATGAAGTTATAGTCATTTAAAGTTCTCATTTCTTTAATTCCAATTAAATAATAATTTTCCAGACATACAATTAAACCCATATAGACTAAAAATTTTGAAAAATTCTATAATCAGGATAAATACACATTACTGTGCATTACAATAAAGTCGACAAATTGCTAATTGCCTTAACCGAAACCAATCCAACGTCACAGAAGAAGAACCGGGAGATAAAGAGGAGCAAATAAAATTTCAAAATCTTCAATTTATGGCAAGAAAAGACCGATTCTCCAGTATGAGAATTATTACCGATCTATTGTTAGCTAACGAAGGTAGTCCTTCAAATGGTTTTCTGCAGAATCAGAATCAGAATAGGTATGTATCTAACCTAAAATAATATTAATAAAATTATATATTTGATAACTGTAATGTGGCTTTTAATTTGAATAGATATATTAGAGATGCTGAAATCCAATCGAATTCTATGATGGTAGTGAATTTTAGAAGAGATATCGATTTACTAATAATATAACAGTCCGTGTTCTATTATTGCTAGGAAAGGAATCAGAAAATCCAAACAATCGTGAACTTCCTTTTCAACTGATGCAACAATTATTGATTTGTTTGAGGTACTATACTACAGGCAGTTTTAGGTAATATATAAAATAAAAATATTCGCTTATTTCAAGCCCAATGCGGTAATTTAAGAGGAACTACCCAATAAGGTATTAGCAATATTATTAAATGGTAATCATTTTCGAAAGATATCTTAATTATTTGTATATAATAAAATTATATAAATACTAATATAACCAGCATATGATTTGTAATTTATTTTTATTTTCATAATCTTCTAGGATTAATTTTTTTGTTCTTCATATATTATTTTATTTAATAATGAAATGACCTATTATTTTTCCAGGTAGTTTCCAACATAATTTTTTGCAATTTTTTGCAATCTTGAAATGTGGCAATATTTATTTCATTATATTCTATGCAATAACTATTATAATATAGAAGTGATGTTAAAGTTTTCTTCATACGGAGGATAACATTTATAATCAATGAAAGATAGTCCACTTTTGTTCATGACCTCTTACCATCTACAACAATTTCATTATTTGGCTCTCATAACAGGGACCAGAACAAGTGGTAGTCGGATGATGCAAGGTCAGGAGAATCCGGTGGGTAAGGCAAAACATCCCAACTAAGTTGCACTAATTTTCGCTGACTGATTATTGCGGTGTGGGGTGTGGGGTGTGACGTTGTCATGGTGGAATATGACGCCTTTGCGATTGATCCATTCTGAACTCTTCTGTCGCAATACTTGGTTCAATTTCCTTACTTGAAGGAAGTAGATCTTCGAATCAATTGTTTTTCTTAGAGAAGACAGGTCGTAAAACAGCACACCACGATTATCCCTCCATATGAATAGCAAAATTTCTTTAGATGCAGACCGACCTCCGGGATGGCATTCGGTGGCTACCCAGCAGTTCCTCGAGATCTCTTCGGCACTACGTTATCATAGACGATCCATTTCTGATATTTCATTCTTCATCTTCGGGACTCATATCTCTGGAACTAAATTTAGCAAACCATTTCGTTCTATTAAGGAGCATCCGCGTCTCGCTTGCCTTTTTAAAAATAATAAAGCAAAATATGCCAAAAATGTACCTTATTATCCATCATATTTACTGGCTTGTAACATAAACAAATCTAATATCAATGAAAACAAAAGAAAATAGATGAAAAGAGCCGACTGTCTTCTAAAACATATTTGCATTATTAACAAAAACTGAAGGAATATATAAAACGACCCAATATTAATAATTCACAATAAATTCTACCATTTTCATTAAAAATAAATATAGATTTCGTGACGTAAAAGAAAAAACAGTGATATTAAAATGTTACTAAAAATTACCAAATCCAGGATTATTTCCTAGATTCGCCAAAACTACCTGAAGCTACCCGACTATTGTATACGACAATTGATCTAGGATTCTACAATCCGAGAATTGATCTGTGACTATTAGTACGGCTGTAAGACCTAGTTAGATCTTTTGTACTTATTAATACCATACTACTAGTATATCCCCAGGAAGTCAATTTCCTTCTTAAAGTTAATTAACTTCCTAGGCGGCCAGGTCCTGAAGTTCTATAATTAATGCAATTTCTCCAGTTAGGGCTAGTATGGTAGTAGCTAGTGCTACATAAACGCATAGAAAATGTTCTGCCAATCCATATAATCTACAAGTGATATTGTCCTCTTTACGTATCTTATAAAGATGGTATTTTACTGGGCGATAAAACTGGTCACGGGTCTCCTTACAGAATATATAAGGAAACCCGTGACCAGTTTTATCGCACTTTTAGTGGGGCGCAGAGATGCTTAGCTTTGCTTAAAGAGAGGTCAATAAACATTTTGTTATATCAGCATATTCGTTATTATACTTGCGTGGCCTTGTGTTACTCAAATTGTAGTGAGTTTGTTGCCCTTGGCCAACTGGCTCAGAGCTTATTTACAGTTCCAAGTAGTTTTAGAATTGAAGCAGTACGCTTTGAGGTTCTTAAAGACTATTGTTGTAAGGCTATTGTTTCAGCTTGTAAGACTGATGGGCCTTGTCATAGAGAAACTGATTCCCAGTACTTGTTATTGAGAATATTCACCTTGTGAACGAAATGTGCATTTAACAAGGAATACACATATGAAGTAAGGAATAAATTGTAGTGCTATTTTCATGATTCCCCGTATTTAGGGTTGTCGACCAAGGTCGTCAGGAGGTAATCCAATGCGATATGTCATACCGGGGGTGATAGAACCCCGTCTCGCGGACAGCCTTTTGCTGTAATTACCGTTTCTGATTCGCTCTCTATATCTGTGGTGATGTTACTTTTTTCGAGTACCGCCTTTATATATCTTATTGTGGGTATGTCGATACCCTTGTTGATGGCCCCTTTTTCCATCGTCTTGAAATGTCTGTTGTCAAACGCATAATCAATACCCACGAAAATACAAAATTCAATCACCTTCTGCTGTAGTGAAGTTTCTATACCAATGCTTCTATAAAGTGCATCCATAGTAGATTTGCTAGGTTGATAACTAAACTACTGCATATAAAGCAGATTTACCTGTAAAACAATATTTCGTTGTCCAGTACCAGATCAATAAATATCACCCTAGCTTCTTTTAATTCCATTGGATTATAGCCTAGCCCCTCCTGCAGCAGTGCAGGGAAAATACTATCTAAGCCTTGCCTTGCTTTTGAATTCTCAATAGATTGAGCAATGTTTCCTAGGCATTAAGCCCAGGAAGTGCGCTTTTAGTAAAACACTGAGACTTTTCTTAAGACCCTGTACTACCATTAGTGTTTTTGATTATACCGATGCTGTTGGAGTGGCCGGACTTTGTAGAGCCTATTTCTTGGGGTTGTATTAGTATCTCCCTAAGAGGACGTTCTCCATGTTTTCTTTTTTATTTTTCAACTCCTTATTATATTCCCACAGTACCCACCTATAGGCATAACAGTTGCCTATTGTCTTTGCACTGCTGAAAGTTTTCTTGGCTCCTATCTTGAAGCGATCTAAGTCCTTATTTCGCCAGGGCATGTCTCTGGAAGGAGATCATCTCTTTACTGAACAACTGGATTAGTACGCCTTCAAGATGCTATTTTTGAGCAGATCACCTGCTGTTCCTAGCTCCTATGTAGGACATAAGTTGAGGTGGAGATCATCGGTATCTTGTAGCCTCTAAGTAAAACTCAATCTTCTGAGCGGTTTATCCACAACATGTCAATTTTGAATTTCGCTTGCTATGAAGGCATCAGCTAGAGTCATCTCCTATCTGAGTGCATTCATAATGGTAGGCTTATTATCCCACTAGGCAGTGTTTATTTTAAATCAACAATTCAAGGAATACTGATTGAAAACTTATTATTACAATTTAAATGTTAGGACTTATATACTAGGTTAAGTGGGAGAAATGAGACATATTGAGAAGGGGTGTTTTGTTGTGATTAGACGGCTTATTGTACAATAAGAGATTACTGAAATACAGACAATAAATGAAAAGATATTGTTGGAGCACTGTCACACCCTCCCGGTTAACCAACTGGCACAACCGGGCGCTCTCTAATTCAGAGAATGCAGTTTAGGAATTCCGCCCTTATACTCTATTTTTCTATTCTTAAAATCTTTCCAGATTTTACTTTCAGAATCAATTCCATCATCATTCAATTAAATTATGATGTTTTGTAAAACTAGTTTATTCTGTCGCGATTTTGCCTCGTCATTTCCCTATCCTTCACTATCTACAGTCTCTTCACAAACTATTTATAACCTTTAATTATTATCTTTCTTTACTCGTAAAAAACATTCCATTATAACCTTATACAATATACATTAAACACACAAGATCCCTTGCCCGCTTGTCTTCTCTAGATTGCGGTAGGTACCATACAATTTAAATTAAAATACGATAGTATTACATCCATAAGAGGCACTGTCTTTAAAAATATATATGAGGCGTGCAACTTCCCTAATGACTAGCCTTTAATGTCCAGTTAAATTCTTGTTTAAAATGCCTGAACTTTGTCAAAATAAGCATGATACTTTTTGTTATGTGTATGGTTGTTTTGTGGTCAAGAAATTTAGTCGTAAAATTACATCACTGTTGAAACACCAATATTACGCATATTTTTAAAGTAATGATTGGTGATCAAGTCAACATTGGGCACCACATGTTGCATTTAAGATATGTGAAGAGGGTTTAAGGCATTTGAGTAATGAAACAAGGAAATCCCTACCCTTTGGAATACCAATGATTTGGTGAGAGCAAACAAATCACCATGATGACTGTTATTTCTCTATGTGTAATGTACATGGATATAACACAAAAAATTTAAAAACACATCATTTATTCGAGCCACAATTAAGCCAGCAATTAGGCCAGTGTCACATGGTCCAGATGTACCAATACCTGAGAAACCAATAAATTTAGAAGATGTTACAAGCAGTTCTGAACCTGAAGTTGGTGAAAACAACTTTAGCGATGCCAGTGAAATATCTAGCGTTTCTAAGCAACCCAAGACCGAACTTAACGACTTTGTTAGACTTAGCTCTTCCAAAGGATCTTTTCGAAATTTTGTTTAATTTACTGGCAGAAGACGTTAAGATATCATATTTTAGGAAACGCGAGTCTGAGTATACAAGCTATTTTGAAGAAAGTGGTTGTCTAGTTTATTGCACCGACATTTCAAGTCTGATAAACAAACTTGGGGGCACATACAACCCCGATGTTTGGAGGCTGTTTAATGATTCTTCCAAAAGAAGCCTTAAAGCTATTCTCTTGCACAACGGGAATGTTTTTTCATCGGTACCGGTTGCCCATTCTGTGAAAATGACGGAAACTTACTAAAATCTTAAACTACTGCTTGAAAAAGGCAAATACAATAATCATAGTTGGAAAATTTGTCGGGATTTGAAAATTGTGGCACGCAGGGTATATGAAGTACCCGTGTGTTTTGTGTGAGTGGGATATTTGAAGTAGGTATCAAAATTGGAAGAACAAGGACTAGATAAGAAGAGATAATTAAACTTCTGCACGAAAGTCTTCTTGATCCACAAAAAATCTTGTTTCATTACCTGCATATTAAACTGAGATTACGTTAAAGCTTTAAATATAGATGAAGACTGTTTCAAATACCTTTGTGGAAAATTTCCTTCTATCTCAGATACAAAATTTAAAAAAAGGAATTTTTGTCGGTCCTTAAATAATGAGATTAACGAAAGAATTTGTTAAAACTCTGACCGAAACTGATAGAAATGCATGGATTTCTTTTATTAATGTTATTAAAGGTTTTTTAGGAAACAAAATGGATCCTAACTACAAGAAAATTGTGAAAAGAATGCTACTGAAATGTATGGAATTGGGATATAAAATGAGCATAGAAGTTCACTTTTTTACACTAGCATCTTGATTACTTCCCCGAAAATCTTAGTAATGTGATTGAGGAGCAAGGTAAGAGGTTCCACCAAGACATGAAAGAAATGGAACGCAGGTATCAAGGTCGGTAGAATGTTTCAATGATGGCCGATTACTGCTGGTCAATAAAAAGGGACAATCCGGCCCTGGAATACAGAAGAAAAACCAGTAAACGAAGTTTTTCATCCAAGAGAAAGAAAGATCTCCCAAAAAGAAAAGAAATTAAAGATTTAAGACTTTTTTCAAGTTAGTTTATTATTTGTAATTTGTAAACATTTGCGTTGACCAAATTTTTTATTAATTTTATTTCAACATTGATAAAAACCCTTAGGTTATAGGGCCAAATGATACTCGGATTTGAATTTAGCAGATCAAAATTATACAAAATCAGATGTCAGAACGAAATTAATTTTCAAAAAGTCAAAATTGGTTGACCTGTTTAATTAATACGTGAAATAAAAGAGAAATTCAAACAGTTATACGTACAAGCTTACAAGTATTCAATTTGAGCACATTTCGTCACACGGCAAATTTTGTTTAACTGTCTCAATCCTGTGTCTTAGGTTCGCGTTTCCGTAAAAGTTTGCCAAACAGTTGTCACCGGAATTGCTATTTGACGACTATTCTTCCGAACTGATTTCGACGGGCTACGCTCAACACTATTTTTAGAAACATTTGGTCGTCACGTACTCTTCTATTTGCTAAGGCAGGCGGTATTTTCTAACTGATTGTACTGGCAGCAAAGATAACTGTTTAAGTTGTTCTTTCATTTAATGTATTAATTATAATTTTATGCTTTAGGTAATAACTACTACAAAGCTTTAAAACTTCGATATTCACTTAGAAATTAGAATTTTTACGCTTTTGGTACGCCACTGATTATTTCTATAGTGACAATAAATCATTTTATCGCGCATCTAGGACTTAAACGTAAACACTTGAAAAAAACACTTGGCAGAGAGGCCATCGAAACGTTGTGAATATAATTTACAAACCATGCGGAGTATAACTCTAAAAATTCAACAATTATTATTACATGTGAGAAAAGATTTGAGAGAATAATACCAAATAATAGATCTTTAGATCTGTATCTAAATATATATAAATTTATACTCAAATCAGAGGCGTTGATTAAAAATTTTGAAAAAAAAACTGCTGTAAATTCTACAGTTTTTGTTAAATGTGAGAAAAATATGACATTAATTTCAAATAATTTATCTTTAGAATCCAATAAGATTTTCTGATGTTCTATGTTGTTCTCTAATGTTCTCTTCACTTCTATATCACCTGATGTTCTCTGCTGTTTTCTTCTATTCTTTGCTGATAAAACGAAAGAAACGCGCTATAGCCTCTAGTTTTTCTGTTCTCCGCATTTTTTTAACGTTCTCTGTTTTTCTATTTTTCTACTCTCTTCTCTGATGTTCTTTGCTCTTCTCCTCTGTTTTCTGATGTTATATTTGTTTATTTATTTATTTTTACCCAACAACCGAAAGGCCAATTACAGAGTAAAATTAGCATTAAAACTTAAATGAATAACTTAAATACTATTTTCTTCTGTTCTCTTCTGTTCTTTTCTGTTTTCTTCTGTCCAATTCTCCTCTGATGTTCACGCCGTTTCTCTGATGTTATCTGCTGTTATCAATGTTCTCTAATGTGTTGTTTTGTGCTATTTTCTCCTATTCTCTGCTGTTCTCTGCTTTTCTTTAATCTTATCTGCTATTTTCTGCTGCTCTCTGCTGTTCTCTGTTTTCCTCTTCTCATTTCTGATGTTTTCTTTTATTGTCTGATATTCTGTTTTCTCGTGTTATCTGCTGTTCTGTGTTGTTCTGTGCTGTTCTCTCTTATTTTCTGACATCCCACGCTGTTCTATTCATTGCTCTGATGTTCCCTATTATTTTTTTCTGTTCTCTTCTCTAATGTTTTCTGCTGTTGTCTTCTGTTCTCTGTAGCTCTCTGCATTTTCTGCTGCTCTCTTCTCTACTCTGATGTTTTCTCCGGCATCTGGTGTTCTGTGCTGGCAAAACAAAACAAACGCGCTAATATTACCTGTAGTTTTTTTTTTCTGTTCTCTCCTGTTTTGTATTGGTAAAACAAAAGATCGCGCTATGGCCTGTAGTTTTTTTTTTCTGTTCTCTGCGGTTTTTGAACGTTCTCTGTTTATCTCTTCTCTTCTCTGATGTTTTCTGCTCTTCTCCTATGTTTTCTGATGTTCTCCGATGCCATATTCTTTTCTGATATCTTCTGTTTCCTTCTGTTCTCTGTTTTCCTCTGGTAGTCTCTTCTTTTCTCTGATGTTTTTTTTCTGACCTCTGCTGTTCTCAATGTTCTCTCCTGCTCTTAAAATTTCTGTGCTGTTCTCTGCTATTCTCTTATGTTCTCTGCTATGTTTTGCTGTTCTCAATGTTCTCTGCTTTTCTCTTCTCTTCTCTGGTGTTCTATGCTGTTCTCTGATATTTTCTTAGGTACTCTGATCTTCTGTTTTCTCATTTTTCTCATGTTATCTGCTGTTCTATGCTTTCTTATCTTCTCTGCTGTTCTTTTCTTTTCTCTGATGTTATTCTCTGGTAAATGATGTTCTTTGCTGTTCTATACTGGTAAAACAAGAGAATCGCGCTAATATGACCTGTGGTTTTTTCTGTTCTATAAAGTTCTCTGACGTTTTCTGTTATATCTTCTTTTTTCTGATGTTCTCTCTCTTCTCCTCTAGACTCTGATGTCATATTCTCTTCTGTTCTCTTCTCTGTGCTTCTGTTCACTTTTCTTTTGTTTTCTTTTGTCCTTTGATGTTTTCTTTTGTTCTCTTTTGTCCTTTGATGTTCTCTGATGTTCTCTATTGTTTTCTGATGTTCTCTGATGTTCTTTGTTGTTTTCTGATGTTATCTGCTGTAATGTGCTGTTCTCCGCTCTTCTCTGCTGTTCTCTGATCTTCCCTGCTCGTCTCTGCTATTCTGCTGTTCTGTGATGTTCTCTGCTATTCTGCTTTTATGTGATGTCTACTGATGTTCTCTGCAGTTCTCTTGTGCTCTTTCCTGATGTTTTAAAGGAATTTTAACAGTATTTTTAGTTTCTTTTTTTTATTTTCTAGGATTTTGTTTTTAAAAATGCGATAATTTTTAGTAAATTTTTGTAGCTATACCAAAACTCAATGGCGTGGATTAAATTTGCACTTTTCTGAAAGCAATCTGAAGATTTAGCAGAAAACTGATAATTTAACAATTATCGTTACATTTGAGAAAAGACATGCGAGATTAATTCCAAATAATAGATTTTCTCTAACATAATTTTTTGTAGTTAAGCCTAAAACAAATTGGCGCAATTGAATTTTCATTCTAAAAATTTAATAGAAAACTAGTGAAATACAGTTAATTATAACAGAATTATTATTTATTTTGTTGTTATACATTTTTAAAACATTCAATATACATCACAGGTTGACCGTTACATTGTGGGCAAAATGTCATAACTCTCTTGGTTTTTCTTTATTAGCAATTGTGCTACCTTGCTGTGCAGATATTATTTTGTAACACTGTGCATCTTTTTCTTGCTTTTCTTGCAATTCTTAATTAAGGTGTTTTTGACTTGTTGGTATTTTTTGGTCTAAATACTTTGTAAATTTTTAAGTTATCTAAATTTTAACAAATCAATTTGTTTATTTCCTCATTTCTGATGAATGTACTAAGCATTAGCTACCGACGTTCTACATATTAAATCAATAAAAACTTTCTTATACCACTTAATTGTTTTTCATGAGTTATTATAATATGATGATAGTTGATCCGATAGATCCACCCCTTTTTGGCGTTATTTTAATCATGTACATCATTGGGATTTAATTTTCTATCAGTAGTTTCAGTAATAGCACATGTGTGTGCGTTACTTGAAGTTAGCATGGCAACCCCCTTTCTATCCGTCCATTTCATAAATTTGTTGCGACTTTGTAAGTTAATAATAGTACCTCGTCTGTATTTTTCTTAGGCTTCAGGTGGCAAATATTTTCTATTTAATTTAATTGTACCACAAATATATGTTAAGTTTTCCAGAAGCTCTTCAGCTAATGGTAAACTTGTGTAATGGCAGTCTGTAAATAATGTTCGCTTGAAAATCTCATTACTACATCGTGGAGATGCCCTTGTCTTATTGGAACGCCATTTTTCCAGCATAAATTTCTAAATTATTTGTATAACTACCAGGAAAATATAGTTTATACATTTTAATACCATATATGTGACTGAGACGACCACGCCAAGGAATAATACTTTCGTCAATCACAATATTTCTGCCGGCTTTAACAACACACATACCTATTTGTTAGTTCTTCCAATACATTTTTAATTTTTCCCAGACAATTTCCAGTATTATTTACGTTATTATCGCTAAAATAGATATTTGTCACAAATAGAGAAAATAAAGAAAATTGATAGTTTGTTTCTACATCATTTTCTATCAACTCTTCGTCCATTGTATACTTGTAAAATTGAACTCTTCGTTTCGTTATTGGTGACCATTTTTTAAAAGAGTCGTTCATTGATATACAATCATCTGTAGAAGAATTTTCAGAATCTAGGTCAATCGGCTCATTGCCACAAGTAGCAATGCTAATATCTTCCGAAAAATACTTAATTAGTGGCTTTGATATTTTCTGCTATTTACGATAAATGAATCTGAATAACTTTCGTCTTCTGATAAATTTATTTTCATTTTGTTCAAGTAGTATAGAGCAAATAATATAAATATGTTTTAAAACTATCATAAAATTACCTTTATATTATACGCCAAACTGTAATACAATTTAATTATATTAAAATATAACCTAAATATCACACATTTTTTACAATTGCGCGGGCCAAATTTTGTCAATTTAAATGAATAATTGCATAGTTTAAAAACGCCGGCGTCAACGTGTTAAGTTGTTAGTAGTTATGGTTATTGTAGAAAAGAATTTTAGTAATTATTTACAAATAGACCTACGAAAATTATTTAAAGTATTTTCTCTAAATACTTTAAAGCATGTATGTCATATAATCTAAATATTACCCTTTCGGATTTTATTTAAAATTTCGTGATCGTATTTCTATTCAACCTTTTGCATTACAATATTTTGGTGTTAGTAAAGTTGCATATTTTTAAAGAGTGTTTCCATTTAAAAAATCCATAATCTGGCACGAGATCCTATTCAAACATATATACAATTATATATCTTTCATTTAAATTTCACTCGATATATTGCGTTTGTTGTTTTAAGAAAGATGTACAATGAATAAATAAACATAAACAACATAAACATCAAAATGTATCACGAAGTGAAAGCTTCCACAATTACTTATTTATATCTAAATGTAAGTTTTAATAAACAAAACTTGAAATTTTTAAAGAATTTTATAAATTTTAACGACCGTTTTTATAGATGTGTAAGTTTCTGAATAGTTTTGTCCTGGTTATATCTTTTGGTTTTTGCAAGCTGTGAAATTTTGATATTATTAATAGATCGTTCTTCACTTGTAGAAGCCACAGTGTGGTGAAATAATTGTTGGAAAAATAAATATGGCCCTACTATCCATAATATCTAAGTAAGCGATCGATCATTCCTAAGAACTTTATCTGAAATCCGCCAGATCCTAATTCCTCTGCACAAATCTTTTAAAAAAAATTATTGGATTTTAACAATAAACGTCTTCTATACTTAATTGAGAAATCAGAACCAGAACCCAAAATTCAAAACCTCTTCACTAACAACATTTGAATTCATTAATCATAAGATTAATTATCATTAAAGACTAACTGCTGAGACACAGAGTTATTTATACCTAAATTGACCGAGTAGATTAAAATTCATATTACTTAATTGTTGAGACGTACATTCAACAAGTTCGGGAATTGTTAAGGGGCATAACTGTGCGTAGGCGGGCGAGTAAGAGTGATTTCAAAGGGATGCGTCTGGGGTCTGACATTGAGTAAAATTGGTTATGCATGATATGCCCCTCAAATAAACCCCTAAACCCGCAATCTTATCAATAGCCCAATTTCACACCCCTGATTCACTTCCGACGACGCCCACTGCCATCTATCACTCGCCGGAGAAGGATATTGAGAGCTCTCCGTGCTCGCTCTATTAAACATCAAGATTTCCTACGCCGAATCGTTTAATCCAATTAATAAGCAGCAAATAAGGGAATACTTCTGCCATTCAAACACCACCGTTTAATTAACTCGATTCAGCGTTGAATGTAATCGTAAGGCGTTTAAGTATTTGCTTGTTGAAGATATGATTATTCATAACTTGAATTATATAATTAATAGTTGTCTTCACATTACTGATATCACAATAAGCACACTATTAATTTTTAGGCTGTTAACGTTTTTTAAACGCGTCTAAAAAAGTTGTTATGGCAATCTTTAAACACGCGTTTCGCTGTATCACAACTCATCAGTGAAGCTATGCTATAATTATCTTTCCATCTTTCAACACTTGATAATGACCTGCAAAGGTTGAAACTATAGTTGTGGCAAAAATTGATAATATATTGTAAACTTTGTTTATGTATTGAGTTAATTGTAATAAAATAACTAAATGCAAATTACATTCAAGTTCTTTTAAATAAAGATAAAATAAATTATAAATTACAATATAATATTTAATAATAACATTATCGATTATATTTGTTGATGTTATTAATTATTAATTTATTCAATTACATCTTACATTTTAAATTTGCTTCTTCAACGAAATAATAAGAGTTCCAAGAGAATTCCATTAGGATACTCACTTATTCAGTTCCTATAAATAAACCCTTTGTATCGATTCGGTGGTGTTGATGAGATCGGTTGCTGTTTGCGCATCAGTGCTAATTGGACTTGAACTTTGAACTTGTCACAGATGAAACAAACATGGAAATGCACTACACACCAGCCGCATATTGAAAATATATGTAACTGTAAATATTTGCTTGCAATTTACATGGAAATTGATTTATTGCCATTATCAATCAGAATTTTTACACCTTTACAAATGGATATTTGTTTACACATATTGATTCCGTTAATTTATGTGTATGCAATTATAAACAATATACAGGGTGTATCAATACAGCAGTTAAAAACATTCAGGAGAGATGTAGTATATTTAGATAGTAATGAATGGTCGGAAACTTATTTTTTTTTTGCTGCTTAGTGCTCTTGTGATGTTCCAAATTTTTAGTGATTAGTGTATTTATGTATGTATTTTTTAATAGATCTTGTTAAGCAAATAAACTAAATTAAACGAATCATGTATTCTACTAATATTTAACAAATGAAATGAAGCTGCATGCACTACTATGTATTATTTCAGCTACCGTAGCGACATCTATCCCGTTTACCAGTCCTATTTCTGTCTGTACCCCATTTCTCCTGAATGAGTAATACTAATTAACAAATAAGATTGTAATACATTATTTTCTTAACTATACAAAAAACAGTATTCTATAATACTTTTATTTATTACCACAAGTGGATAAGACAATAAAAGATTTTTGATATCAAGCTCTCATTTAATTCCCAGTAGAGAACTATATAGCTCACAAGAAAAGCGTTGTATAATTTTATAGCCTGAAAACGAGTACGATATTGAGGGCTTTTAAGTCTATTATATGAAGGCGAGATTTTATTAGAATTGTGAGTTTTGTATTAAGATTGAAATTTAATTTATAGGAATCTGCAGTAATATATTTAATTTTTAATTTACGTTACTGTATCAAGACATTTTTTTAAATAAAATATGGACAACAATGTATATTAAAGTTATTTGGGTTATAAAAAATTAATTAATACGACATGTTTCCTATTATTCAATTATCAACAATCTTGAATAAAGTTTAAAGCCGTTTTCTGTGCAGATATCACTTTTTGTTTCATGGAATAGTTTTATAAAATAATGTCATAAAAAATGTAAGATTTTATATGTGATAAGTATACTGCTTTCATAGCTATTAAAATAGAGAGTTATTGTAGACCTCCAGTTTCTCAAACCACTTTAGCTCTTTGATCAAATATTATTCCGAATATAATCCAATAATTGACTAAAAGCCGAATATATACTTCATTCAATTATTGAACAAAGCACCACACTATCAAGACTAAATGTGTAGATCTACTTATATCTATCAAAGAAATTCATTTCTATTGTAACGTTTTACTGCTGTAAAAATAATTGAAAGTGATTTATTTAAATTAATTATTTATTGTAGCGTTTTTTTATATATCCGTCACTAGTTGTTTTTCCGATTCAATCGGCGCGTCTCGCGACATATTTCGTCCCGAAATGAATCCTCCGGCACCTTATGACGATACCTGCACTGGGATTATAATAGCACACCAAAATCTCGATCTCAGTATTGGCAAAACAGACTTCCACCATGCTTCTTATTGTTCTCCAGTCCAATTGGTCCAACCCACAAGCTTGTTTCGCTATGGCCAATTTCTTAATACCCTCACGTAGAAGTGAATCTCTTAACGCCTTTAATGATAGCTATACATCTGACAAATCTTCCCCCGAAAGGCAGCCGAACTTTAAATCACATTAAAGTCACAGCTCTCGGCTCATGACGATGGTCGCTGGAGTCTGCCCGGTTTTTTCGGTACGCCAACAAGAAAAGATGAAGATGTTGGTCCCAGTCTCTTTGATGGACAAAGACTACTTTTCACAAATAGCGATTGATGGTCCTATTCATTCGTTCCACCATACTATCTGATTGTGGATGTAGAGCTGTTGTTCTCGTCTTATGAATCTTAAGGAACATTCTCTTTCTCCTCTTGAAAAAGATTGGATTGTAAATTTCTTTCTTGGTCAGAATGTAGTTCGAAGGGAACGCCGAAACGACATATCCACTCCTTAATTAATACTTTCGTAATTATTAAAGCCTCTTGGTTTAATAACGCGTGGGCATCTACCCATTTACTGAAATAATCCATTACTATAACGATGTATTTATTTCCTTGGTAAGACTCGGGGAATGGTCCAGCGACATCAATTGCGGTTCAAAAGGACTACCCGCGATATACTGCTGCATAAGTGCTTTTCTTCGACGCTGTGGACGGTTACTTGTTGCACAAATCACACATGTTTTGCACCATTCCCTGACTTTACCTTCACCCAGTAGAATCTCTCCCGAAGTTTGTTTAAAATTTTTGACATACCCAGGTGTCCACCAGTAGATCCATTGTGAAACTCTTCCATCACTTCAGGTATTCTACTCTTTGGAATCTGCCTTCATTCTTCGCGGCCTTCTGAATCTTTGAATAGGCATTTAAGGATTCCCTTGTCTAGTACAAGACCCCATTAAGCCCAGTATGACGAATATTTTGAGACTTTCTCCCATGTTGTCCTGGTACCACTTTCCTTCTATGTCCTCAAGAGCTTTAAAACGAGATCGCTCTCTTGGTCCTTCCGGATTGCTTTTAAATTCCAATCATCGCTTTCTACAGCCGTTCGGAGTACCTGACATTCCTTTAATACCGCGATATTACAGTGCTTGCAATTTTCTGGGCATGGTCTTCGCGACAAAGTATTTGCATTCCTTCGGATCGCTCCAGCTCTGTATTCAGTGTCAAAGTCAAACTCCTAAAGTCTTTCAAACCATCTTGCGACTTGTCCTTCCGGGTTCTTGAACTAAAGAAGCCATTACATAGCAGCTGATCGGTTCTCAGTAAGAATTTCATTTTATATAAATATTTATAGAAATGTTCTACTTGACTTGACTACTGCAAGCAACTCTTTACTCGTTACGCAGTAGTTCCGCTCCGGCTTGGATAAAGTCTTGCTAAAATAGCCCATTACTATTTCCTGTCCATAATGTATTTGTGTTAGAATAGCTCCAATTCCCACATTGCTTGCGACGGTATCCAAAAAGAACCTTCCTTTTTTGCAACGTATAATTTAAAACTGGTGCGTTG
Source organism: Ontholestes murinus (assembly GCA_963969525.1). Taxonomy (NCBI): domain Eukaryota; kingdom Metazoa; phylum Arthropoda; class Insecta; order Coleoptera; family Staphylinidae; genus Ontholestes; species Ontholestes murinus. Next base: position 49,737,846 of record OZ018395.1, read on the forward strand.
GTAGGAGCGTTTTTCAGTTTTTGGAACGCCTCCTGACATTCCCCGTTCTAGAAGAACCGTTGTTTTCCTTTAGTAAATCCTTTGGGACTGACCATTCCCTCACCGTTAAGATCTTTTGGACGTCTTTCTTTTACACCTCTTTCTTAAAAAGGTAGCACTTCTTCGGGCTAAGTTTCAGTCTAAAATCCCTTAATCATCGGAACACTTCTTCTTAGTTCTTCATGTGATCTTTGAAGGACTTTCTCATTACGATTAAATCGTCGAGGTAAACCAAACATGCCTTACAAGAACTATCTTTTTAGAACCGTCTCCATTAGTCTCTCGAACGTCGCGGATGCATTAAAATGTCCAAATGGCATAACATTGAATTGCCATAATCCATTGCCTACTGTAAATGCTGTTTTTTCTCTGTCTTCGAGAGCTACTTTAACTTGCCAATATACGCTTCAAAGATCCAGAGTGGAGAAAATAGTATGTGCAGCCAAGGTATCCAATGTGTCGTTAATTCGGGGTAAAGGATAACTGTCCTTTTTGGACATATTATTTAGTTGACAATAGTCAACACAGATGCGAGTCGATCCGTCCTTCTACTTTACCGATACCACTGGCGAGGCCCACGGACTACTAGATGGTTCTATAATGCCCTCGCTCTCCATGTCCTGGACAATCCTATTAGCTTCCTTCCACTTCGCCAGTGTGCTGTCTGTCTAATCGGTTGAACATTTTCGGTATTAATCTTATGTTGAACGATGTTGGTTCTTCCATTTGGTCCAATATCAAATACGTACTGATATTCCATGATCAACTCTTTTAGTTGGATTACAATCTTGGGTCGAAAGGGAAATCAAATTTTGTAGTAGTTTTCATTGATTTTATTTTCTGCTGTGGTTTTCTGCAGTATTGATGTAGCAGCAAAACAATGTCCTAGCAGCTCTCCTTCCCTCAAATGAACAGAATGATAGTATTCATTATTCTAACTAATACAGTGTTATTAACTAGCCCTCAAGAATTACTTCACTTCTCTCCGGAACTGATATTTCCAATGGAAGGGTTACCCGGACTCTACCAATATTCCGTCTGTAGAGTACCACCTTCTCTCTATTAACGTTTAGGATTCCATTTTTAAGATCCAATAAGAAGCCTTTAGTATTCATGCTGTCCATCCCGAGAATTAATTCGTCTTTAATGTCAGTTACCTCTGGACGGCTTGTTCTAGTTTTCCGACTTTCCTTTCTATGCACCGACGTTGTATATGATCGTGTTTTCCACATTTCCAACATTCCACTTTCTTCTTGTTTGCTAAAAATTCCTTGATAATATCTTGTATTATTTTTCTCAGATCATCCAATCTCTCTCGTGAATTTTCCGAACACGGCCTTGATTCCTAACTGTACTTTTAGCTGGTTTTATTTCAAGCGCACGAGACAGAGCGTCTACCAATTTAATTGGTTGAGTGAGTTTCAATGCCTGATGTATGTCTTTATCTTTCAATCCGTATAAAAATGCCTGCACAATTAATGTTTCCAAGATGTTCTCCGTTACACCAGGATACGATAGTCGTGTTAATCGAGCTATATCGGCTTTAAATTCTTGCAAACTCCCATCAGATTTTCGGCAGCAATTTTTAAGCTGTTAATGGTACATGTGTTCAAGGCCGTGTTTGGCCATACCTTATCTCTAGATGCTTGATTAATTGTTCGTAGTTCATCTCGCTTTGCGAGACGAGTTAATGCTATAACCTTCTCTGCTGCGTTCCATCCATTGGCTGAACTGCGGCCTCAAATTGGCTAAGGAAATTACTTCACGTTTGGCCATCAAAATTAGGTGCTTTAATTTTTATCGAGTGAACAGGATCGCCATTTTGTTTGCAATTTTTCACACCAGACACCTAACACCATTGTAACATTTTCGAACGTTTTACTGGTGTTAAAATAATTGCAAATGATATTTTACCACCTGCATTAACAAACATCACATCTTAACAAGTTAGATTTGGTACATTAGCGAGCAGACGAGGACATCACCATACCAGCGTTCATCGTCACGGCAAATGAGTTTATATTGGTTCTTCGAACCTAATTCCTAAACTTACAAATGTTATAAACTGAAAAGTCATCGTCATCGGATTTTCATGCATACTGTAGATCAACCACCAAAGTATCTGTATCTTGTTTGTTTTGTCGTCATCAACTACTTCTATACTACAAAATCCAGTCAAATTCGCTTGACCAATTGACATTAACGAAGAATTTTAATTTTAAAAAAATGGTAAGCAAAAACAAGCAACCTTTCTTCAGTAGTTTGTAGATACAATCATGTATTTCTTGCCTTGCGTCCTTGAATCAACATAACATAATTTATTTCATAAATATAAATTGTAGATTATTGTAAAAAATATGCTTCCTCCTTATTGGTTTTAATTACTTCTTCGTTTTATAATTCCTCGCATCCATTCCAATTGTGTAGCATTTGCTCCTCTTAATTCTCATTACATCCTCTTAATAATTTTCTACGATGTTTTTATTATTCCTGCATATTCTACACAGTTTTCTCTCTTCATACATCCAGAACTTATTTTCGTTTTCTTCGTTTGCGCATCTGAATCTTGCAATCAGTTTTGTCAGTCTTACTTTGGTTCGGGTATTCTAAATATTTTGGTGTGTTGTTCTCAATTATATCTTTGTATTTCACAACTCGTACCATACAACCACATTATACCTAGAATCATACAGCTCTGACTCTATTGTAGATTTGCACGAGGGGCTAGACTATCCATCCTTTCGGTCGAGGGCTCGTGTATTCCTAGTCACTTCTGGCTATCCTGAGTTACGGCTAGTGGCACTGTCACATTGCAAAGGCATCAGCTTCTCCGGTTTCTGCGCCAACTTATCCGAAGACCATCAGTTCTTAGCTTTCGAGCTCAATGGGCTGGAGACACCTTGCTAAGCAGTCTAGTGAAAGGACTGCAAAGCATTTTGTCGATCAGTCAAATGCGACCTCCACCTCCTCGTGGTGCCCGCTGAGGTCTGACAGGTGTCGAATGCTAAGAGAAATGCACGCAGGGTCCTTGGACTCTTGGTCGTGACATTGGAGGATAAACTGATGAATAGACAGGTAAACGTAATTTCACAAATATCTCTCTACACTATTTCGATGTACAAAAGTCTTCCGGTCGCTCTCATTTTTACTACTTCTATAATAGCAAAACCGTTTCTGTTGTAATATATTTCTCTGTTATCTCTTGGTTATTCTAATTCCTGTAGGATTTTACATTCACTTCTTTTTCTCAATATTCCCTCCTATCTAACCGATTTTTTCCTGCCTCTACTCTTAGTTTGTCCCTTTTTACGTCCTCAAGTTCTTGGTCCAGTCCTAATACTCTGCATGTATAGCCTCTAATTTTTCTTTTGCTTTCCATCCTCATGTTTCTGCTCCATACATCACCATACTTCTCGTTAAGCTGCCGAACAGCATTCCTTTAATTTTAATACTGCCATAATTACCCATACTTCCTCTATAGCCTTATTTGCCTTTTACGCTAAACTTTTATTATTTTCGTCCTTTCTGTTGTTTATGCAGAACACAGATATTTACAGTTTCTTACTGCTATATTTTTTTCCTTGTCATTTTCATTTTCTAATCCATTCTTTCCTGCCGCCTTTCTGAACTTTTTAATGTTTATTTTGTCCACATTACGTCAAACCATTTCTTTCTGAAATATTTCTCTAGGCATATTATCTTTTCTCTCATTTCGTTTGCTTGTTTTGCCACAATCACCTTGTCGTTAGCATATGCTAACGAGTATACTTATTCACCACAACCCCAACCGTTTGCACTTCTCTCAGTTTCTCTTCTACATCTGCTATGTAGGTCGCAAACAGTAGTAGTTACTAAGGTTATATGGGGAGGAATAGAAACCATTTAGTGTAGAGATCCGTAGTTAAATTATTACGGATGCTAACATACTTTATATTCAAGTCGTGGTACAAGACAAAAATGTAATTGAGGTCAATTTTTCTGAACAACCGTAATATACGCAAGGTTAATTACAGAAGTTAGAACAAATATACCTGCAGATACTTGTATAATCTACAGCATCGAAGCACAGTCTCTTGTAATATTGGTAACACCACCTCTAAGTTACCCTCAAAAGATTAGACTAGCAATATGAAGAGATGACTTAGGAGCCGCATCTTTACAAGATATAAACTAACCTAACGCTCTTTTAAAACAACTAAAAACCTTTAACCAATAATTACTACGGTCAGTAATATGAGTACAGAAACCACTCATTTATAATAGGTGTTCCTCGTAAACTCATTAGGAATGCTAACATTCCTGCTAGATTCAAGTCGTGGCATAGGACGAAAATGTGATGAAACCAATCTCTTCGCATACTTGTGTGATACAAATGGTCACTTGCGGAAGATAGAACAAAGATTCTAAACTCGCCATAATTGAAAAATCTACTGGGCTTCACAGTCTGTAATACCGGTAACTATATCATTAGCTTAGTCACAAAATATTAGCAACCCAAATAGAACATGTTAACATTTCACTAGAACCAAATATTAATCACATATTTTATTGTAGAGGCATTTACTTCGTAGTTAATCTTGAATATGATGAAAGTAAACTTGATAACTTTAATTTACCTTTATTTAAGTGTAGCGCAACATGTATCGACTATACGTATATTACTTTAAGTTTGACGGTGACTATCTGTTAGGCAAAACTGTATTCACATGTTAAATAATAAATATAGAGGTAAAACAAAGTTTAATCGAATTTAATTTTATCATAACACCTATAAAGCCATTGGATTGTTACACTGCATTGATTATAGGTTGAATAGGATACTAGTGAGGTGTGTTAACCTCTCATGAACTACGATCTAACATTTCTATTGCTCTACATTGATTATGGTTGGATTTCAATAAGAAACTTTTTATATGAATGTATTTGAAGCAGATTCTGTTGTAAAATAAAGCTAAAACACTGCTGACTAGATTGACAAGACCAAATACGCTACTAGCAGATCTTAATGGAGGATAAAACTTAGTAAAACTTTTAAGAACTGTTTAAAATGTGACACCTAAAAACACATTATCTTAAATGGAACAAAAATGCCTAAAACTCAAAAATAATTTCCTAAAGCCTTGTACATAAAGGCATAATATACAAGAACCTCAATATAACTAGTAACTTTACAGAGCAGCAATAAATAAATGAACTATTGGATCAGCTTATCTGTGAAAAAGAATTTGCAAGATAACTAAAGTCTTGACAACTTCACAAAAGAATGCCTACAAATGATAAAATACTATACAACTAGATAGGATGTATAGGTCAATTGAATGTTAGTCACACAATCTAAACTACGAAGCCAAGAAACTATTCGATCCGTATTCTTAAACCCCTAATGTGGTGTTGAATTTGGATAACAATTTATTAAATGAAAGATTGAGTCTCTTTTCTTTGCAAAATTTATTGATTTCAAATATATGAGACAAAATCTTTTATTTAATAGTTCATCTTGACGTAACTCAACAATCTTTAAGTATTTTACAATATACTCATCTTTTTAGAGACAATTTTACTATTTATAGAAAATAATAGTACTACTAAGTACATGACTGTCACGTTGTCTTTCGAAACATAATCGAAACAACTAAGAGGAGTGAACAACTGTAAATGTAACAAAAATTACATATACTTTTTCGACCTCTGTATGTTTTAAGAATATTAAGCTCATGTCGTAAAGGTCATATGTTCGAGATTCTTTTATGTGAAGACTACATAGTATAACGAAAGTAAATACAACTACAATCTTAACACCAATACATCGAATAATAGCAATGATAAAGAGTGTGTTATAGAACTGATAATATTTATGTTCTACTTTTGGCGAATATGATATGTAAGAAAGACTAAGATTTTATGGACCTACTATTGTGAAATAACTGTGTACCATACTCGATTAATGAAGTACTCAACTTTTTGATGCCATGGGTGAACTACCTACCATCACATCAAATGCATATGGATAACTGTGCTGTGCCAATCAGTATATGGCCTGTTAGTCAACGGCATCAATATAAGATTTTCCGGTCTAATCAGTACAAATTACAAAAGAATGTAACAACCAAATCTTCTAAAGTATGATCTAGTAATTGAAATTTTGTTATTATTTGCATTTACCACGTTATAGAAAAATGAGGAATACAGAAGTTCACAGAGCTCTTTTGACCAGAAAATAAAGTGTAGGCATTAAGTTTACCTCGAAAAATAATCACAAAATAATGTCTGTGGTTGATAACAGTGGACATAAAATATTCTTTTCAAAAAATATAACTAATAAAACAAAAGAACTAATAAATAAAAGAACTCAATTTTATATTCTGCCAAAACTCATTCGACAATAGCAGTAGCATCTTTGTCGCATCATGGTAGAGATAAGTTTGAAGATTATATTTATAGATATTTTACTTCGCACCAAGTATCATCGTCAAAGACTGGTGAAAAAAGGAAGAAAAACTTCTAGAAAGAGTTCTGGAAATATGTAATACACCTTAAACGCGTACAGTCAAGAAGAAAAAAATATTACATTGCATAAAGTAGTGATATTTCAGAAAAGCAACAAATACACTTTTATGTGAAAAAAAAGTAAGAGTAGTAATGGGTATTATTGTTAAGATTACATACAATACAGAAAAATATTGCAGAAAAATAGAAAGTTCATAAATTGAAGAAGAAATCAAACAATGATTAATTGGGAAGAATTAACGATTACTCTGATACAACATAATTTTTCCAATGCAATTATAAACTCGAGTTCATAGAAAAAAATAATGCAAGCAACTTGTGCAAGTTTCTAACGTACCAAAAAAAAACTGGCAATCGTATTCTCCAGATTCATTCAGTATATTAGCAAGAACGCTGAACGAAGGCATGGACGTACCAGAAAACAAAAAAAAAAACAATAAGAAAATGGATATGTAATACACGTCTGTGGTAGCTGACGGTCGCATATAAGTTATCACAAAATAAAGAAAAAAGAAAAATAAATGAAGAACGGAAATGGTAATGAAGTCAATGATGGATCGAGTAGCTGTTGATAGTAGTTTTCAAAGAAGAAGTGGTTAATTTTAAAGGGAATACTGAATGTGAGGGTGGAATAAAGTTTAAGAAATTCGGGTGGATTTATTTTCCTGGACTGGTAGTCTTAATTGGAATACACCGAATTGAAAAAATCACTATATTTTAAATGTTTTCAAATCAGTGTACGATAAGTATGGATTACCACGTAGTAACGGTCGCAACCATTATCTTTATTTAATTGGAATAGGTTAGATTTAATCATTAAATAAATAGTCTTCCACATTTGCGACTGCCAATTGTGTGAAATGTTTAAATGTCTCTTTTACTTAGTATTGTTAGCAGATCAGCCAATTGTTTTTATTTTCGCCGGTCAAACAGAACAGTAACTCTTTGACCTAGATGTATATTATTTGCATTTGCGCTTAAGAATTTTTTACCTTCATATTCAGCAAGCATACCAGTTTTTTCTTCGTTGCTTGTTTTGGTTTTCCCTATTTAGGCAGGTTAAGGTAACTCTTGAATAGATATTTAAAATGTTTACATCGTAAACAAAAAGTATATTTAGCAAAATAAAAATAAACTGTGGAGAAAGTGATTACAAGTTATTTTATATTATAGGGTAATAGTAGTAGTAGTAGTAGTGTTAGGCTATCGACCACGTGGTCCTTCCGCCATGTGTCATTTGTGTATTTGTGCGTGTGTAAATGAGCTTGTTACTTTAAAGGATCGCCCCCGTCACTCTAAAGCACCATTAATTGTATCCCAATGGTGAATGGTACCGGTCACCCATCCGACTACTGACCCGAACCAACGTTGCTGCACGTCAGTTCGGGGCCGTAACCGATGCGCCACCACCGGCGTGTATATAGGGTAATATTTTCTCAGGAAAATTCCTTTAAACAGGCAGCTGTTGTTGAAAATTTTCTACTGATATCTTGATGGTCTCTTTGTGTATTCTAGCGCGTCTTGGTGCTTTCTGCTAATACTTCCTTCTTCGAGAGGAGTTTATTGTACTTCAATCTCTCATCAAACGGATCCGTAAGTTCTTCCATTAGTTTCTTTGAAAGAAATTATTTTTATTCAAGGTATTACGTTCCACAGAAAAGTATTTAACCTGTTTTCTTATATTTATGGTGAAAACTTTCTCCCTGTTAGCGGATTGCTATTCTGAGGTTATATTGTTGACCATCTAGCCTTTCAATCAACCATTGTTTAAAAATATTTTCCTTCCTATTCAGCAAGCATATCTATTTTTCTTTGTAGCTATTTCTTCTATTTTTCCTGTTTATGCAACAGAAATAATCTTGTCAGCTTTTATTTTCTGGCGTAAATTCCTCCGATTAGGCAGCTGTTGTTGTTTTATAATAATTTTCTAATGATATCTTGTTTGTCTGTTTGACTACCTTAACCTATCCTACTGATTTTCGGTAATACCTCCTCCTTCGTTGTTGATCGTACTTCAGTCTCTCTTCAAACGGATCTGGTAGTTATTCCATAAATTTCTTTGGAAGAAGTTCAGGCACAACTTCTTTAACGCATCTAACAGCTTATCCCACTTTCTACTTTCACCAAATATCTAGTTGAGTTTTTTATTTTATTTGTGCAGCAAAATTAAACATTAAATATTTTCTGAGGGAAACCTCCTTCGATCAGGCAGCTGTTTAAGATATAGGTCAATTGCCGTTGAAATTTTCTTAATGGTTGACTGGTTGTGTCTTCTGATTAGCCTCTGTTTATCTACCCAGATCACGATGTATGTTTGATTAATTTTAATTATACAAGCTAGCTGTCAAGTGGACCTGCGTTTCATTGCATTTCTCGCTGTGGTAATCAGATAGTCTAAGTTTTTAATATATCTATTGTGTTTAATAATCTTTGAAAAATAATATATTTATATTTGTGTGATGTTCAGCAGACCACGCATAAATTTTTTTATCATTATTTTTAACAATAGTGCCTTGTTCTAAGTAAAATGTTTTTATGTCCATGACAGTTCCAGTTAAACTTAATACTTGATTTATATGTTTTGTTGCAATTAAGTACTATAGACAATGATTTAGTAGTTCTCTAGTTACTAGTGTTTTTCTATGATTTGTAGTCAGTTTGATTGGTGTTTTGGGTAACAAGTTTTTAGTTTCTAGATCTTAGATTGCATGAGAGTTGGTTATTATATTTTGTAGGTATTAGTCCTAATATGACTAGGAATTAATGTAAACTATGTACAATGAAATGTGATATATTTAATTGTAATGCCTTATTCTAACTAAAATATTTTTACCTCCAGGGCAGATGAACTGAAAACGTAGAATTCTTTAAATTCATTACCATGAATTAATGATTCAATAAGAATGTTGATAGAAGTTATCCTGTAAGTTTAAATGAAATAATAGAGGTCTCAGTTTAAACGTATTTTATTATTTAATAGATGACATTGGTACTTTTTGTTCAAAATAAAATTAGTACTTTCGCTGCTACATTCTTGATGGGACATAATTAAAACAAGTCTTTCATTTACAAATCCACCCCTATTTTTTGTTCGTTATTAGTAATTCTAGATTATTGGAGAAAATAAATCAATAAAATAAATTTAAATGCTTGATTTACATGTTCGGTTATAAATGAGTGCTATAAACTCTAGCTTCTAGTATTTTTCCATTTTCTACAAGTGTTGTGGGTAACAAGTCTTCTGTTTCTTGATCTTGCATGAGAGATCATGTTCCTATTTTATAGTTGTATATACTGAGTTCACTGGGAACCCATGCAATCCACTATATTGTAACATTGCAAAGATAAGTAACGCTGGAGTAATCCAAGCAGTATTTGCCAAATCTTCAATCTTTAATTGTCTTTATTCATTTTTGTTCACAAGATTCAACCTATGTTGAATAATGCCATGAGTTCAATAACACGCCATCATTGACGAGTAAAAATAAGAATGAAATTGATGCTACTCATCTAAAAAAATATATCAGGATTACCGTTTACAGTTATAAGAAGTTCATATCATGCTGATCAAATAGTGTATTTTTGAGGAAAAGAAAACACCCCACTTATAGTGGCGAATAATATCGTACGAGAAAGTCACGAATTCGCGTCCGAATGCAATTAAATTTTGTATTGGTGTCCCACCTAATTATGCAATAGGGGGGTTGGTGACACACAATTAACCCTGCCATTAACAGACAGACATTCCGTCTGATGCCCTGAACCACTTTGCTCATTTTTAATTAGTGTCCCGGCAATAATTCTATGGAAATTTAATTAGCGTTACGCCCTTTTTACAAATTACGTTCCGACTGTGAAACGTCACCCCCGCAATTTCCATTTTAGCACACATTCAGGCACCCTCTTCCGCCGATTATTGGAAATAGTTTTCACACAGACGTAATAGTTTCATTCTTCCAGACTAAGTAATAATTATGATGTGATTTGAACTAATCAAACAAATTAAAAATATTAATAAAACAAAGATTTTATATAATATAATTTCAAATCTAGTCCAACGCTTAGATAATAGATGGCACCTTTATGGTAATATCTTAATTCTGTATATCAGTGTAATTTTAAATCAATGTTTTAATAATAAATGTTTTATTCAAGACTATTCGTTTTTTTTCTATAGAGTTAGTGGTATTTAGATTTTGTTTGTACACTTGTTTCTTATATCAGTATTGGAATTCTTTGATGTGATAAGTTAATAAAATAAATAAAACACAATATTAATAAGGAATAAGAATGTAAAAACAGAGTTAGAGTGAAAGTTTAATGATCCTGAATACAAATAAATAATTATAAAAGTTATATAGTTACAAATATAAACATGAAACTCATTGCATAATTGAATTAAAGTTGGGGCTGCGATTAATGTAGTTTACAATGAAGTTTATCTGTTTGTTATAATTATGCGTGAAGCTTAGTCAAATTGTATTATTACTAATTTATGTTGATAAATAATAAGGAAGTAACATTAAATTGACAATTATAACATTTATGATGAAATCAAACACAATAACTTTGTTTTGCTATTATTAATAGAATTAACAAAATTATTTTAAACCATGGAACTCAATATTATATTTTATTGTAGAAGCATTTACTTTATGGTACATCTTCAATATGATGAAATAAATATTCAAAATGTACGATTAGGTAAACGCCTCCACAATATAGTTGTCCCTAAACATAGTTTATATATAAGTAATAAATAATGAAAAGTCTTTATTGTATTTTTATTACATCATGGTTCTCTCTTGATCATAATAAAGTACCCTTGCAGTCTGACATATATCTCTCTTCTTCTATCAAATATTGCAAATAATTCTAAAAAAACTCTTATTTATTATATTTTTTTCATAGCAATTTTAACATTATCCATATTTCTGGGTAGAATTAATGAGAATGGAAAGAAGGGAACAGTGAAGCCCAAATTCCACAAATTTCACCATAGACCAGGGTGACTTGCACTGTCATGTTCTAACCATGCCACAGCTGACTGGCTAAAGAGCATATCAGCCCATCTTAAGCTATGAATGGGAGTGAATATAAGGATACTGGAAGAGACAGAGATGCTTGGCCCTAAAGTCCTGATTGGCTACTTCCATAACAGCGAGGGTTATACCAATGAGAAGATAATTTCACTCGTTGAGGTCCAGAATGATCTAAAAACCTTCAATTGGAAGGTACTAAGGAGAAATCTGAAGGGACCCAAGTTGGAGGTATCGCAGTCGGTGGATTAACAGTACGCTAACAGAGTGGAAAGGCTCAGTCAATAGATCAACTACTGTTTTGGTCAAGTTAAACTGAAATTCAAGGGAATAAGGAAGCAAAGCCCGTTAGGGTTACCAGAAGTGCCTTATCCTGATCAAACCGCCTAAGCAAACCCAAGGAAGGATCCTCCGTCATCATCGACGACAAAAGACATAAAAGGCCCTACTCGATCGATGGGTACTGATAGAAGAAAAAAAACTCTAAAGGCAAAAAGCCCCGAAACACAAAGATTAGGTACTGGTGCCAGTGAACTATAGAGCGCACTAATGGCAAGCATATGCTGTATCTAATTGAATTTCCATCACTCTAAACCGGCTATAAGTTTCCTTTATTAGAGATTTAAAAAAAAACAAATTTGACATAGGATACCAGCATTAGCCTCAGATCTATAAGGGAAGGTAAGGGGCTTAGTCCAAGAGCTGTTGTAATGTTTAGGAAAGACAATAATTATACATTCATTTTAGAATTTCCAACAAGTTACCTAATAGCAGCCCTAGTAGAAGTTCCCGTGAAGAAGGGCAAGAGACAAGTTGTCATGGCCTTAGTCTACTTTCTGAGGGAACTATGCAAACCACATCAGATGAGGTAAGACCAGTCGTGGTGTTTTGTAGTCTACCTTTGTAAATACATGGAGTGTTGGACATAACTCTAACTGATGCCTTCACATCAAGCACCATTAAATATATTGCAGAAAAACCCTCTTTATCAGACCATCTGCAGATTGAGCTTGACTTAGAGCCCACAAAGGAAGATGCACCACCGGACTAGGTCTAACTGAAGAGATAACGCTAGAATGGATCAGGACAAGTTAATTGACCTTAAGGAAATCGACTTCTTGGGAACATACTAGTAGTAGAGTATTAGTATAAAAGATCTAACCAGGTCGCAGTCCTCTAATCTAATATAATCCATATTTCTATCCCTACTTTATTATTATTGTTAACTTATCGTCTATTATTTGACTTTGTTAAAACGTGTAAACTATAAAATACAAGTATATGTGATTTTGTTGGTCTCTGTATTTTTACAGCAACACCAACTTCTTTATTTCTTTGCACTTCACGAAAACAAATTTGTAAGTTACTTTGGTTATTTTTAATAGAATTGTTTATGTATTAATTTAAGAATAACTATAGTAACTAAGTTTTTAAGCTGATTATAAGAAATTCTTCGCATTTACTTAAAACAGATTTTTTGTGATGGATAAGATAGTCTTGAGAAATGAATTTGTATATGTCATTAATGAGATTAAATGAAATGTCAGTTTGTCTTTGTTTATCAACTTTAGACCTCTAGCTCTTAACCAACTGCTTTCTCATTTTTCATATATTTTAGAGCCTCTGGATTTCTGAAATCACAGATTTCCTATTTCATTTATGGATGGGAATCATTGTTCTCATATGTATTTTAAGCATGTTTCTTGAAGTTATTAAGTGTTTAGCTTTGATTTATTATTTTTTTACTGTTTATTTATTTATTTTATTCTCAACAGGCATGGAGCCCAATTACAGAGAAAATACAAAGATTGGCTTAATCTACAACTTAAAAATAATATTCTATTACATTAAACTAAAAATAAATTATAAAATAATATACATTGCTTAACACAGATAAGATTTTTAGAGCATACAAGAATTCAAATCATTAATAAATTTGCTTAAAGATGAATTAAATATATCAACTAAATATTGAACTTCGTGATAATTTCGGATCATTGTATGTAGAGGTGATAGTGCATTATGATTTGTGCGTGGAGTTTTAAGTGAAAAGGTGCGCCTATGTCGTGAGGAAAATCTAGGTATATTAATTTCTATTAAATCTATGAAATTTTCATTGTCAGTTATGTTGTGTATAATCTTATATAAGTCGGTAATGGATATAAATTTGTGTTTTCTGTGCACTGTTTCTATATGAAACTCGCTAAGACAAGTCATAATCAGGAAAAATACCATGTTTAAAAAAGTACAGATATTTTAAGAACCTTTTCTGAACTTTTTCTAAAAGATTAATATATTTTAAATATCCTGGAGACCACACTGTTGCACAATACGAAATTCGAGAAAAGATCAGTGACTGATATAGTTTAAATATGGTATTTAATGAATGAAAATCACGACAGTTCCTAATTATAAAACCTAGAGTTTTATAACAACTTAATGAAATTTTCTCAACGTGCATGTTGAATGTTAATTTATTATCGAAATAGACACCGAGATCTTTGATAGAAGTTACACGTGAGATAAGGACATTGTTTAAAGCGTAGTTATACAAAATGGGAGTATTTGATCGGGTATAAGATACGACATTACATTTAGAAATATTAATATTAACGCTATTAACAGAACACCATTCACTTAATTTTGACAAATTATTTTGTAATTTTATGGCTTCTTCAGAGTTGTGTATTACTGAATATAGTTTGATATCATCTGCATACATGAGAAATTCACAGTCCAATACATCACACACATTGTTAATAAATATTAAAAACATCAATGGGCCGAGGTTGGACCCTTGAGGAACACCACTACTAGCTATATATGTATTGGACTTAATTCCCATATATGAGACAAACTGAACTCTATTGGATAAATACGAAGAAAGTACAGACACGATGTTACCACTAATATCACATTTAAGAAGTAATTTAATTAATAATCTATGAGATATGCGATCAAAAGCCTTACTCATATCGGTATATATTACATCAACCTGGTTACCAAGATCCATATGATTAGAAATAAATTGGGTAATATTCATTAGGTTGGTTTGCGTCGATCTCTTTTTCATGAAACCATGTTGTCGGATACTAAGAGTGCTGTTTACCTTGTAATAAATATGATCTGATAGGATGCGTTCAAATACTTTACTAAAATTAGATATTAGAGCAATCGGTCGGTAATTCTCTATACAACACTTATCACCTTTTTTAAAAACAGGACAAATACGGGTAATTTTCCAATGATCTGGAAAGACACCACTGGATAAAGCTAAATTAAATAGATATGTTAGGGGCCGTACAAAATAAACCGCAGTGTCTTTTAGTAAAAACGCTGGTATACTATCCGGACCCATAGTTAATTTCGGTCGTAACCGGCGCAAACTACACAACACTTGTTCTTCACTCACTACAAAATTACCCAGGGCATGCGGATAGTGTTGCGGATTGAAATCTCTGACATCATCTTGAGGCAAATAGGAGCTCTTGAATTGTGCGGCGAATCCTTCTACTATATCTCCAGGTGTTTCTAGGGCTGTATTGCGATGTTTCATGCATCCTGGTATTCGTGACTGTCCTTTATTGTTATTAATAAAGCTCCAAAAAAGGTTGGGGTCATTATTTATGTTTTCTTCTGCAGCTTTAATGTGTGTGCTGTAGCTTGACTTAATTTTTTGCTTAATTAATCGTCGTACAGATCTGAATTCCTCTAATACTACATTATCTAGTTTAATGCGTTTAAATAGTTTATTCTTTAATTTTATTAATTGAATAATTTCCGCATTAAACCATGGAGGATATTGCTTTGTATTAGGTTTGAGTTTGCGCTTTGGAACATGAATATCCAGGATATTATATAACTTTTTGTAAAATAAGTTGCAACATTCTTCTACATCACATGACTGTTCTATTTCGGACCAATCTATTTGGGATATAGCTTCATATAGGAGATGAAGATTAGCCTTTTTAAAATTGTAAAAATCGTGGTTACGTTCTGAAGGAGAAAAATTTGAACCATACTTTTGTGGCGCCACAATATTTATTAGCAGGGGCGGATGATGTCGATCTTCATTAACTAAAGCACATTCTGATTTTTCAACAATACAATATTCATATGACGTTAAAACTAAATCTAGAATTCTATTATTGCAGTTTCTTATAAAATTATGTTGCTTTAAATTATTAAAAGAAATAAAATTTAAAAGTGGTAGAATAGTGAAGTGTCGTTCTGTATTGGAGACATATTGAATGTAGTTGGTTAAGTTGAAATCACCCAAAATAATTATATTATTTAAACTAAAATGTTGCTCTATCATATTGAATAATAAATTATAAGTGTCAAGTGCAGTTTGAGGTGGTATATAAACACACATAATGACAGCTGTATTGTTTTTACATATATTTACTTCAATTGCAACAATATCTATATTTTCAACAGTAAAAGGTATTGGTAAGAGAAGACATTTAAAACAATTTTTTATTGCAATTAAAGCACCACCACCTTTACGAATTTTTCTGTCCACTCTGAAAACGCTATAGTTAGACGGGAATAATTCATTGTCGTAAACACCATCTTTCAGCCATGTTTCAGTTAATGCAATTAAGTCATGATCATTTATTAATACATTGTTGTAGAATTCCTTAGTTTTGGTGTTTAATCCGTTAACATTTTGATAATATATGTTAAAATTTACTGCCTGTTGAGAATGCTCTAGTTTTCCTTATTTACAATTGTAGGTATACCTCGGATATGTTTAATGGTGAGATTTGTTTCTCCGGTTTCCATGCGACGTTTTAATTCAGATTTAATAAACTTTAAGTAGTCCAGCTGCGAACGCGTTAAATCAGGTTTTATGTTAATATTCGTACCATCCTTCAATAATTTGCTCTTTATTAATACTTGTTTTGCATCCTTTTCCTCGGATAGCACAACTTTTATGGGGCGTGGTTTATTAGACAATTTTCCAATACGGAATAATTTTACAGGATTAATATCAACTTTATCTTTACATAAATTTTTAAGTGTAATATTATCGTCTTCAATTTTTTCTTTAGTATTAGACTTAGTTGATTCGGGCAAGTTATAAATAATAATATTTTTGGATCGATTTTTTCGATCTTCAATTTCAGAAATTAATTCCACTGTTGTTTTTGAAGTATTGTTTGATTTTAAAGATTTATTTTCATCTTCTAAGCACGCAACTCTCTCTTTTAATTTAATAATTTCATCATTAACTGATGACATAAATTGATTTTTAAAAATTTCAAACTGTTTTGCGATTATTGATGCTATCGTGTTTTCTAACGAGCTAACAGAAATATTGTCCGCCTTAATTATGCTACCAGAATTTGTACAGCGTTCACAAATCCATTTATTACCGTTTTCCTTCTTAGCTTCCTCCAAGAAGAAGTCTAATTTTTCCTCCGGCAGATTAGTGCATACGGCATGAATCCATTTTTTACAGAATTGACATTTAAGGGATAGTGAGCGTGGGCTAATGTTTTTATTACAAGCTTCGCAACAAAGTACCATTTTAGGTTCGGGATAAACAGGGTTACAAAGCACCCAGGGGCCGATCAGGGTGGCTAACTACACAATACAGGTGGGCCACGGAAAGGTAACAAAATAATACAGAGGAGTAGTGATTTTAATAAGTCAAATCGTCAGGCACTATCAGTATGCAACAAAAAACAAAAACAAAAAAACTGTTTGAGCTTTTCGTTTCCGATGATTTATTTGACTATTTTGCAAAGACTAAACTAGTCAAATTCAAAGAACAACTCCTCTTCTGACTTTCTGACATATATCCCTCATCAATTGCTTCTTGGTTCCTCTGATTTTTTTACTAGTAGTTTTCTGTAATACTGTAATTGTGTTTTTAAATTACGCCTCAGTTCCATTAGCTTTAGTATTTCTTATGCTATTATTTCCAAATGGACCCAAAATTTTGGCCCAATGGAATCACAGTGAAACGGTATTTTTTTGAGAACCAGCCGACAATTATACGTTAAATAACAAACGCTATGAACGTGAATTTTTTCCCGATTTAAAAATTTATTTTATTAATATCCAAAATATGAAATTTAAAATAAATGAGCCGGATGTATTTACAATAATCAATACTGGTATAAATGTTATGCATAAGTGAACATTGGCTTAAAGAGCTTGAAATTAATAATTTATCAGTAGGGGCCGAGGCAGTGACGTCTGGCTTTGCTCGACACAACTTCAAACATGGAGGAGTGGTGCAGTTAACTCAAAATCATATTCAATCAAGAAATTTAAAAATACTTACTAGTTTCTCTCTCGAAAAATATTGCGAGTTGGCTGCAACATTCCTGCCTCTTTTTAAAATAATTGTTGTTTGTATATACCGATCTCCCAGCGGTGATTTTAATATTTTTTATCTATTTCAGGCTAGTTGCTAGATAATATTGACCTACATAAAAATGTTGTCCTTGGAAGTGACTTTAACGTAAGAATCAATACCAGTGATGCCCCAGCTGCAAGCTTATGTGATATGTTGGCAACCTATGGCCTGGCAAGTAAGGTTAAATTTTGTACACGCAAAGAAAACTGTTTAGATAATGTTTTTTCTAAAATGTTTCTAATATATCAAAAGATTGTGACTCAGGTCTTTCTGACCATAATGGCATTCTGGTTAAGGCTAAATCAAATAGCACTCACCGCTGTCAAATCCAATAAAATTACAAGACCAATCACACAGTCTGGTATAATTGTGCTTTATAGTCTTCTTGAATCAATCAAGTAAAGTTTAATTAATTAGCAGATATTTTGTCTGACTATTTCACATTTTCCTTTAGGCAAAAAAGATCACAACTAAGAAAAATCTGGTTAAATGGTTTAATGCTGATTTATATAGCATACGAGAAACTTCTTAATTAAAAGGGCCAGCGATCGGAACCCCACTTTATGAGATGCTTGCTTGAGATACTGCACTCAAAAATGCACAAGTATCTGCAAATGAATCCTTTATAAAAAAAAAACTCCAAAAATAGTCCGAAAGTAATTATGATTAATAACCAATCGTCGATAAAGTTTATATCAACAATTATTTCGCCAATGTCGCCAATGACCTTGCACGTAATTCACCTGATTCTGCGCAAATATCGATGTCATTCATGCTCCTATTAGCTACCCGAATTATTTCAAACTTAGAGAAGCCAGTTTTTCAAAAGTCAGGAGCGTAATAGTTGGATTGAAAAATTCTCTATAAAGAGACATTTTTAACTACACAACTAGTCTTAAAAAAAAAATAATTCATGTTAGCATTGTACTATTAACAAAATTAATTAACAGTTGCATAAAAGAGGATATATTTTCCAGTTCACTCAAACTAGCTTGGTAATTGTAGGCCGATCGCTAATAATATCTTAGCTGAAACTCAATATGGTTTTCGTAGGGGAAGGTCTACTACCGGTAGTATCATTAGTCTTACTGAGGAAATAATCGAAGGTTTCGAGGCAGGCATGCATACGGTCTCAGTAAAGCTTTTAAATGCATCAACCACGACATTCTGAAAATTATTTTTTTATAATTTCCACCCAAATGCTTGTAGCTTAATAAGAATGTATCTGCATAACACATAGCAATTGGTTAGTGTAAACCAAAAACAATCTAGTAAAATCTACTTGAATTACGAAGTGCCTCAGTGATCTATGCTTGTGCCGTTGATTTGACTCCTTTTTTATCTATTAAATATCAAAACAATGTCTTCTTCCTTGGTAATGTTTAATTTTTGCATACCATGCCTTAATATTTGCGTCCTGCTCGCCTGTAGTTGGATGATATTGCGTCAAGTTGAATCAATTTTTTTTTCAAAACGTAACATAAATTTGAGCATTAAAGCAATAGTAATAATTTGGACTCATTTATGATGGCTCAGATAGTTGTTTGCAGATTAATATGTCGTGATTTAGCTTCGATTTTCATTAATAGCTGATCATGCCTTATTTGTTCCCAGAATATTTAATCATAATATCTTTATTTTTTTAATATTTTGTTTCATTCTTGTAATATGCATGACCTGACCTTCCAGCTGCTGATTTTTGTTGCCCTGTTGCAATTTGTTACAATTCTGTTTATATTAAAGTTATCCATCTTACGGATTTTTTGTACCCCTTGATTATTAAGGTCTAAAAGTCATTAAAGCAGTTTATTATGTCACCCTTGTTTGTCTTAAAATATCATAACGGATCTTTAATTTATTGGTTGTTCGTGTCTTTTTACATTCTCATGGCGTTATTTATTCTTTTCGGAATTAATTTTTCGGTCCCTGGATAAGTGCTTTTGGTTTTAATATATTATAGACTTATTTACTAATTTGGTACGATATGTGATTATTCGAATTGCGATCTTTAATATTTTTAGGCACATTCGTACAGTGGATATTAGATGGGACGTTGGCTTCGATAATTGCGCCCTTTGGGAGTAATAACGCGACGCTAAATATAGCTCGAATCTGACACAGACCACCATGGGATTCGATCGGAATATCATGACTTATATTTAAAATTTTAACGAGGCTATAAACTTTATTATTCGAAGTTTCCAGCATCGAAAACGGCGTATTATTCTAAACCCGATACTCAATTAGGAACATGAATCAAAATTATATATTCATCACGTAAATCAATGTCAAAACTTGTGTGCTGTGTAATTAGAGGAAGTGATGATAGGCACAGACAATGGAAAGTAAACCAGGTGTAAGCCGAATTATATTATGTCTAATAAAATTTTGTGATACCTTATACAATAATTAATTTTAATAAAAAATGCATCATTCTTATCATAGATGGCGAGTCTCTAACTTGGAATAAATTTAGTAAATCATAGAAAGTGTATTTTTGAAAATATGCTCGGAAAGGTTGATTAGTATTTTAAATTGCGCGCTTTTTGATGCAATAAATTGTATTCAGTGTGTCCCAAATATGAGATACAACGTTATGGACTATTTTGTTTAATGACAAACGTATTTTTTTGTCACTATGCTTAAAGAGTATATCAAGTTACATAGGTTTGGCAATTTCAAAGTTTTATTTCCTGTCATTTACAATATATTTAACAAATATTATCAATAAAATATATAAGTCCTTTACGTTGTAGAAAATTCACTAATAAATAGAAAAAACAGGAAAATATTTTCGTAAAATCTACAACAAATAAGTCTTATTAAGACTACAAGAACAAATCACTTTTAAAACAACTACTTCTCTAGCTAATACTTCGACAGACATTGAATAATACAAAAGTAATTTGCGTGTTACAAAATAACAAGGCTATCAAAGCAACACTAGCTTGAACGTATTTCTTTCTGTAAAATGAACTAAAAATGATTGAATGTACGTTAAAATAGTTTGTGAGTGACTATACTATGGTAATTTGGAACAAGAAATGAATTTAGGTTGATGTAATTAAAAATAAATTAGCAAAAGCAATTAAAAAATCAATACTGAGTAAGTTATTTATATTTCATTATATTTATTTTAGTAAACGTTTTTTTTATGTTTAAAATCAATTTTATAATGAAGCTGTACTGAAGAGATTGAAATATCGAAACACGTGTCTACAGATGGTTATAAAATTGAGTATTGAATTTTTTAATTGCTTTTGCTAATTTATTTTTAATTACATCAACCTAAATTCATTTCTTTTTCCAAATTACCATAGTATAGTCACTCACAAACTATTTTAACGTACATTCAATCATTTCATTTCAATCACTTCAAAAGTGATTTGTTCTTGTAGTCTTAATAAGACTCATTTGTTGTAGATTTTACTAAAATATTTTCGTGTTTTTTCTATTTATTAAATATTATCAAATTTGAAAAATTAATTCAACTTAATAGTTTTTCTTCAATAAATGCTCAAAATGTTGTCCATTTTCTAACTAACAAAACCTTAAACGAAATTTAAACTCGTTTAGAACATTTTTAATTACTTCGGGGGAAATTAGCCTAGTCTTATTCGTTATTTCAACCCCTCAATATTTGCCGGTTTTAAAAACTTTGCTTTTCAAGTACCCCCATAAGAAAAAGTCTATAGGTGTTAAATCCGGAGACCTGGGTGGCCATTCAACTGGTCTTCTGCGAATCCATCTTAGTGGAAATACATTATCCAGCTACTCAAGGACATGCCAAATGGGGAGGCGCGCCGTGCTGTTGAAACCAGATGTTTCTATTTGGGACGTCAGCTTCTACAGAGCAAGGGAACAAAATAGCCAAACTCGGAATTAGCACTTCCTCCAAAAATTGAAAATATCCCGCTCCATTAAAATTGTTTGGTAAGAGAATTGGTCCTATAACTCGATCACCAACAATCCCTGCCCAAAAATTAACTTTTTCTGGATATTGAATATGGCTTTCCTTCATCCAGTATGGGTTCTTGTCTGCCCAATAATGGCAATTTTGACGATTTACCTCACCATTTAACATAAACGTTGATTCATCAGTAAAGATGTGTTATATGTTTAGAACATTTCTATCAGTAAATCCATATTTTTTTCGCAAAACTGGAGTTTTCTATCCGGATCATCTTCAGTGAGTTCCTGGAGGATTGTCATTTTATAAAGATGAAATTTTTGCGCTCAATTCTTGACATTGAAGACTGGCTAATTTTGAGTTCCCTAGCCATATGCCTAGAGGAGATATGATAATAACATATTGTCAAAACTAGTCGGAGAAGAAATAATAAATTTTCTGTAAAATAAACCAAGTGTTCTTAATTTCTAATCAACAAAATTTAAACTTCAAAATATATTATAATATTATAATATAATATAAGTATACATTTTAAACCTTGTGCAACATTTCAGGCGTAATTTGTTGAATCGCATTTCATTTTTTTTCCAATAGTTTTTGACGGCGTTCGATAAACAATGTTTATGATAAATCTCCATGCAAAAGAATCCAAATTATTTTAATCTGGAGATGTTGGGGCCCACTCTACAATAAAACTATCACGACCAATCTACTACTGATGGTATTTATCATTTAACTATCTTGTGACATGTAGTGAGAGGAATCAAATTTGATTTGCTGGCGGATATGGTGATGCATAAATTTATAAAAGTGATGAAATACTGAGTAAAAGATTGAATCTTTGAATGAAAATGAATATCAAAACAAAATATTTAATCAAAGATTTTATCTTAAAGTTTAATAGGAGGCCCCTTTATTACTCATTAATATATACTTACTATAAAAACGAGAGACATAAACGCAATTATAATAACATATTAATGCAGTAGAAATAAAACCAATGAAACAACAAAGTGAAAGAGGAACAGTGTAATTGTAAACATAGATAAACTCTTGTTTTATGCCCATTTAGGCTCACATTGTAATAATAATGTATGTGTGGTATATAATGGAATATTCATTATTGGTAATTTCGGACAGAAAGTTTGATTAAATCTCATTATTTATTGGCGTCTTTTGTATAAAGCTTTCAATGGCATCTGCACAAATATATTATAGAAAGACATGATATGCCATGTCTATTAATTATTTAAGCGAATTCATAAATATCGACGACATAAATCACTTTTACATCTACACCTTTCACTTTTTTATAACGCTTTACCAAATAATATTATAATAATTAAAATAAATCTTTCAATATTTATTTGTAATTAGCTTTGAAGTGAAAAATGTAATACAAAGTTATTGGAAACATTCACTGGTGTAATATTGAATTATATGAGGTATTATCATGGCGTTTACCTCCGAAATGCTTTTATGGCGGAGGATCATGTTGTTCCCAGCCAAATGATGCGATGGGACCTTGATTTTAATTGGCTATGAGTGTCGTGAAGCGAAAGGATTCCATTACACACCATGACGCAACTTGTTTTAGATTGGTTGACGCAGTATTCTCAATGTCTCAGTAAATTTCAAAATTTATTGTGTCACCACGAAGCAAAAAGTCGACAAGCAACACACCCTTTGTGTCCCAAAACACGGTACTCGTAGGTTTTCTGGCTGAAATTGTCTGTTTAAATTTCACTTTTTTTGGTAATGTTGAATGTTGGAATGTTGAATTCTATGGATTGGTGCTTTGATTTGAAAAGTGTAATGTAATGAAAAAATGTAATTGCATACAGAATCTTTCTTGAAAGTCTATAATTTTTCTGAGATAACGAAGAGATCGTGAATCGTCTGTTCTCTTTTACCTTTTTGTCAATTTTTTGCATCCAATCGTCAGTAATGACAGTAGGTCGCTCAGTCCGTTCCGATCCATCACACATAATTTCTTTTTTTATGAAAGTTTTAGAATCCAAATGAAGCATATTTGCTCATAAATAATTTAAAAAATCTTGAAAATGACAAAAGTGTATCACATGTCTAAGGAAAAATCTAGGTTTGAGTGTAAGACCATTGATAAACATTGAACTCCGCCTTTGACTCCTGTGTTCTAAATTATTTGTAAATTTTATGAAAGTATATAATATTTTTTAATTTTGTAAGTCGGAGAAACGAAGACAGTAAAGAATATCGAATTAATTAATATTGTTTTTTAGCTGGTCGCTTTAAAACTACCAGCCCTTAAACCGCTTATGATCAAACTCTTACATAAATTAAAACCAACAATACGGTTTTTACTACCTGACGATGCATGTAATTTTATCACTATTTTCTTATAGACTTTCTGATTATTATTACAGCTATTAAAAATAGTAGGTGAAGTGGTTTTTCCGTAATACGTTTAACCAACTAAGCATAGATATATGTACATTTTCTTCATACACTGGGTCTAGCAGTATAGCGGTTACAAACTTTTAGAAGAGAAGGGATCCACCTAAATAATATTTCCCATTACATAGCTATATTCGGAAAATATCACCTGCGGTCATAGCATCTTTTTTGATGATAATCGTTCTCTAATTATGTTCTACATTCGTAGATTTTTGCTATATTAATAACCATATACCAGATTTCACCTTTTGTCAGTGTCCTTCATTGTTTGGTAACCACGCGCTAGGAAAGCACCTTAGGAAATTAGAAAATTCTATGAATCTTTAGTAAATATATGTGAACTATATGTTTAAGAAAACGTATAAAATGATTGATAAAATTTGCAAAGTTTACAGGTCTTTGGGCTTTAGGCTTTACGACATTATCAAATTACTTTGCCTAATGTAAATAGACAGCAAGACATTATGTGTATCCAGGTTCAACAGCCAAGCGTTACAAACATATATTTCCTATATTGAATTGACGAGGCGGATACATGATGGAACTCCATAACAAGTTGAAATAAAACAACATAGTTGGGAAGGTTTCACATTTATCGTTGAACACTGCAACATGTTTCGCCACACAGTGGCTTCATTAGGCAAATGCATAATGAATAATGAATTTGCGAATTAAATATTAAAATTCGTAGTGCAGTTATTAATATGAAAATTAATAATGAGATAAATCAAACCTCTATGAGCGTTTCTGCAATTATGTTTTATAATAAATGTAAAAACTCCAGCTAAAACTTAAAACAACTACTCCCCGTACTAAAGCACATCCAGGCATTGAATGACATAACTGTTAACTGTCGTTACATGTCTGAAATCATATTCAGCACGATGTAACTATTTTTGTGGTGTTATTTAAACGCTTCTCGAAAAGTGTTCAATGAATATCTGCAGACACGTGTTTCGCTGTATCACAGCTCCTCAGTGCAACTATATCATAACAACGCGCGTTCTTTCTGGTGAACGGCCACCACGAGAATGAATCAATTCCAAATAGAATTAAACCAAATGAATTATTCATCTGCCTGATGAAGCCACTGTGTGGCGAAACATTTTGCAGTGTTCAACAATAAATGTGAAACCCTCCCAACTGTGTTGTTTTATTTCAAGATATTTTCTATGTTCAGTATCAGACAATACCAACCAATGTTATGATACTATCTTCATTGTCAAGAGTTGAATGATGCCTAGCAACGGTATAATATAAACAAGTAGGGTTTAAATAATTGATTGATGAGGCTGACAGATGTTGAAAGTTTATCTTCACTTTATATGAATAAAACTATATAAGTACTTTCTAAAATATATTGTAAGACGCTACAATTGTTTCGCCACACTGTGGCCTCTTCAGGCGAAGAAATGGTGTTCAAACCAGATGTTTTGTTCACACGTTGTGTACTTCAGTCGTAGTTTAAAATACCAGTAGGGTTTAACTAGAAACTGTATAATATATCTGTAAAAACATAGAGTATTTTACAGGAAAGTTTTAATGATGCATCGCTACAACAAATATCTAATCCTTGGATCTTAAAAGCATTCACTTCATTGTACATTTCGATATTATGAATAAAGAAAACACTCTTACTTCTTTATACCACTTTAAACTTTATTTACAGTGACTAATTTCAACTACACGGTAATTATCAAGCTAAGTACCTAAATTACGAATTACAACTGTTTATATACTTACTAGAAAACATTAAAGAGAGGGCTGCACATTAGGTCAACCTGGTCGTTAATGACGAAAATTCCGAGGTTAATTAATCATCCCAAATTCCTCAGGCCATCCATACAAACATAAAATACCCAGCATCTATTCAATGGTAACCAAACAGCAAGAAATTCTTTGAATCCAGACCGAAAAGACCCTTTAACCACCGCAAGATTTACAATACTATGAAAACAGATGGCTTATATTCCCTATGGTTATATTCAGACAGTACCAACCAACGAAAAGAGGAAAATATCCTTTCATTGACAGGTGCGTGATGACTAGAAACGAAGCGCTTGTATTTGCTATTCAAAGGTATTAACCACATCATTTCTACTTAGTTATATATCAAAAGTCAAGATTTATAGAATATACCCTTCTACTACAGGGCTTGCATTTTGATAAGCCACTGCGCTAAAGAATCAACTTTGGTATCTTGATTCTGGTTTAAATCGATGGGAAGGCAGAGAGTTCCGCCGCACGTAGACCCCAATGGGTCCTTTGTGCATCCTCCCATCTCAGTCCTCATTCCTTGCTACCTAAGGCATTGGCAAACGCCAGGACTGCAGCAAGAGGGACTCTGAGGATGTTTAATGGATTTAGACATCCCTCTCCCATTGTAGATTTACGTAGGTTGGATAACACGGGGGCAGTCTAGCAGTACATGCTCCGCGGTTGCCTCTTTTGCTTCACGCCCTCTGCAGATAGGACTAGATTGTAGTCCCAGTTTGTACAGGTGTGATCGTAAATTACAATGTCCTGTAAAAATCCCTACCACCTTCCGTAGGTTTTCTCTGGACAGTTGCATACAGTATCTGGCCGTTTTGGTGTTCATTGCGATTAAGATTTTTGAGACTCTAGAGGTATCTTGTCCTATCGCTCCGTATGGCATCTGATTGATGCACTTTTTAGTAATAATAATAATAAAAATAATAATTTATTGATGCCACCAACATTAAATATGTTTTACATAAGTCATTTTTAAACTAAATTGTAAAATGATATTAACTAGCAATTAAATAATATTTAAAATAAGTATATATGTAACAAACTTAAGAGGACAAAGTTGGTAAAACATTTCTACAAGGTAAGTAAGACATAAATTATACATTAAAACGTTTTAAAAACAAGAAAACAACACATAAAATTTAAAATCTATGGTCCAAGAATTCATCAATTGAATAAAAAGCATTCTGTACAAGTAATTGTTTTATTTCCTTCTTAAAATGAGGCAAAGTCAGTTAGGGTACTCAGATCTAGTAAAGAGGGCAGCAGGGAGGGGTTCGGTCCGCTTACCGTTTGTCTGGATACCTTCCTCGCCAAACCATCTGCTATTCTGTTCCCTCTGCTGCTGTTGTGTCCTTTTACCCAGCATAGAGTTATCCCGTTGTCACGAGCCACTTCTTCCAGGGCTTCGCAGCATTCCAACGTTAATGCTGAGGTTATTTTGCAGTTGGCAATGAACAAGATTGCCGCTCTGCTATTCGTTATAATGTGTATATTTTTACCCTTAATCTTCTTGTCAGAGATTGCTTTTGCTGCATATAGTATACCCACGAGTTCCACCATTGTTGGTGTGCTCATTATCTTACCTATAGCAGTACTCTTTTTTAGGGATAGGTTTTTGCAGAAAATTCCTATAGCAGCCCCTGCTTTTGTTGGCGACCCATCAGTGTATATGTGAATGTCTTTGTGCTTGCTTCCTATTCCTGAGTTTTCGAATCTCAGGTCTATTTGAATATATCCTCTAAGATTATGTGGTGTTCACCTCCTCCGTTGCTTACAAGCCATGTCTTTGTTGCTCGAAGCCTTATTGCCGCCGCTGCTGCCTGTTCTCTGATAAATATGTCCAAGGGTGACAGGTGCAGCAGGGCTTTTAAAACCGCTGTTGGTGTTGTTCTCATGGCTCCTGTCGCGCTCAAAAGGGCGCTACGTTGAACGTGGTCTAGGAGCCTTGCGGCTGATTTCGTGGTCGTTTTTGGCCACCATATTAATAATGCATATGCCAACATTGGCCGCACTATGGCTGTGTAGATTCATAGGGTTACCTTTGGAGATAGTCCCCATGTTTTCCCCACAGCTCATCTGCATTGCCAGAGGGCTATGCATGCTTTCTTAAATTTCTCCGTCAGGTGGGTATTCCAGTTTAGTTTTTTGTCTAGAAGAATGCCCAAATATTTGACTTCATCTTTCAGAGTAAGTTCTTTGCCCTGAAAGCTTAGTGGTTTGAAATTTTTAATCTTCCCTCTCCTTGTAAACAGTACCAGTTCCGTTTTAGTTGGATTTACGGATAAACCCTGGTATGTGCACCATTTGTTTACTGTGTCAAGAGCCTCTGATATACGTTTCGCTAGCATACTTTCCGAGTTGCCGGAAAGTGGGATCGTTATATTGTCGGCGTATCCTACTGTGTAGAAGCCCTGTTTATTCAGTGTCTCAAGTAGCTCGTCTACGACTAGGTTCCGTAGTAGGGGAGACAGCACTCCTCCCTGTGGGTAACCTTTTGCGACCCAGCATACAAGTTTCATGTCGCCTATTGAAATCTTGGCTGTCCTCTATTGCAACATGTTGGAGATCCACTGGCTTAGAGCCACCGGAACTCCCCTGCATCGAAGTGCCGCTGTTATCTTTGGGAAGGAGGTCTTATCAAATGCTCCTTCAATTCTGCTCACCACGGTGTGCAGGGCCGAATCCGTCGACTTGCCTTCACAGTATGCGTGTTGATTGGGATGTAAAGGGTGTTTCACTAAGACTATTTCCCTAATGTATCGATCGCAGAGCCTCTCAAGTATCTTTAATAGAAAAGATGTGAGGCTTATTGGTCGGTATGCTTTCGCTTTGGTGTAGTCCAAGCGTCCTGGTTTTGGTATGAAGATTACTTTAGTTTCCCTCCATGCATAAGGTGTATAGCTGAAGGCAATACATCCCCTGTACACGCCAACGAGGGTGTCCAAGATAACATCCTTGCCCCACTGTATTAGAGCCGGATAAATCCTGTCCAACCCTGTGGGTTTGTATAGTGAGAAACTCCTCATTGCCCAGCCTGCCTTTTCCCTGGTAACGATGGAGCCCGCCAGGTCCCAATCCGGTTTGGTTCGGGACTCTGTGGAGTTATCCGTGGGGCTCCACTCCTGGTTAAAGGTACAGCCCGGGAAATGGGTCCTCAATAAGAGTTTGCCTGTGTTTTCAAGTGAGTCCGTATAAGAGCCGTTCTCCCTTTTAAGGCTAGCGAGTTTTGGTAAGGAGTTTCTGGAGAGGGCCTGTTTTAGACGTGATGTTTCCGAGGCATTTTCTACTTTGGAGCAGAAAAGCCTCCAGGCCTCTCTCTTCCTTTGTCTTACCAGTACTTGGTATCTTATAAGAAGCTACCTCGAAAATTTATTCGATTGCTCGCCATTAATTTCAGATTTCATCATTTTACCTTAACTAAATTCAGTAAAAGTAGACTCAGAAAATAAACGGAGAGATTCACAATAATTTCAAGTATTTACTATACTTCAAAAACCATAGAACAACGGTGCCATTGAGAATCGTGATATATCTGTCATCCGCAATTTCTCAAGCTTTGTACGATTTGCATGGCAAATCCATCTGTGTTGTAGACTATGTAGTATTCAAGTCGGTTTTTATTTGTTCACTCTATGTGCAGATGTTCGAAACTCTGTAAGAAGTTGCAGTTTATATCGCCGCGAATAGACATAAGACTCAGAAAAAGCTCTTGTTCTACTTTCGCCACTATATACTATTGCGATGGATATAATGCGAATATAGTACGAAACGATTAATTCTTGTGGTAATCGATGCTTTTCCTCTTGGGAAGGCCGTACAAGAAATAACCCTAAATTGCTAAAGAATCCATTATTTTTTAGGTTTTAATACCAAAAAAGACGAGTAGTTTACTGCAAACCGTTAGAGTGGGAAAATTGAAAAAGTTGTGTAGGACGTATAATTTATCTCAATATTTTTTTACACAACCGAGGGAAACCATAACACAATAACGTCTTGATCGATTCACATGCAAGCCCGATTTGAAAACCATTGGGGCGAATATCTCAACAACTATTTTTTTGGTTTTTTTTTTGCGTACGCAGCAACAGCATCAACACTTGCCGAGATAATCTTTGGATACAAATTACTAAAAACTAAGAGACACAAAACTTCAATAGCCAATATTTATATCAAAACGAGAGTCCAGAAGAACCAGAAGAGCTACAATAGGCTGTCATTCTCATATTATGAATAATGCTGATTATATTAAACCAGAATCGCTGTACCTTAAGAAACACAAAAACCAGAATCGCTGTGCCTTAAGAAAAACAACTTCCAAGACGATGACGTTATCAAAATCTCCGGTATTCAAGATCACATTTTTTTCCAGGACGCTCGATCGCGCACTAATAATGACGTTTTTGTAATTTAGTCAAATTTTTGTAATGCTAGTTTTCTGCAAAGAATTACCTAGCCAGACATTATTCAGATATAATTTACTTTAACCCGCAACCCAATTATTTTACCACTTAGTCTGACTACATAAAGAAATAGGTAAGAATTACGCGACAAGGGACAAAAATATGCGAGTAAAGGGTCCGCCAATAGGGACGCGCGAAGTTTGCCGGAAGGGTGCGGCCATGTTGTTCGAGGTAGAGCTGTCAAAGTTGCTGTCATTTGTTCAGTATATAACCCCAAATCACCATGGCAAGTTTGAGTGTCGAGCAGCACGTGCAAATTATTAAATTGTTTTACGAAAATGGGTCATCAGTTCGAGCAACGTTCCGCGCACTTCGCCCATTTTACGATCATCTTTCGCAATCACCAAATTAACAACACATCTATATCCGCAGGATTTGCCGTAAGGTTACTTTGAAAAAATACGAGATGGTTTTGTATGATCGGCATGCTAGGATTCTCGTGGATGACAGAGAAGCAGACAGCTGTCTCTAAGAAATATCAGAGCCTTCTGGCATAAATACGCTAGAGCTCAAAAGTAATGCAACACCCAAAATAAAAATATGTTTTAAATGTTTTTGTATTAAATTTAAGTTTAGTTTTCGTGTCAGAACAAACGATAACAATTTGGTTCAAGTTGAAAAAAAAAATACTGACAAAAATTCAATAATGTGTTGGCTTGCTGCGGTTGTTGTAGCACTCTCTAACTCGGCGAGGCATAGAGCGAATCAAGTGGTCGATGTCTTCTTGTGGCAAGCGGCCCTAGGCCTATTGAACACATATACACAATTGGTCCAAAGTCCTTGGTGGCTGTGGTAATTGTTGAAGTGTTGTTCTAATGCATGTTCTATTGGTGATTAATCAGGGGATCTTGCAGGCCGATCTAAAAGCTCTACTCCAGAATTTTATATAAAGTCCATGGTTTGACGGGCCTTATGCGGCCTGACGTTGTCTTGCTGAAAAATGGCGCTTGGGATAATATCAATGTATAGTATTGCAACAGGTTTTAGCGATGTACCGTTAGGCTTTTAGACTAACCCTAATGAACATCAGGGGGACCTACTTCCAAGATATATAGCGGCCCATTCTATGATGCCAGGAGTATTGGCTGTGTG
This sequence comes from Ontholestes murinus, assembly GCA_963969525.1. Taxonomy (NCBI): domain Eukaryota; kingdom Metazoa; phylum Arthropoda; class Insecta; order Coleoptera; family Staphylinidae; genus Ontholestes; species Ontholestes murinus. The sequence goes on from OZ018395.1 coordinate 49,769,475, forward strand.
GCGTTCTAGGGAAAACTCTACATTTTGCCTTTCACCGCGAAATGGACGGAGGCGTATACGTCCATCATAGGCCTATTGCCAGAATCTGGACTCATCACTAAAGCAAATGAAGTTCCACTCTACATCCCAGTTGAATCTGGCTTGACACCATTCCAAGCGACGAGCTTTGTGCAGCGGAGTCATCGGTAGCACCCAAAACGGACGGAACGCGTAAGGGCATATGGCAAGAACTCTTCGATGAACTCTTCGTTGCCTAGAAAGCACACGTCATATTGCTGCAATAAATACTTCTCAAACTTGCCGCAAAGAATCATGATGATTACGTATCACAAGCAGTCTTAGGTGCCGTTCTTGACCACCCTCTATAATTCTAGGCCTACCAGAACGTCTTTGTCGCTGATAGTCTCTTTCTTCAAACTGAAGCCCGCCTAATTCATACCAACAATCCGAGAATTGTGCCACTTTCAAATCGTAAAGTGTGTTTTTTATTCTCACCAGCAATCTCTTGAGTATTTCCACAGATCTTTGAAATTATGTAAGAAGTTGCCTCATATGCAGGACTCGATATTTTTACTGAGTGAATGTTTTTTTTAACCTAAATGATGCTCAAATTACTGAAAGATGAGGGTTTTGTGGATTCGCTTATCAAGATAGGAATCATTGAAACCAACGGAACAGAAATATTTAAATAATACCGTTTTACTAAGTTCCTTCGTGAATCTAGCAACAATATTAATATCTCCAAATGCGGATTACCTCAACCTACAATCATTAGATGGTCGCAAATTTTAAATAAAGAAGAGACAATATTACAAAAAGAGGTGAGAGACAGCAATATGTACATTGAAACGTTCGTCTACGTATGTATGTTAAAACATCTTATTTTGCGACAAATCTTATAAAATTACGCTTGCAATACTTTAATACACACAGACAAACTTCACAATTCTCTGAGCAACAACTCGTATAACCTCTAATACTTCGGGGAAAAGTAAGTAGAAAATATTTGGCATTGTACAACGTTAGACGTCACTGTTAAATTTTGCTGACCTACCTCTAAGTGTATCCCAAAATCCACTACAATTTGTAATTTTTGGAATAGAAGCTGTGTTTCTAATAAGAATATTAATGTTTGTATTTACAATGACCAACATAATTTGTATATAATGTACTAGCTCTAGTGTCTTGTATTTTAAACATAATATGTGTTTCTGACTACGAACCCTTAACTCTTGATATGAACGATACCTTTAAATCTAAAGCCTAATACAACCAATCCGCAAGTCCGCAGTAATTCATGGATTCCCTATAATGATACTGCATCTAAGGATCCAGAAGGATCTAGAATCATTGTTGAAATGTCTCTAGTAAAGACTATCTGCCTACAACTTTGCACCTGTCCTCAAACCCATAAACAGATATGGGTTTAGCTCATCCATTACATAAAGTATTAATCGAGTGAATTAAGCGTAATGTAATTTTACTAGAAACATTGACTAGCAATTAAATAAGAACCGTACTTTTCCATCATTATTTTGCTCACCGCTCACGTTAAGAATATATTTTTTTCTAGAGTCCCATCTTTATTTTACTTACCATCTGTCGCGAATTTAAAACAGCTATTGTTTCTTCTACGCTATCTCAATGTCCCCTCATTTTCTCTGGGTCCTTTACTGCTTAGGAAACATCCTAGAAAAATATTAGTGCCGATTTTGAAGATTTCTATATTAGAAGTTTATCAATCTCATAATAGTAAAAATGGTACTTAAAAGTTATAGTAGTAAAATAGAATAACCATTTTCGCCAGAAAACCACTCAATATGTTTCTTTAATATGTACTTTTGTATCAATCCCTATTCCAAATTCATTTCTCTACATACAGGTCTTTATCTAGCATTATGTATCAATTGTATCAGGTCTGTGTCTATCGGTTACTTAAAGGATTAGGAAGCATTCGAATAACGTTGCCAAAATGTTATAATACAGTATTAAAAGATAGTTGATATTAAAGACATTTACAGCAACTTTTTACTATAACATATTTCTGTCAATTATATATTATCACAAATGATTCATTATTCTATTATTAGGATGGGATAGCAGGTTAATAAATAAGCCACACGTTCGGGAATTGTTAAAACGAACGCTTGTAAAAATCTTTATTGTTGCCCATCTACATGTCTCAATAATGTACAGAGCCCTTCAAATCGCTAAAAAATCTTCTAAAAAACTACGTCGGTATTTCATGTCATCAACGAGTAAAAGTCCTAACGCCTAAATGCTAATGTATATGAATCACAACTAGTTTCAATTCAACAACTGTTAACTCGACTACGTTTCGAAAAATTCAACCTCTCTCTTTGAAGCACAATTCTATGCACTACGGCTAACGCAAAAATCAACATTTCCTTTGTTTATGGCTTCTTTATATAAAAATAGTAATTTAACAACATTATATCATAAGCAACAAAATGTTAACAACGTTTTTTTATGCTAAAAAAGTTATAAATAATTGTAAAGGCGGTAAATATGTATGATACAGTATGTCTTTTTATAAGAGACATTTTTTCAGTTATATCTCCTTTGTCTTATAGATACAGAACTTTATAATAATTGATATTTTCTAAACTATCTACCAGAAATAGAACTCAAATTTAATTGTAACCTTATATCTACTTTTCTGATTGTTCTGATTTAGGCTTATTCTGATGCAATATAGAAAAGCGAAATCATTTTTGATTAAACAAAAAAATCAAAGATTTTTGTAAGCAAATCTATATCGTTCAATTAAAGACCAACTTTTGAAGATATAATAAATAAAAAAATAATCTGTGTAATTACATTGACATAATTAATTTAAAAAAACTTCCAACTAAGTGTTGAACAAATTGAATAAAAAAATCATATAGAAAGCAATTCAGTCAATATTGTAATAAAAAATAATGTCTTTCTTAGATAAATCCTCTAAACCTATATGTATACATAGTATTAATATTACTATTTGAGATCACTAACCTTATAATTGCATTTTTTCCTACTGAAAAAAACTAGTCTACATTAATAACTTTACTTGGTATTAATGTTGAGATTATATATCACATTGTTTTTCTAAATTTATTAACAAAATATTTGTGGCTAAAGGAAAATTAAATACTAATAACATCGGTTGGATTATAATTTTAAAACCTTCAACAAAATTCTTTAAGTTAAAAAACGTAATAATTATATAACTTCCTTGGATATTTATTAATTTCTTCAATCACTAATTAATTATTGCTAATTATAACCACTAGATAAATATCGCTTGCGCGAGAATAAATATTAACGTGTTGAATATGAGACAGTCAAAATATGCGTCATGTATTGATTGAAATGTATCAAAATATTTTTGGCACGTTACAATTATTTATTAAGAAACTCCTCGTCTAACCTATGGAAACGGTTAACTTGATTTCTCTCGTGTTTTAATAATTATTGCACCTTGCACTTAGGATTCTTGCGGTATTTGCTGGCTAAATTGTTGATGATAATATTGTATTGTCTTGTGTTCTTCAGGAGGAACGGATACCGCCATTTGTTGCGCAGCTTCATGTCCATCGACTTCCGCTTGACGCCCGGCCAGTGGATCAAAAAGGCGCCGTCCAAAATCACAAATCTGTATCCCTTAAGGCACATTTCCAACATCTGAAACAAGTTTAATAAAAAGCAGTTATTTAAATCATAATTATTTACAGATTTGTATGAAATATTTGCAAATGCGTACAAGTATTAGAACATATTATAAATATATTTTGAATATGGCTAAAACTTGAAATTTTATTAAGAGGGTTTTTTTTTAAATGCAGTTTGTTTTTCTTAAACATATAAAAAATAACATTTGGCTGAGTTAAAATAATTAATTGTTGTTTCCTTGTCATAAAATAATTTCCAGTAATGGTTTAAGTGGAAAAACACTACCATGTGAACTCCGCCTTTAAGTCTTGCGATTTAAATTTTAAAGTTATTGTAAATGTATGCTATTTTGTATATTTTTTGTAGAACTTGTAAAGTCAATAAACTAAACTAAACTATCGAAAGCCACGAACCGATTTTGATCTCATCAGCGCAGCGCTGTTGAAGACAGGATAACGGAACTTTACTATAGAGTAATATAACCCCGGATAGTGGTAAATATATAAAACCCTATAAGGTGACATCTATTGTCTAGTGCAATTAACCTTACAACAAAACAATACAAAAGATGGAATGTCTAATTTAAACAAACAAAAATGCATAAGGCATTGCATCTAATAAACGAGGCTAGTGTAAGACATAATTATTTAAAAACTAATTATATAAACATTAAACGTATATATGAACAGGCTATTATTAAGAAAACCTAAAAAAAACTCCTGCAATCAGCTTAGTGTGTAATGGTCACTAATAAGACCACATAAATCTAGCTGTGATAATCAATGTGACATACGAGGAGAGTTCAATAATTAACATTCTTTTTCTCGGCCACTTTTGGTTGAAAAACATGAATATTTCGTATTCATATGCATTCAATATTCCTGCTCCGTCTCGTATAGCTTCATTGATTTCATATAGGTTACAGCGCTATACGTAGCTGTTAAAATGGCGTCTGAGTTTCTTTTAGCAGAAAACCAGGGCATCTCATATATTTATAGGCGCTCACAAAACTTCAGGGGATTGTTCTTCCTCATCCACCCTACAGCTCCGATCTCGCACCGTCGGATTTTTATCTGTTTGGCCCAATGAAAGACGCAATCTGTGGGAAATACTACGCGAATGATGAAGACATTGATGCAGCACGATGTTGGCTCCGACATAGACCAATGGACTGGTACCATGCAGAGATATAGACCCTCATGTCAAGGTGATCGTAAACCGTAGTAAACCGTAGAATGGAGATTAGGTTGAAAAATTGGGTTTTGTAGCAAAAGGATTAGGGAATAAAAGGGTGTACTTGAATGCTAAATAAAAAACCCATGTTTAAAAAAAATGTTGCATTCTATATAACGAATCCCGTAGATATAAGTGACTTTAATAAGTATTTTATTATTGCTAATAATCTTGCCAAATCTCTGCCAATTCAATGAATATTCTTAATAAAACGTTCATTATTCTTGCTAATAGTAACTTCAAATTAAAATTTGTAAGTATGCTGCTAGTTATGAACATTTTGAATAAATTAAAACGTACTTGTAGCAGAGATATTTCCGACATGAACAGAGATCTAACAAAAACCGTCATCAGTACTATTATTACTCTATAAAGAAAATTATTTTTTTTTCTGCAGACCGACATAACCCTAAACCGCTAGAGCCTGAAGAACGTTGGTACGTGCAATTGGTAGCCTGAATGTAGAAGGAAATCTTGTATGTAGGTATGACGCATTCAATGTTATCCTAGCTAAAATCTGGGGAACGCCAATCATTCCACGTAGAATTTTAGAGGAACGTTGCGCAGCGGTTGTCTCTTCTAACAGCTAATGAGATCATATTGGGCCGATCGAGGAGATCATCACGAGCTATTCCGATAGGAGGATAAATGTCATCTTGCTTGAATGACAAAAACTTCAGAAATCTAAGATGAATGCGATCCAGTAGGAGGGTGCGAGATGCATTAATTGGATACCAGATTAAGGAACAGTATTCCATATTTAATATAGGTATTAAATTGTTTCTGTATTATGAAAGTTCTGTGAATATAAAACCTAAAGATTTAGATGAGACCGTACAGACAGAATCCACATGATCCATGAATGTAAGTGTTTTGTCAAAAATTACACCACGATCCTTAAAAATATCAACACAAGATAATTGGCAGTCAGATATGTAGTAATTAGATTAAGATATTTTTTAGGTTCGATAGATTAACACAGGAGCACCAATTAGCGAAGATTTTTATGCTTGATTTGAGATTATGAATTTCTGCATTTAATTTTACAGTAAATTTTAATATCGTCAATATATGCTAGTACAGGACATGTTATTAGGTAGAGAAGGTTGTTAATAAAAATATTGAATAAGACAGGTACCAGGCAGAAACCCTGGGAAACACTAGAGGGAAAAGTAATTGCGTAGGATTTATAGCCGTTATATGAAACATGGTATGCTCGATTACCCAAGTAATATTTGATGAATTTAGTGAGTGCAGGCGGAGCGCCTAAGGAACTAAGTTTATTGATTAACAGCATGTGGCCAATTGAATCGAGTGCTCGTGAGAAGTCAGTGTAAATAACATCAACACCAAGTGACGAGGTTAGTCATTGTTGAACGACCAGGCATGAAACCATGTTGATAGGGAGAGATATAGGAGCAGACATTGTTGAAGATAGAACTATAAAGCACAATTTCAAAGATCTTGGCAAAGTTCATTAAGGTTGAAATTGTCAATATGTAATGGGTCACCTTTTAAAAACAAAGGATACAGAATGGATTTTTTCCAGCAGTTGGGAAACTGACTTGTAGAAATTAAGCAATCAAAAATTGTACATAGAGGTTAACTTAATACATGCCTACAATCGTGAATAAGATAGCTTGGGATTTTATCATCACCTGCCATGAAGTTATTTGGAAGGCGAGCCATAATGGGTATGAGATGCGACTCTTCAACCTTGGCAATCATCGAGAAGGATATATATATATACAGGGTGTCCCGTTAATGCGGGGAAATGGCTGGATCATAGATTCCTGGGGTCAAAATATGACGATTTAACGCAACTTATCTATATCCAAAAATTTAAGTTTAAGCCGGAATTTGGCTTCAAAGTTTCAAATTTTTTTATTTCTTTTGTTTATAACAATTGAACGCTTTATTTGATTTAAATGAAATTTATTAGTAATAAGTACCATAATATCGTACATCATTTTAGTTATTTTGGCCATTAGTGATTGACAGGAAGTATAAAAAACAGTAGTACTACTACTTAAAAACTAAAATATTTTTTTATTGGTGCATCTAATAAAATTCAAAAAAATCTACTTGAAAGGGCATTAGATTTAAAAACGTTTTTGACTCTTACTTGTTTTTGATATCTTGTACGGTTTTTGCACAAAAAAATAAAATATGAATATAGCATACACATTATGCACTCATTAACAAGTAAATAAACTTACTCAATTAAATAAAAATTAAATAACATCAATTAAAAAAATAAATTAAAACAACATCTAACACTTTTCAAACAATTTTCTTTGCAAAATCCTAATACAAACAAGATATCTGTTTGTTCCAAATATGAATATTTATGAACTATAATAAAGTTAAAAATTATTTGCCAAAAGACACTAAATAATTATTATTATACATAATTTACATTTTTTTTAACAAAGACGGCCACGAAAAACATTTATTTTTGATTCGATGAAAAACTAGATTTTGTTTTTACTAGATAAAAAATATATATTTTAGTTTTTGTGGGAAAACCGTAAAAGATATCAAACATTATTAAGAGATGAAAAAGTTTTTAAATTAAATGGTCTTTCAAGTAGTATTTTTTAGTTTTTATTGTTATTTCTTGTACTTCTTGTTAACGAATAATAGGCATAATAACTGAAATGATCTATTATATTATGGTAGTTATTAAAAATAAATTTCATTTAAATCAAATAAAGCGTTCAATTGTTATAAACAAAAGAAATAAAAAAATTTGAAACTTTGAAGCCAAATTCCGGCTTAACCGTAAATTTTTGGATATAGATAAGTTGCGTTAAATCGTCATATTTTGACCTTAGGAATCTATGGTCCAGCCATTTCCCCGCATTAACAGGACACCCTGTATAGATTTCGTTATGTAGCCTGTCTGGTATTTTTGTTGACCCACATTTACTGGAAATGAATTTCCAAAGATGAGAAGGATTTCGTTTAAGATCAGTTTCAGTCCTCTGTACCAAATCAGAGTAAGCGTTAGAAATTTGATGCTTAATTAAAGTATTTATTTAGATATTAAATTATAGTGGAATAAAAACGAAGAGATAGTCTCCAATTGGGTTTATATAAGCATATAAGGTAAATAAAACACTTGTTTTGTAATTTCACTACTTTTAATGTCGGAACTGCGACATATGTTTCGCCACACAGTGGCTTCATCAGGCAGATGATTAATGGTTGTTCGAGACTACAATGTTATCTTATATACTAATATTTTGAAGTGGGGAGAGGAGTCAAAGTTATATGTTAATTAGTGGGGAATTATTAACGTCTAGTTGGTCGTTGAGGAGGATGCCGCGTTTGTTGAATTTGTTTATCTCTAGTTGTTCGAGCAGGTTCAACTTCTTGCCTTTGTTGCAAATATGTAGTATTTTGAACTTCTCGTTGAATGCGTGTCCTGAATCCATGAGATGGTTGGCATATGTTGAGGATGACTTTTTGTTGATGAAGCTTCTTTTATGCTCTGAGATTCTGTCTTCAAAGCTACGGCCTGTTTGTCCTACATAAACCTTTGGGCAATCACCACACTCTAACAAGTAGACACCAGATTTTCTATTGTTTTCGATCTTATCTTTTGCGTTGTTAATATGTTTATGCAATGAATTATTTGTTTTATATGCTATTGAAATGTTGTGTGACATTAGTTCTTTTTTAATCGAATCAGAGGGGGGGCCAATATAAGTAAGAGAGCAATAGGTGGAATTGGATTTATTGTTAGATAACGGGAATATTTGTTGAAGGATTTTTTGTTTTTGTTTTTTATTTAAAATGTTCATTATTAATTTTGAAGGGAAACCATTATTTGAAGCAATTTTTAAAATTCTGTTAAGTTCTATTTGAAATTTGTTGTCGGATAAAGGAGTATTTATTAATCTATGGATAAAGGAATTGTATGCTGCTAATTTATGAGAAAGGGGGTGAAAGGATTTGAAATGAATTGTGGTATCTGTGTGGGTGGGTTTGTGGTATATGTCAAATTCTAATTTGTTTGTATGATGTGAAATTGTGAGGTCCAGGAAATTTAACGCTTTATTAACTTCGACTTCCAACGTGAATTTAATGTTAGGATGTAATGAGTTGAGATATGTCAAGAAAACATCCAATTGTCTTGATGTACCATCAAAACATACTAAAATGTCATCGACATATCTCACCCAATACAAACATTTATTAAAAAGGTTGTTTTTACTAATTTTTTGTTCTAAATTATCTAAGAAAATTTCGGCGAGTAATGGACTGAGAGGATTACCCATTGCTAAACCGTACGGCTGACTATAAAAGGATTTGTTAAATTGAAAGTAATTTTGATCCAAACAAACTTTTAATAAGCTTAATATTTCGGCGGAGATTACTGGATTGACACCCCTTGATGTAAAAAGATCTTCGACGATTCCGATTACCTCCTGGGGGGGTACGCTCGTAAATAAGCTTGTTACATCAAAGGATGCCAATAAACAATTACTGGGAACGTTAATCTGGGAAATTTTGTTAATCAGTTCTGAGGAATTCTTAATTGAAAATTTAGGTTTGAAATTTATTAGTTGGGGAATTTCTTTATTTAAAAAAGTAGCTA